>AP027105.1:65231648-65831648 GCA_028142955.1 Pinctada fucata
AATAAGTAGGTCAAAGTCCAAGGTCACAAGGTCAAAAATTTTGGTATCCATGAAAAGGTCTTGTCACAAGGAATACACATGTGAAATATCAAAGCCCTATCACTTTCCATTCAAAAGTTATGGTCAAGGTTTAAGTTTTTAATAAGAAGGTCAAAGTCCAAGGTCAAGGTCACAATGTCAAAAATTTTGGTATCAATGGAAAGGTCTTGTCACAAGGAATACACATGTGAAATATCAAAGCCCTATCACTTTCCATTCAAAAGTTATGGTCAAGGTTAAAGTTTTTAATAAGTAGGTCAAAGTCCAAGGTCAAGGTCACAAGGTCAAAAATTTTGGTATCCATGGAAAGGTCTTGTCACAAGGAATACACATGTGAAATATCAAAGCCCTATCACTTTCCATTCAAAAGTTCTGCACAAGGTTAAAGTTTTTAATAAGTAGGTCACAGTCCAAGGTCACAAGGTCAAAAATTTTGGTATCCATGGAAAGGTCTTGTCACAAGGAACACACATGTGAAATATCAAAGCCCTATCACTTTCCATTCAAAAGTTATGCACAAGGTTAAAGTTTTTGTGACTGACGGACAGACAGACGGACAGACGGACAGACGGACGAACCGGTTTTAATGTCCCCGCGCTTTCGCGAAAGCGGGGGACAAAAATCCAATCCTGCCGTCTTTACCTTATTACGTTTTAAATCTTCAAAGCACCAGCAATCGATTTCGCGCGAGGTTTTCAAGCTTCCAAACTCTAATTATTTTGTTGCAAACTTTACGATCTGTTTGGTCGTCATTAAAGAGCTTGATTCAATTTGCTTTCCCTTCTATCTGGGCTTGAATTTCAGTCGTTGTGCTTGTAGTTCATTACTCTTAAGGAATAAAACTAGCTCATTTCGCAAGGAATTGCATTTCCTTTATTCCAGTGGGATTAATTTACCCCTGAAAGTTTAATTGTCTTTCAAATTTCCGCCTACATTCCCAGATTTCTGTTCTCAATAGACAACTTCATTATCTACTTCTAGCAAAGATGTTGTTATAAGAACAATTTTCCCTAGTGGTTTAAAAAATATACGTTCAAAATCAAGTTCAATAGAACCAGAAAAAGGAGGGTAAAGATCTCCAACAAGTCTGTATAACAATGACCACAACGAAGCACACATGGTCGCACGTGTATAGAGGGACCAGCTTTTTCGGAAAGAGAGGGGTCATTTTTTTAACACACAACTGACTCACGGGCAAAAAATAGAGAGAGATAATAATGCATAAACGTAGAAAAGGAGTATTCAATCAATTTGAGTGAGTACGGTGGGTCTGACCCCCCTTTTTCTAAATCTTACATTGCATTTTAAAAATTGCAGTGAACAAAAAACATCTTTAAAGACGATAAATCAAAACCAGCGTAGAGGAAAATCAAACTGATTTAAGATGGCGCCTCTTGTTGAATCATAAGTTTGAAACGAATTGTTGCAATGGCACGTAGCAAGTTTTACAAGTTTTTTTTTTTTTTGTTTTTTTTTTTTGTTTGTTTGTTTGTTTGTTGTTTTTTTTCCGTTAAGAAATACCCTGGTGTACTACAAGGATGCAAAGTGACAACATGCGTTTACAAAGAAAAAAAGGTATTATCCGTATAATTAAGTAAGTAAGTATCGAATAATTTTGAGAACGAATTTGTTTTTACAAACTCATTAGTCCTTTTAAGAAAGATATTGTGCTATGGTTTAGCTTTTAGTTTTTGGTCTTTAGTCTATTGGAATTGCTATACCTCAATTTTATTGTGAATGAACTAACAAAATAAGAGTATCTTTAATATAAATAATATCAAATATATATTCAGTGCGAAATTATAATCGAATCAAAAATTACTTTCATTCTTGGTATAAATCCAAACTTCCCATTCAACAATATACACTGCATGGTATTGTCCCCACCTGTACGAACTTGTTTATTACCCGAAACGTGCATGTCTGGTCCATGCTGTAAATTTATCTGCTCTCAAATGATGCTAATGAATTTGAAGACTGGACTCCGTGATGTGTACTATCCATAACCAACTAGAAATGAAAGGATCTTGACCATGTTATTTCTGAAGATCTAAGATTGGTCTTTGGTTCTTATTATCTCTGGATGTCTGTAGGTCTGATGGTTTTCTGCGGTGTCCATTATTTGTTGAACCGTTTTCGCGTATTTCGCTGCTTTCATTAAATTGTTGTCATATTGAAGATTTTTTCCTGATTAATTTTACAATAACAACTTTTGATTCGTCTGTTTTGTTATCGAGCTTTATTGGGGAAAGCTTTGTCGAAATGCACACGGTTCATCGATATTTAAAATGTATATGCTTAAACGTAAAAAACATATAAGAATGAAGTAGTTGGCATTTTATGCCAGTTTGTTTTTCAAGTATTGAAAATAAACAAATTATTTTGTATTGGTCAACCTTATCCGTAATGTTTCTCCTCAGCAACACACAGTTCTTGCTACCTTTGCAGAATTCATATATCTTACCAAAACTGTCGTAGAACTGTTGATGAAATAAGAGTTTATAAATCACATTCAGCTTCTAGGACGTGTACACAATCTCTCCATATATATAATTGATTAACCAACAGATACAGCACCTGTCTGTCTCCTGTTTTTACACAGATCCCGTTTCTGTTGTCACCAGTTTTTACACAGATTATGTTTCTGCTGTCAAATTGAAAAGAAGCTGTTAGTGTGTATCAAGTTATCAAGTTTGATCAATACTTTAACGGGATATTTAATATCCATACAAAATTCTGACCATTTTATGTTATATAAGAACTGAAACAATACTCCGTCATTTCCAATTCTCTCTTTATATTTTGGTTGTGTTGCATATTCTTAACCAGCTTAACAGCGGTGTTACAGCAAGTTTGGACGATTACAATTGATCAGTTCCTTTTCGTAGTTGATAACTTCATTTAGTGATTCCCTCTCACTACTTGGTAAATTGATAAAGGTAATGTTTCGCTCGAGTAGTCAATCTGATAGCCTAAGGGAGTATTGCTAGGTAACACACCGGCCTTTTAATCAAATCGCAGGTTCTTCACATTTGAACATGTTAACTCGCAGACAAATGAATAAAACTGCAAATATAATTAATCTATTGCATAGTAAATGGCACTAGAAAAAATGTACTTGTAAGAGTATGAATTACATAAACACTCGATATAAACTGTTCTCCAAGACACATATTGTATATGACAAGATACATCTTATTTGGGAAATGAAAAGTCAAAAGAATTGAGCGTTATATTTCAGAATCTTAAGAATTCTTACATTTAATAATGTGAAATCAAATATACATGTACATATTTTTCAAGTTTGGTTTCATTATTTTGCTCTTTCACTCAAATTGAAGAAGCAATCGATTGATGTTCTCAGCACTGGATATTAAGGAGATAATGAGAGTTTGTTCGAGAAGACGTCTTTGTTTTGTTTTACGACATTTTTTTTTATATTTTGACTATCCTTGAGGACATTTTCCTCCTGTTTTGAACATTAACGTCCTATTGTAAGACGTTGTTGTCATTATAATTTAGACCTATAGCTGCAGGAACAAGAAGAAATGTTCCTGTTGACAAAATAACGAACTATCTAATTAATTTGCTCGCCTTTCGTTCCTCTCTGAAACTCATTCATTGGTTCAAAGAAGACTGGACTCTTATTTCAAATTGACGTCACATGATCTACTAATGAGAATTTACGGCATGATATTTTCTGACTCTGTATTCATTTGCGACAAATAGGATACGTGATCCAATGAAAAAAAAATCCGGTGTAATTTCGGAATCGTTTCCATGGCAACGATTAGCGGCTTTATACAGAAATGCCAGGAAACCTTTACCTATAAACAGTTGTAATATGATAGATGCTTTTGTATAACGACAACCCGAAGGTATCCGTCATTCGAAGACAGATCGCAAAAGGGGAATGTACAGGAGTTTGTGATGCTTGCCCACCCGTCTCTCTACCCCAATCTCAGCATCTCTCAGCCGCCATTCCTACGTACAAATATGCAACCTACATCGGCTTTACAGGTAAAATTCATATTCAAATTCATCTTTATTCTCTCAAAATCTTTTGAATTTAATTTTCTTAATTATCAAAACTTCTTATGGTAAGGCGTATTGATTTTGCCAACACCGCCTCATTTCTGAATACTTTCGAGGCAAGATTAAGATGTTCTTATTGTCACCTTCTCGGGTCCTCGTTTTTAATTTCCGTAGATTATTGATGAGGATACTTTTACGACATACGTCCCTTATACATACATTGTTATGCGAATTTTAACCATTGATCGCACAATTTTGAATTTGATGCATATGTTATAAAACACCTTTTTTCAGTTTAACGTGTAACCTTTTGTGTGTATTTTAACACTATCAACTGATAGAACATTGAATCATTTTTAAATCGCTAACGTCAGCTAGATCAAAGAAATGGGATAGGTTATTGTACTTGGAAATTTGATATGCAGTACTTTATAATTCTGATGTTAATTTTTCTTTCTTACAATCAAGATCAATTATACGCAAGTATTTACGTTCAGGGCACATGTTTGGTCGCTGCACGCTTTTATTGGATGAGCGCCACGCGCCTGGCGCACGCCGAGTCGACTGTCCCGCAGGTGCTGTTTCTTGCATACCTTTTCGATTCATTGCAGTTACTTCAAGCGCGACTTACGGGGGTCGAAAAATTGTTCAAACGGCCATTGTAAAACACCTTGTATCGTACTCTTCATTTAGCTCTTGTTAGTGTGTTATTTGCATTCCCATCTATTCTTGTAATCTCTTTTGTCGCGAAAATTGACACTATTTTACTCTTATGAACTTGAAATTGAAAATTACAAAAATACAGACTCATCTTGGCGGCAATAATTATCTCGAGCTTTTATTGAAAGTACTAATAATTACACGCCCGACAGAAAACACGTTTTAGGTCCATGTCGCATGCATATTAGTATCATCTATTGATCAAATAAGTGCAAATGACCACGGTTGGTTGACGATGTGTACAACTGTTAAGAGACAGATTACTTCCGGTAAAAAGTCGGGGTCCCTAACACTCTTATCTTTTAAAATCTGGGTCACTTAGTAGATGATTATAATCGATAGCTTACATGATTTTTCCATAAAGACCAAATTGCATTACATGCCGTAAATCAGAGGATCGGTGGGAACTATCGGCGAACCGTCTTCAAACTGTGCTTTAACTGTTTAACAGTAGAACACTTTGGGAATAATTTCCGAAAAGAAGTTCTGGTTAATTACATAAAAACTCGGAGCTGTAAACACATTAAAACGTAGCAGATGCTTCATTAGACAAGAAGAGCCAAATGGCAGGTTCTTCATCATGCCGAAATTGCACTTTTTTCGAAGTAGAAAAAAATCGGTGCTCTTGAAAGTTCCTCATTTCTACATACGACCGTCAGAGGAAATTCGACATTATACACCGTGTGCGGTACACCTCATCCCTCAATCAGAGTTATACAAACATAAGAACTGAATTCTTGACAACACATTTCAATGTAGGTAGTGCCTTATCTTTTTCATAAATGTTATTTTTAAATTCCAGAAGTTCCTCCAATGTTCATATAAAGATATATTGATATGTAGGCACTCAATCTCTTTATTCACTGTCATACAAGCAAGAGGAGTGAAAGCAATTACATAATTGTTATGTCCCCGTAATGAGCATTATTAGTTACACGATTAGTTAGTGACCTGATACGGAAAAATACATGGTGTGAAAAGAAATCGGGCGAGGCTAAAATACATGGTGTGAAAAGAAAACCCGTATCGGGCGAGGCTTTCGCCTCGCCCGATACGGGTTTTCTTTTCACACCATGTATTTTTCCGTATCAGGTCACTAACTAACCGTGTAACGAATTTATCACGTCGAAGACCTCTTACTGTATGTGTGGGGGTCTCTGTATCATGCAATTCACGACGTCATAATAAACTACTCGCTCGATTCAGATTTACAAGCCTGATACGGCTTTTTTCACGGCGTCATGTGACCATGATCTGACCAATCAGATTCCAAACATTTTTGTCTGAGGCGTGATAAATTGTTTTTGTCCCGTCTGTATGTTTGTCTGTCCGAATTTAAACATTGCGCATAACTTTTGAACGGTGATATGGGGTTTTATATTCTTTGTGACTTTATTATGAAAATCCTGATTTTACTTGTACCCTGTCTATAGTACTCTATTCACAATACATATATATAGTTGCCGACTGTAAATAGAGTTCGTCATTCAAAAATCAGTAAAATAAAGTTCTTACAAAGTAAGGAAAATGAAAATGAACCGAATGGAAAGCATCTCAATGCGATTCAAGTAAAATAGACTATATATAGTCATCAAAGTCGTCGAATTCTTCTAAAATCTTCAAAGTCAAAGAATCGGTGTGGAAATTCGGATTACCAGGGACATTCCATAGTTTTAGAACACCAAAACATGTCTTGATATTGAACGAAAGCGAGCCAACCCCCTCCCCCACCCCACCTTACCCCCCGCGCCACACACATGAGAAGATTTTGTCGAGTCCAAGATAGGAGCAAGCTATCAGAGTATCTATACTACTAAATAAATAGTTATTTTTTAGCCAGTTCCTGCATCGGCAAGGAGTTTTATTTTATTTTATTTTTTTTGTGTGTATTGCTGATAGTTACAGATAGTGATGTGCTGATAGTGAAGACGAGTTTATATTTTTATCCTCAATTGTGCTCTATTTAATTAATTATCTCGGTTTTTAATTATCGAGGTTTGGATTTCACCTAGTACGGTTTGGGTGTTACATAGGTTACGAGAAAATTAGCACCAAAACTAATTTCACACCGGGAATTTTCGCATCACTGGGATTTCTCATAAGACGTATGTAAGTGACTGTATATAAGGACTGTTCTTGGCCAGATAAATGGGGGGGGGGGCAATTTTGGGGGATTTTATAAAATACCTGTACTGTGTATTCAATTAAGATTAACTTCTACAAAGGCCAAGATTTGTATGTGACAATGTTCATAGTAATCGTCCGGTGTATTAATATTGAATAGAAAAAAAATTATAGCTTCTCATTCTGATCTGCGATATTAAAAAAGGTTTTGAAGAAGGTAGATCTTTATCTCTTTTCATTTCTTTTCCTATTGGACGATTTAATAAAGCCCCCTCCCTTTCCCTACCCACTCTCTGGGTAAATGAATGTAGTAGCCCCCCCCCCCCCCCCCTTATCCATTATTTTTTCGCATCACAGGGCAGGGAATAATCGCCCATGTATTCACATAAGGCATATATAAGCAACTGTTCTTCGCCAATGTTTGGAGAGGAAATGCAAGGGGAGGGGCCTTTTTTAGATATGTTAACCCCCCCCCCCCCTTTCCAATAAAAAATCAATTTTGCTGAAAATTTTACAGCTACTTTTTATACATTAACTGAGATTTGTATCTAAACACATAAGGTTTTCCTGTCAGTATTTAACTATCTTTCATGTCAACATTCCTTTTTTTTTAAATATTCCATTTCATAATATCCGTGCTTGCAAGGGTTATTGTCTAGTTTATAACTATATAACATAAAAAGGTTTAAAAATTTACTAAAATTTTGATGCAGCTTGTAATTTAATAGAGCGGCGCCACCTATAATACATTCGGTACTGTCCATCGTGTTTTTATAGTGCCGTGTCTCCGTTAATTTGTCCTTCTTATCGGGGTGGTTTTTTTTGGGGGGGGGGGGTTTCGTGAGAAAGTTCTGTTTTATATATTTTTTTTTTTTCAAGAATACTGTATAAGTTTTTGAATTCTGTTCTCGGGTTTTGTCTTTGGTTTTCATTCACCGACCTCGATGACGATATGTCACAATTCCGTGATACTAGTGTAATATTGATGATGACATTGGTAATCGTAATTAGTTATGTAACCCAGAGAAGCTTCATTTTAAATTAGCTAAATAATTCTTTTGTGAGCTTGCCGACGTGGGTATGATGGTCCTGACCCTGCGGAAGGTGACCTAGTTACCTTCAAAACATGGCGATCTCTTCCATGACCACGTTTCGCTCTCTCGCCATAGCGCATCGTCCGTCATTAATTTTGTTTCTACTGAACCTTGTTTCCCTTATGGAATGCGATGTTTCTATTTGACAGTAGTATGCTCATGAAGCTATGGTAGTTTTGATATTGGATTGGTTGAGTAAAATAGTTCATGCATTTTACTCTCAGACAATGCATTTCTATTCTGGCAGTGGGGATTATATAGGGGAGCAGAGGTTTTCATTAAAAAATTCAAATACCTTACTTTTTTATATTTTGACCATCCTTGAGGACATTTTCCTCCTGTTTTGAACATTTACGTCCTATTGTAAGACGTTGTTGTCATTATAATTTAGACCGTCAGGACTGTTCTTGGCCAGATAAATGGGGGGGGGGGGGGTGGCAATTTTGGGGGATTTTATAAAATACCTGTACTGTGTATTCAATTAAGATTAACTTCTAAAAGGCCAAGATTTGTATGTGACAATGTTCATAGTAATCGTCCGGTGTATTAATATTGAATAGAAAAAAATATAGCTTCTCATTCTGATCTGTGATATTAAAAAAGGTTTTGAAGAATGTAGATCTTTATCTCTTTTCATTTCTTTTCCTATTGGACGATTTAATAAAGCCCCCTCCCTTTCCCTACCCACTCTCTGGGTAAATGAATGTAGTAGCCCCCCCCCCCCTCCCCCCTTATCCATTATTTTTTCGCATCACAGGGCAGGGAATAATCGCCCATGTATTCACATAAGGCATATATAAGCAACTGTTCTTCGCCAATGTTTCGAGAGGAAATGCAAGGGGAGGGGCCTTTTTAAATATGTTAACCCCCCCCCCCCCCCCATTTCCAATAAAAAGTCAATTTTGCTGAAAAATTTACAGCTACTTTTTATACATTAACTGAGATTTGTATCTAAACACATAAGGTTTTCCTGTCAGTATTTAACTATCTTTCATGTCAATTCCTTTTTTTAAATATTCCATTTCATAATATCCATGCTTGCAAGGGTTATTGTCTAGTTTATAACTATATAACATGAATAGGTTTAAAAATTTACTAAAATTTTGATGCAGCTTGTAATTTAATAGAGCGGCGCCACCTATAATACATTCGGTACTGTCCATCGTGTTTTTATAGTGCCGTGTCTCCGTTGATTTGTCCTTCTTATCGGGGTGGTTTTTTTTGGGGGGGGGGGGGGTTCGTGAGAAAGTTCTGTTTTATATATATATTTTTTTTTTCAAGAATACTGTATAAGTTTTTGAATTCTGTTCTCGGGTTTTGTCTTTGGTTTTCATTCACCGACCTCGATGACGATATGTCACAATTCCGTGATACTAGTGTAATATTGATGATGACATTGGTAATCGTAATTAGTTATGTAACCCAGAGAAGCTTCATTTTAAATTAGCTAAATAATTCTTTTGTGAGCTTGCCGACGTGGGTATGATGGTCCTGACCCTGCGGAAGGTGACCTAGTTACCTTCAAAACATGGCGTTCTCTTCCATGACCACGTTTCGTTCTCTCGCCATAGCGCATCGTCCGTCATTAATTTTGTTTCTACTGAACCTTGTTTCCCTTATGGAATGCGATGTTTCTATTTGACAGTAGTATGCTCATGAAGCTATGGTAGTTTTGATATTGGATTGGTTGAGTAAAATAGTACATGCATTTTACTCTCATATATGAGACAGAGGACAATGCATTTCTATTCTGGCAGTGGGGATTATATAGGGGAGCAGAGGTTTTCATTAAAAAATTCAAATACCTTACTTTTTTATATTTTGACTATCCTTGAGGACATTTTCCTCCTGTTTTGAACATTTACGTCCTATTGTAAGACGTTGTTGTCATTATAATTTAGACCGTCAGGACTGTTCTTGGCCAGATAAATGGGGGGGGGGTGGCAATTTTGGGGGATTTTATAAAATACCTGTACTGTGTATTCAATTAAGATTAACTTCTACAAAGGCCAAGATTTGTATGTGACAATGTTCATAGTAATCGTCCGGTGTATTAATATTGAATAGAAAAAAATTATAGCTTCTCATTCTGATCTGCGATATTAAAAAAGGTTTTGAAGAAGGTAGATCTTTATCTCTTTTCATTTCTTTTCCTATTGGACGATTTTATAAAGCCCCCTCCCTTTTCCTACCCACTCTCTGGGTAAATGAATGTAGTAGCCCCCCCCCCCCCCCTTATCCATTATGTTTTCGCATCACAGGGCAGGGAATAATCGCCCATGTATTCGAATAAGGCATATATAAGCAACTGTTCTTCGCCAATGTTTGGAGTGAAAATGCAAGGGGAGGGGCCTTTTTAAATATGTTAACCAACCCCCCCCCCCCCCATTTCCAATAAAAAGTCAATTTTGCTGAAAATTTTACAGCTACTTTTTATACATTAACTGAGATTTGTATCTAAACACATAAGGTTTTCCTGTCAGTATTTAACTATCTTTCATGTCAACATTCCTTTTTTTAAATATTCCATTTCATAATATCCGTGCTTGCAAGGGTTATTGTCTAGTTTATAACTATATAACATGAAAAGGTTTTAAAATTTACTAAAATTTTGATGCAGCTTGTAATTTAATAGAGCGGCGCCACCTATAATACATTCGGTACTGTCCATCGTGTTTTTATAGTGCCGTGTCTCCGTTAATTTGTCCTTCTTATCGGGGTGGTTTTTTTTGGGGGGGGGTGTTTTTTCGTGAGAAAGTTCTGTTTTATATATATATATATTTTTTTTTCAAGAATACTGTATAAGTTTTTGAATTCTGTTCTCGGGTTTTGTCTTTGGTTTTCATTCACCGACCTCGATGACGATATGTCACAATTCCGTGATAGTAGTATAATATTGATGATGACATTGGTAATCGTAATTAGTTATGTAACCCAGAGAAGCTTCATTTTAAATTAGCTAAATAATTCTTTTGTGAGCTTGCCGACGTGGGTATGATGGTCCTGACCCTGCGGAAGGTGACCTAGTTACCTTCAAAACATGGCGATCTCTTCCATGACCACGTTTCGCTCTCTTGCCATAGCGCATCGTCCGTCATTAATTTTGTTTTCTACTGAACCTTGTTTTATGGAATGCGATGTTTCTATTTGACAGTAGTATGCTCATGAAGCTATGGTAGTTTTGATCTTGGATTGGTTGAGTAAAATAGTTCATGCATTTTACTCTCAAATATGAGACAGAAGACAATGCATTTCTATTCTGGCAGTGGGGATTATATAGGGGAGCAGAGGTTTTCATTAAAAAATTCAAATACCTTACTAGCTTTTTAATAAGAAATTTAAACAAATCAGAGTTACTTGCTTTCTCATATATTCATTTCAAACATACAGCATGAGCACCAGTCTGTAGCTTACTTCTGAAATTGTACTAATTTTAATATGGTGAATGCTACTATATTCTGTCATATTCGGCTTTTATAGAAGCAATTGCGAACATTTCTTGAAAAAAATGCTTGAAATTCCTTGCGATCGTTCATTCCTTTGATACTCTGAACAGTGTTGGTTCTTTACCTCAGACCATGACCCATATGGACAATGACCATATCCCAATACACAGTACACAATCGATAATTAAGAAAATCTTAAACCAAAGGCATACACAATCGGGATACAACAGGAACCAAAGCAAACAAACAAAAAGCTCCACCACATGAAAAAAGCGAACTCTCAATACGCGAGTAAGACCAGGTGCCCAGGAAGAGTCAGCATCTCCTGCTTGCATACAGCACCCGTTTCTTCAATTCGGCAGAAATATCACATCCATTTCGGAAGATACAAGTATATTGTGAGGTTGGATGGTTCAAATGGCCTAAGACAGAATATCATCCACCATTCTGGACATTCATGCACAATTATCTAACCTTTCTTCTATAAGTTGAATGTTTCGCAGAAATTCTTTTGTTCTCAGTTAACAAAATCTCTGGAGTTTTTTTTATCTTAGAAATATTATTTTCTGATCAGTTAGAAATGATAAGGCACAGAAATAAAAATGAACATTTTAATCTTGAAAGTGTAAAATGAATACGTATGCCTATAAATCAAAATGATTTTTTATTTATTTCTTCGTTTCTTGTTCTTTTTTTTAAGAATGATACTTGAGTTTCGGTAATCGTGGAGTAGCTATCATGTGGTAATGTAAGGGTTATCTAAACCTTTTTACACCTGATCACTGATATCAAACCTAAGAATGAGGAAGGAGGGTATTCTAATCAGAGGTTATCGACTTTTTATAGTGTGATAATTATCTTGGGCAAGAATTCAATTCCCCATGAAAAATGAAAGTGTTCCGTGTGGTGCAAGATGCAAGAATCGCAGATTCCCCTCTCTCCAAGAGATAAACACGCGTGGCAATTACACCTAGGGCATGTTTCATTCAAAGAGAGGGTATACTCGAAAGAAAAAAGGAAGAATTAAAGAAGTCTGTTAGAGGCATCATCGCGTAGGTCATTGTTAGACGTTCCGCTGCATCATGAACGGTGGAGAGGTATGGAATATTGATCCCTCGGCTTTTAAGGTTAGTTTCTAAAAGCTGTTAATTTGACATTATTTCCATTCTTTTATGGTTATACGATTATTCCATGTTCGTTTAAAAATTCTTTGAATTATCCAGTTTTTTTTTAATTTCAAACAGATGTTATCCTATGATCTAAGATCTTAAAAATTATGTTATCCAAAATTTTGGTTTTGTTTGTCTTGAGGTGGAGATAAAAGTCAACATTTGTCTAGTTTATTGGTTCCTCTTTGGCAATATTATCCTCAAACAGTCGTTCATTTTCCTGAACACATTCAATAAATATTCCCCAAGATGAAATCCTAGAAATCGGGGCCAGTAATTCAAAAATCAGTTTTTTTTTCATTGACTGTAATTCTTGTCAGCCAACGAAATGTTTATTAACGGTATACATCTGCCTCTAAATGTCACGATGAATTTTGGGGGGGGGAGTATTTTCAACTTCCCTATATTACTTTAGTTTATATCGATATTTTCCATCATACTACATCACGAAGGAGACGCGCTTTATTTATGATAGGATACCATATCCCTAATGTATCGGCTTTGTCTAATGTTTTATGTTTAGAATTTGTCTAATGGATCTAGAACTTACTATACAATAGTTACATTCTATCTGCCATATATAGTCTAAAAGGTCCCTAAAAGGAATCAATTAAACAATTTTGCATCACGTTGTCTAAATACCGATTCTTTTATTTAATATTCGAAACACGTGTCTGGTGCATGAAAATTGGTTTGAAATTGTCTTCAAGAAGGTATAGAGTTGGAACCCTTCCGCATTATTTGTTATATTCTGACCCTATACCGCAATTAGACACTTTGTCTGCTTTAAGATGACTTTGGTTGATCGTTTCTTCAACGCATTCGAAAATTTCTGTAGTCATAATTTCTTGGAATTTCTAAAACGTGGGTCCTGTAGCATCATATTCAACCCATCCTGCTACGTCTTTCGGTACATTTTTAACATAATAACTTTCTCAGTCTTTGGTTGAGGATCACTGACGAGGGTTAAGTACCCAATACATCCATGCTGCATATTTATCTCTTCTTAAATGATGTTATTGAATTTGAAGACATTTAACATTTGTACAACTTGGTGAGTGTCACTGCTGGCGGACCAGGAGTCCCCGAGGGCACATGTAGCCAAGTTAGATCGTTTCTTCAACGCATTCAAAAATTTCTGTAATCAAAATTTCTTGTCCTCTCTGAATGTCAGACGGACTCCTCGGGTGATAACATATATGAGCTCGCTGCAGCCGGCAGAGCACAGATTCTATTACGCACGTCCTCTTTATATCCATTTACATATTCATCTACAGGTGTCACTTGGACCACTGCGTTTTACGGTCTTGTTTGTGTGTGGTCATCTAACAGTGAGGAGGTTGTTTTAACCATAATTGTGCGTTCTTCGAGACCTCTGGGAAATCGGAATAGTGGGAGGGTTGTGCGCACGTAATCCAGGATAACGACACCGTCTGCTACTTACGTGGCAGATGGCCGTCCTAAGTCGGCACCGGTTGCCCATTGGTCTCGTTGGTTTATATGTGGTCTTTTATGTTCAATGTTTCTATGGTGTGAGTTGGTGTTCCTTGTCCCTGTTGCGTCTTTTTCTGTGCTTGTCTGCTCTGTGGGTTTCTGTTCTGTGTTTTTTGCATTGGGTGTTTTGGGGTTTTGCTGTGGGTGCTGCAGTAGTGTTGTTGGAGATCCCCTCCTTTCTTTTGGAATTTCTGAAATTTGGGTCATGTAGCAGCATCATATATCGTCTTTCTTTACATTTTAGACATATTATTAATAACTTACACACTCTTTGGCCAAGTCAGATTGTTTAGATTGAGGATTACAGATGTTGGTTAAGTACCCGAAACGTGCATGTCTGGTCCATGCTGCAAATTTTATCTGTTCTTAAATGATGCTATTTAATTTGAAGACGTTTAACATTGGCATCATACTTATGTTTTCCCGACCATCTTCACTTTGTTTTCATATATACCCTTACTTTGTCATAATGTTTATCATTCTTTCAGTTGACCTATTTTGAATCTAACATGTATTGTAAATTATTCCTGTGTTTGTCTCTAAATTAATAACTTTCGTCATCAAATGTAGATGTTGAAACAGGGAGATTCACAAGTGCGAGTTTTATCAAGATATTAAATTTCTCGACTTTGTTAATCGTACTGAATATTTTAACAGTCATGCAGTTTTTTCGAATAAGTGTTATTATGACAAAATGGTATTTGTAATGAACACGATAGTTAGCTGATGTTTTTGATAATAGCTAAGCATTGGACTTTAATCAAGTATCACAAAATTAGATTGAAATAAGCTTTCAAGACGAAAAATTTGTGTTTTAAGACAAGAAGCCAATTCTTTATTTCGTGTATTTTACCATTGTAATAAAATTGTACCACTACATATGACACTTTATATAAACATTTTGACCCTGAGCTTTGTCTTGTTGGTTTATGCGTATTCTGTCTATGTCGTACATGTACGTCCCTTTTGCGTCTCTTCCAGTGCTTGTCCACTCTGTGGTTTCGCATGAGGTGTTTTGGTGCTTTGCTGTGGGTGCTACAACCGAGTCTTGTTGGAGATCCTCTCCTTTCTTTGTGGTGAAACTTTTGCTACAGATGAAAATAATAGAAGAACACCAAACAAAACCATAAAAATTGATAAAATAATGCACACTTGAAAAATAACACTGGCTAAATACGAAAAGGAATGAAAAGATTCGTCACTTGTTTGTATTCTGGGTGTTTGCTTCGAGGACGAACGTAAGAGTTTCACTATCTCCAATCTAGACCATGTTTCAACCTATATCTAAGTTCTAACTCAATGAACATATTAAGCCATATAAAATGCCAAGCTTATACATGTCATGATGGTACTTCAGTCCATGATTACTTTAAAATCCTGTCTATCACATTGGCATGTGGATGATTGGTATGAGGCTTTATTGTGCTTTGATATTACATTATATGTAAAGTATAAGCTTAATGACTTCCAGTGATTATTGCGATATTAATTGAGTATCATTCTGCACGATGTCTACATGGTAGTATGAACTCTTTTACTTGTACCTGGCACACACGTGTTTCAAATCAGTCTCCTCTACCAGATACCATTTGATCTTTTATAGTGTACCCTCTTTTATCATCAAAGGAACAATGGTATATAAAATGAACTCCAGAAACCATTAATATAGTAGTATCCCGGCACATTTATTCGACCTTTGATATCCTTTCCATACAGTTAAAGCATCAATGCTTGGGACCGAGAAAACCATACATTGATATGTCTTCCAAATTCCCTTTGAAATCAGTGTACGAAAGTCAAACACAAAATTAACCCAGATGCAGAATCCAAAAAACATTGTCAATGAGCATACAGAACCTTGAAATAATTTATGTATCGCCATTTGCTTTGTTTTTGTTTTGTTTTGTTTTGGGTTTTTTTGTTTTTTGTATTTCGTTTGGGGGGGGGGGGGGTTGCATTGCTACTAGTGTTTGTTGTTTGTTTTGTTTGGGGGTTGTTTTTTGCATTACTGTGAGTGGTCACGGTGTGCTCCTATTGCTACAAGAATACTGTACATAACCTATATTCTTTGATACAAACTTTGACGAATACTTTATTTCAATGTTGAAGCATTTTCTTGTTGAATGATAATTCAAAATAAATTGTTGCGAAAAGTTCTCTCAATTTTGAATATTGTCCTGAAGTGTTTATGGTACTCTTGTGAAGAATGAAACTATTTCATTTTGAAGTGCTTCTTAATTATTTTTGAGAAGGCTAATTTTGAGAGCTACCAAGCTAAATGACCTTCAAGAGTTTTTTAGCTTCAGTAAGATTTCGATTGGAAAAGATTGATACAATATAAGGAAAGAATTAATTCAGGAACAAGTTAATAGTGTATAACATATCATTTCAGCGCACCATATGCTGATTTCAAATCAATTGTCTAAATTATATAACATCTCAGACTCAGTTATTCTTCGGTTTAAAATTTTCTTTAAAAGTACCCTGCAAATTATCCTTAAATACGTTTGATATACATTTTCTAAAATCATTCTTGGATCACCTCCAGACGACTTGATAACGGATCTCTTTGTGTCTTGTTATTCGTTGGTGTGCTTGCTTGGTGTTTTTTGTTTGTTACAATCATGTGTTCCGCTGTGGTGACTGCCATGTGGTCTTGTTGGTGATCTACTCATGTTAAACGTCTTCAAATTCAATAGCATCATTTAAGAACATATAAATTTGCAGCATGGACCAGATATGCACGTTTCGGGTACATAACCATCGTCAGTGATCGTAGTGATAGTAGAGGAAATGCTAATAAAGAAGTTTGGTACCAAGAGCTCTCATTTCAAAAGTTACTTCATTTAATATAATTATACACTTGAGAACTAAAAATGTTATACGTAAAGAAGGTATATTTCATAGTATTAGAAAAAATGGCAAACCTTATAGCCTCAGTACAGTAATATTGATGAATTTAATGTTTTCGATTTCTGTTCCGAAATGATTCACTTAATTAATACATGTATTATGTTGACAAGGAAGTTTAATACAGAACAGTAGACATGCACTTAACATCTTGATAATGATTTCATTCGGTTCATTATTAGCTTCTATGTGACTAAGATTTTTTAAACAAAGGCGTCTTCCTCATCCTTCTACTTGCTGGCTGTTTAATTGGCATACATAAATAATTAGGTTAGAATTTCAATCTCCATGTGGATTTTAAAGAATTCGAAGGAACTTTTAGAACATCTGAAATCCACTCATTTTAGAAGAGTCCATTCTATCAAAGCCTTTGATTTTTCGACACTTTACACTACAATCCCACATTCTAAATTGAAAGAAAGACTCACAAAAATTATAAGTAATGAGTTTACAAGTAAGAACGGCAATCGCAAATACAAATTTATTGTTGTTAACTATGACGAAACCTACTTTGTAAAAGAAAAGTCCGATTCTGAAAATAAGTACACTGAAACAGATATCATTCAGATGTTAAACTTTCTGATCGACAACATTTTTGTGGTGTTTGGAGGAAAGGTCTTCCAGCAAATTGTCGGAATTCCAATGGGGACCAATTGTGCCCCACTCCTTGCCGACATTTTCCTTTACTCGTACGAAGCTGAATTCATTCAATCTTTGGTCTCTGAAGTGATACTTAGCTTCTGACTTCAACTTCACTTACAGATACATAGACGATGTGTTGTCCATCAATAATCCAAAATTCGCGGATTACTTCAGCAGTATCTATCCTTCGGAGCTTGAAGTCAAAGAAACTACAGAGACAAATAATTCAGCATCCTATTTGGACATAATGTTGTCCCACGACGCTGATGGTCACATGAACCCCTCACTCTATGACAAACGTGACGACTTCAATTTCAGCATTACAAACTTTCCTTTTCTGAGTAGCAACATCCCTTCATCGCCTGCTTATGGCGTGTTCATATTTCAGTTGATACGCTATGCCAGAGCAAGTACCATATATACGGATTTTGTTCTGAGAGTTAGGCGTCTTTCATATAAGCTTCTCAGTCAGGGATATGTTTGTGACCGAATAACATCGTCACTGAGGACGTTCTACGGTCGATATGGGGAACTCGTCATACACTATGATGTCCCACTCTCCAGAATGGTGAATGATATTCTGTCATAGACCATTAGAACCATCCAACCAAAGATTGTACTCTATGTCTTCCGAAATGGAAGTAACCGGATGTGACAGTTCTACCGAATTGAAGCGGCGGGTGTTAACTGCAAGCAGGAGATGCTTATTCTTCCTGGGCACCTGGTCTCACTCCCATTTTGGGAGTTCACTTCTTTTCATATGCTGGAGGTTTTTTTTTTTTTTTTTTTTTGCTTTAGTTCCTGTTTCATCCTGATTTTGTATGCCTTCGGTTTCTGATTTACTGAATTATCGATTTTGTGCTGTATACAGGGATATGGTCATCATCCATATTTGTCATCCATACATATTTCTATATTATTATTATTATTATTATTATTATTATTATTATTATTATTATTTGGATTCTTCTACTTCGGCACATATATGGTTGTCTGAAATTATCATTATAGAACATATATTCCAATATTCATAATTTGAATAAAATGAATGCCATATTAGAAGTGCATTTGTTTTGGTAAGGTCTTCAAAGATAATTTGAGATTATGTATTCCAGAAGCAACAATAATCAATTCTGAAAAGCTGTTGGAAGCTGCTGGAAAATTTGAAAGCAACGAAATCATCAAATTTAAAACAAATTCAGTGAACCAAATGATTTTATTATTTTTTTATTTTCAATACTATGACACATATTCCTAATAAACAATTGAATGACAGACTATACATTAAGTCTTTGTGGAAAACAGAGTTATTTCCCATTTGAGACGGTCTCTGACGTAGAATCATTGTGACGTCATGAAAAGGGTATGATAAAGTCGATTTTATACCGTTATTTCCCAGAGTTTTAGAATCGTTTCCATAGAATTTGATGACATCACAATTAGTCTAAGTCTGATACCGTCCTAAACGGGAAGTAACTCTGGTTTTCGAAAATACACCAACAGAAATGAAAGTCAAACACAAAACCCGAAATCAGAATATTGAACAATTAACAAAAGGCTTACAAATTCTTGAAATTGGTTAAAAAAAACTTAAAAAGACCAAAAACAAAAAACAAAAAACAAAAACGAAAAACAGGACAAATAAACGGAGACAATTACACAGCAGCATACGTATAACTCGAAGGACAACTTTATCTAATGAACAATCTTCAGAGTCCAGTGCAAGTTGTAGGTGGTGCGATTAAATAACGTGCCGCTTTAATTAGTAAAATTTTAATATAGTCTTATATCACATGAATCATGTAACATATGTAATGCAAGTTGTAGCATCTAAGTGAGTAGAAACGAAAAGGATCGAAGCTTTAAACAAATTACTCTTGCTGTATTATTGAAACATTGGTATAATGTACAATTTTATTGTCATACATACATATGGGTAGCAGTTTTAGTTTGTGGCATTTGGAAGAAATGTCTCCAAACAAATAAAAAAAAATGACCGGCATTCCAATAAGCACGAACTGTAAACAAATTATGGCCTTCCTTTGCTTGACTCACATGAAGCCGACTTTGTTCATTCTTTAATTACATTCTTGGCTCAAAAAGCAGTGATAGCTGTTCAATATAATTTCAAATACTTTCTAATTTATGAATTTTTTATAATAAAACCCTGCATTTGCAGATATCTTGAGATTCATTTTATTCTTATGAAACTGAGGATAAAGATGCCAAATATAGCCCTATATCTACTTCATATTTGGACATCATGAAATCCTCTAACGATGAAGGTCAGATGAACACCTCTATGACAAACGTAACGATTTCAACTTCAACATCATAAACCTGTTTCAGACAGCTGTATGTCAACATCGTCTGATCTCGTTGTATCCTTTTTCATTTAATTCACTATGTAAAATTAAGGCATATTAGCGTTATCAAGATTTCGATCTTACGGTGAAACCTCTCTTAGTCCGACAAGTTGACTTAAGACGATTGTTGTATCGTTTTGGGTCAGACAGTGATGCATAGACAAAGAATTTGGGATTCCAAAACTTTCTTGATGATACATCTTTTCTTCAACCTTCATGTTTTACTTGACTAGAAATATATTCTCAACTTTTGCCTATGCATCACTGTCATACCCAAATCTATATCTTAAATTTGTAGCACATGCCATCTAAAGACCATATATGTTTGATACTCTCTCTCTCTCTCTCTCTCTCTCTCTCTCTCTCTCTCTCTCTCATACCTTTATTTAGACAAAGAAAAGGTGTATGAAAATAAAGACATTAGAAGATGACATAGCTAGGGCACATTGCTGATAACTAAGTCTGCTTTTCAACTGAACTACCGGCTTAATTGCGGTCTCTTCTTATCAGAACGAATAAGTATAATCAAAGGTTGTTAATCAAGGCAGGACGATAACAATAATTAACATTCAAAGGATGTAGGTAAAGTGTATATTAAGCCGACTTTTGACGTGACTTCTGTGGAAATTTTATTGAATTCCTCTTGAGCCTTCAATGTCTTTCAACTCAAATTCTTTATTGAGAATTTTTTTTTCTTGGAGCAAAACCATATGCATGCATTCGATCACATATGAAGGAGCTCGTTTTTCCGCGGATAATATAATTACTGCCTTTGAAACCACCTGAGCAAAATGAAAAAGTCTTTCTTTGGAGGGTTTTAAGGAAAATTTCAAGGCACTTAAAACCAAAAGGGAATTTGATCACCAGAAGCCTACAAGGGGGAATTATCTTCTCAATTGAAGCAGCATATATAATCAAAGTACCAAATAACCAGAAGTGCGTCATTCTTATACATACTAGTACTAAAAATAAGAGGAATCAAATCTCAAATAATTGCGTGAAATAGGCAAAGATGTTCTGCTTTGTTTTATTTTTGTTTTCCTTTCCTCTTTTGATGACAGCAATCAAATGCGGTAAAAATGTAATATAACTATTTCAGGTTAATATTGCTGATACTTATTTTTATCTTTTACTGAACTTAATCTGAAAAAAAAATCTAAAAAAAAAACTCCATCTGATGCTTATTTTCTTTGAATTTATTCAAAATTTATGTTGTACAAAATCTCGAACAAAGAAAGTACTACGAAGAATATAAATAACAGTGTAACAACCAGATGAACTGATACTGGGTGGGGATCTTTACCTCTAACCTAAAATATACTGGTTAACAACATATTCAGGGACATTATTTGTGGAACATGTAGCTATACCGATGAGATAAAGGACAACTTGAAAACAGAGAACAAACAAGGACTTACCAAATGAACACTTGTGAACATTTTTACTCATAATGATAGTAATTTCATTTCTATTTTATTCCAGATGAACCGTCCAATCCAGGTTAAACCCGCAGACAGTGAAAGTAGAGCAGGTACTGTTCTCACCCACGTGTTCTGCATGACAACGCCCACTTTGATGTTGTGACGTCATATTGTACATCAAATGTTGTAACTGTGTTGTTTGATTATAAACATGATTTACATATATTCATCAATATTGATAATGATCAAACAATAGGCCAAATATTGTAGAGATGCAACTTGCAGAATTTGCTTCAAAGCTGTTTAAATCTTTGCTTGAAAAGATCTGATATGCAAAATCTTAACTTGACATTGTGATCAGTGCATGTAAATATACAAAGTTGATTGAGTCTTTCTCGGGAAGTTTCAGACATCGAGAATTCCCATTTATAATGTTTCCTTAATGAGAGACCTTTGACTAGTTGTTATAGATCAGAGACACGATCCTTGGATCCTGATATATAATGATAGATACTTTATGATCTGTAATGTTGTATGTATTCCCTTTATTGATCCTTCAACAGGTTCCTGAAACACTGATCCTAACTAATGCGCGGAAATCTGAGACATCTACGGTGATAATGATGCAAGTTTAAGGCCAAGACTATCTTTAGTTTTGTTTTACATATATTATTCCAATAAAAATTCGGCTATATAATGTCACATATTTTTTATATTACTAGAAAATAAATTGTATCACCAGATTAATTTCCATCATATATATACAGCTGTATTAAAAATTCTTGAAATGAAGCTTTTCCGAATATTTCGAAATGTCGTTTTTAAACATGCATTACCATCATTTTCAAAAACAAAGGGTAAAAAGAAAGATAAGGGACATCCTCTTCCTTCAAAAAATAAAAATTTATTAACATCCGGACTTGATCTTTAAAATGTGTGGTTCAATTCTTAAATAAAATAAAAATGGTTCTGTAAAGACACTACACAAAATCAAATTTAGAGCACTCTATGACTGTTTTCGTAATAATCACTTGGAATATAGAGGAAAATCATAGTCTCCATTGAATTATGACGATTTTCTACTGATGATCAGATTAAATATTGGATTCAATTCTTGTCCAAAAGGCTGCTTTCTGGTTATTTGGCTGAAAGACTAACGAAACTCAAAAAGAATACATATATAACAATAAATATAAGGGAATTTCTAAGTTTTCAAATTACATTGTAACCGTTTTTTTACCAAGATAAGTCAAAGGATCATGTATTGTTTCTGTAGAAATTGGCACCCTAAAATCGACTTCAACAAAATTTAATCTCGTTATCATCCTTAGAGAGAAAGTACCTACATATATATTTTGAGAAAACTAGTAATAAAAACTCACTTTCGCTTTCTCAGACATTATTCATTTCGCATAAATGTCATATATATATCGGTGATTTTGTCAATTTTAAATGAAAATAGCATACTTCTTGATTATTTTCATTGAGATAACATAGAGCGGGATCTTGGACAACTTTTTCCTTTTACGCACACTTTAAGACATGTAAAGGTATATAAAAGTCGTTCAGAAGTCGTCTCAACATTAACATGTAAGGAAATTTGTTAAAAATGAGTCTAAAAATGACTTAAATATGGCAAAATATACCGTTTTCTAAGCCGAAATTCTATGAAATTGAAAAAGGAATTGAAAATGTATGTACATCATGCCATATGTAACCTACATTGTAGAATAAACATTACCTTTTGAATCCTTAAGAATTTGCCTTAAAGGGGGCATTTCACGATGGTATGGTTTGGTTAATTTGCAGACAGCCATTAAGAAGGGAGAAGATCTCCAACCAGACGCTGTTGCAGCAAAACACCCAATGCGAAAATACAAAGACGGGCATACTAAGAGACGAAAAAGATACATACGACATATAAACATCAAACACAAAAGAATACACGTAAACCAACGAGACCGATGGGCAACCGGTGCCAACTTTGGACGGCCATTTGCCACACAAGTAGCAAATGGTGTGGTTATCCTGGATTACATGCGCACAACCCTCTATCTTCTCCGATTACACAGAGGTCTCGAAGAACGTACAATTGTGGTGTAAAACAACCTCCTCACTGTTAGATGACCACACACAAACAAGACCGCAGATGAATATGTAATACAGTCCGTGCTCTGCCGGCTGTAGCGAGCTCATGCATGTTATCACCACAGGAGTCCGACTGACATTCAGAGAGGACAGGTGGTCGGGGCCCTGTCTTCTCTAAAAAGGCTTGGACAGGGCCCGTCATGGAGTCCCGTCGTCACAGTCAGTCAGAGTGCAAGTCTCAAGAATGCGCTGGTACAAGACTGTAGATTGGTCAAGTACCAGTGTCCGTCTGATGACATTAGGATCATATCCACGGTATAAAAGACGTTTGATGATTCTGACGCATTTTCGATGGTTTTGCTGCCTACCTTTGATCCTTCTAATTTTGTTTATCATATCACCATAAAAGGCAGGTTGTGAGATGCCCAAAGTAATGTACTCTGTTGCGTGTATAGATCCGAATTTTAAAAGTTGACTGTAATTTTTGTAAAATTTCCAGAAAGTCTTAACTAGTTTATGAAAGTGAAAACCTTGACCTAAATATTTCTTGTAAATTTCTGCTGTGAAAATCCAAAATATTAGTACATGCTCTAGCGTATCGGATGATCTGCCGTATGACGGAAGTCTTGGAACATCACCTTCAAGCCAGGGGAAATTTACCATGTCATATCTTAGGCTCTAAATTTACTATGTTGAATCCAAAATCATCATCTAATGCTCGTAAGCATAAACCCCCGATGTAAACACGATATAAACCATATACTTGTGTATTGTATTATAAACCATTTAGTGTATCAAACTTGCGTGTTTCGAATATCTAATCCTTTTTAGATACTTTAAAATAATTTAAGGGAAACAAAGCTAAGCAAGTCTTCTCTTGACGTGAAAAACATATTCGATCAATAAAAGCTTTTCTTGTATATTTCATCGTATGCTTACATGTACCCATTTTGTATTCATTTTTATAACATTTATGTCCCGTACATTTTACTTGAATGTTGTTGTTTTTTTTTTTTTTGTGTATAATGAATGTATTCGTTTCATTTTATCTTTTAGCTATAAAGACAAAATTACTGATAGCGTCTCAGTCAGCAAATGTTAACCATGAAACACAGAAATGACATTCTAACGGCCTGATGTAGCATTCCCTTGGTCTGTCAGGCTGTACTCAGAATACGCCATCGTGATAATGGTCTCATATTTCCAGATACTAAGAGCTTTGATTACTGTTAATACTTGTCGTCAGGGCTATCATCACACGGTATCTTCTATTGTCAGCCATCGATATATGTTTCTGCTGCTGTTTTGGTCTAGACCAAGTATCAGGACATGGGTAGCGGATAAGGCCGCCAGCAATCCGATTACCATTCTTCGGAACTTTTTTACGCTGTGTTTGGTCAAATCCTATTACTTATTGAGCAATGCATCATGCACATGACAAAGTATAGGGATATTTTTTTATGCTCTGTCTCCTTTATTGTTAATGTCGTCTATTTGTACCGAAGGTCGATACTGACCTTTTTATTATATCATTACTATTTTGAAGATGACAGTTTAGGAATACCTATTTTTGATGCAAGATAACAACAAAACTGATTTTTTTTTCTGAATAAAAAGAATTAACACGGAAACGAATTACAAAAATATTTTTAATTTTAATGACATAAAGTTCATGTTCCTACTTTTAAAATTATATATACGCGTATCAAGAGTGTCCGAGATTGACGTACATGTAGAATTTTAAAGGCAGATGGACATAGAGTGAAGTTCAATGTAACATAAAAAAAAATCCAAATGAGACATAATGCACTCCTTTTATGTCTTAAATGCTATTGGTCTAGATCCAACCTCTCGGGGGGTTTGTTGAGTCAAAAACCATAATGGAGAAAATTGTTCAATCTAAAAAGAAAAATGAATGCCAGTGTCCACGTGTCCAATGGTGTGAGAGCAGGGTAGTCCATATCTCGGCCATGATCACTCTTCATTATATTTTTCTAGCTATCTTTCCGTCAAGTGATAATTGCACTTATTTGAGTGTTCCCCAATAGTAAAGGACATGTCAGGGGAGGTGAAGACCCCAATTTCAAGGAGGAGAGCAATCGATACTTTACACGTAGAGAAGGTCTTCATCCGACATCAGCCAATATTGATCAGAAGAAACCAGGGTTGAGCGTTATGGCATTGCGGCACACTAATCTAAATGGAAATGCATAAAAGGAGGAAGCCGGTTCCATGAATCATACTGAGAGGCCTCCGCAGCCGGATGATCCGAAGGAATTCTATAGGAAATGACTCATGTTCCATGGTGACACTTGTATGCAATTCCATACAAGTTGTCCTTTGTCTTGACATTTCTGTTCATATGATAACTACCTTTCATGTACAGGGATGAGCAAGTAAATAACTCGTGCAAGTCCAGAGATTCTGTGATACAAAATACATCTCTTGATACATTAATTGTACATTCCAACTGGGACAATAAGATATCTTTAAGTTACGAACTTGAAAATGCATTTTATAAAATCTTAAGATATATTTTTTCCCGAGTAACGCGAGTTGGAACGTTAGAAAAAGACAATACATATGGTACCATGATAATTCGTTGAAAATGTCCTCGTTTTCTTCTAAATCAGTAAGTTAGAAATTAAGGGAAACCATTATATAGTATCCTAACACAATGTACAAAAATGTATTTTTAACAAAGTATTTATTTCTGTCTGACGAAAAACTGTTTAAAATTATAAATATATTTTTAAAAATGAAATTGTCACAAATCGCTATTTCTGGAACTTTAATTTTGCGTGTCGAACAGTGGCATGTTGAGATTAATTTGTATAATGATATGAAATGTATCTATGTAATAACATATCATTAATACACGCCGTATCATCTACTGATCTGTCAACAAATCCTACAAGACAATGGTCAAATCTCTAACGTCACCTGTTCGCCTGATAAACCGGGTATCATTATGGCGGATTGCTGTCTCATTCTAATAATGGAAATGACTTTTTCCTTCGGCGTGATTTGAATTTATTTGATGGTTTGGGGCCCTGTGTACATGGAGTACACAAAGAGCCGCCATGGTTGGTTGAACAGAGGAGAGGTCATGTTTGATTTGTCGTGAGCGCGGCGCGTGCCTCTCTCACGACAGAAGCGTGCCTGTCACCTGCGCTCGTGGGAAATATCTAAGGGCAGACGACAAGATAGACGTGTAGTTACCAAGGAAAAACGTATTTAAAAAAAGACACTTCATTCAACGTATTTATGCAAGAATTTACATTGATGGATGTGAATTTTGTATTAAAAATGCAGAGTTCATACACTACATGTAGATTCATAAAGGTTTTTAGACAGAGGCTTTTCAGCTGCCGAACACAGCACACAATTTTTAGACCTTCGGGGGGCATGCAGAAACTAATATTATCTTTTGTAATTACTTAGTTATTCAATACCATAAGTTAAAATGCCTTGAGCGTATTATGAAAATACGCTGGGGTCCAACCATTGCCACGTAATAAAGATCGAATCTTTCATCTTTTAATTGGCTCCAGGTAGATTGCATTAGCAGAAATCTTTCATTTCACTTTTCTCAAATGTATAAAGCACATTTCCGCAAATCCTAAAATCTTAGCATCTGGTACTACTTTTTTCGCAATGTCTAACAGATAGAGATCCTCTCTATTTTTTCATAAAAACTGCCTGAAACCAATTATCCGTGTAACTGTAAACATTAAGTTCATGGAATAAACAGGAAGGTAGAAAATCATTCACTTATACAATGTCTGAAATTCCGGTATGGTTCAGGTTGTGTTCTTTGATTTAAACAATTTACTTCAACTCATTTTACGAGAAGATTACTTGAAGATGCTTCGCTTTTCGTTAGTGGAATTTGGTAAGAATTTCCTGTAAAGCAAAACACTTAGGCATCTAAAAATACAAAAGTTTAGGGTTCATATCCTCAATTTTATTTTCTTTCTCTTTTTTTTTTTTTCATGGAAAAAAGTTTTTAAAAATGATAAAAGATCTATATTACGAGTAAGTACGTTGTTTTGTTCAGTTCTGCCCTACATCTGCCAAATGACAGCTATATTACCGATTCCCATGGTACTGGATACTATTCAATAAAACATGTAAATTCAACAATTACTCAATTAGCCAGTATCAAATTTCAAGGAAATGTTCGATCGAACCTTTTGTAATCAGCTTCCTACATACATGAATATGAAATAAAAGTCATGAAAAAGCAGTTTCAAATGTCCGAAATATAAGACGCACTTTCATGATTTCAAATGAAGTGAAGATTTTTTTTCTCGGTCCTTTCAAATCCAATTTAATCTCTACAGCAACTAAGTGCTACGGATATCGATCTATCGATCCTATACATTATAACGGTTCTTTGGGAATAAATTATGCAATTATTGCCACATGCCCCGATGTTTCTAACATCCTTATCAACTTTAGACAGGAACCTAATCAATTCAGCGCACTTGCATTTTAATGTTTATTTCATAGTTTTCCAATGGGTCCTTCGTGTGAATTTAAAAGGCAAATATTTCGCCAAAGTTTTAAAGAACAAAAGTTGTGGGAAGATTTTTTTTTCGAACGATATCTATGTTTCAGATTGATTCCCATGTAGCTATTGTTGCAGAGGCAGACAAAGCGTTCTGGTGATGAAATAAAACAATATTTGACGATCAAATAAATTATTGATGTAGTTTATACCTGGACAGGTGAGGTATTTTAGTACCAAGTACACTACCGTTATATTAGGATGGCATTGTTTGAAGAACTCGTGTGTCGAGTGAATGTCAATAATACCATATTGACCTTCTGTTCATGCCAGGTCCCAGGAAATGGACTCCCCAAAATAGTTCAGAATAAAAGCCAAGTTGTCATAGTTCTTTTGGATACATTGAAATTATCACTCTATGTAAATATATGTCTACTTAGTGTCCTTTTTTATAGTTGTTTCATTTTGCATATGACCAAGATACTGGTAATAGAACATCAATGCTGTAGTAACTGACTTTGTTACAGACACGTGACATCTGAATGCTTTATAAACTACGAAGGAATAAATGTTTGGGGAAGGGGGGGGTTCTATAGACATAAGAACGGTCACACGCCTTTTTGGCTTTGTTTAAATTACTTCTACGAGTAAACAAAGGGAAAAAGGAAGTGACAAATGAAGAAAAAACAAAGAACCAAATTGAGAGGACACAAATCTTAGCATCTACGCATAAATTTGCTTTCTGTCTTCTATCATTTGTATATCGTTGAAGTCTGATTTTATACCCTTAAACAGCCTACCAAATTTCTAATGCACTGTACATGTAATATGAAATCAAAGTGCATTTTACCGTTAAAACCATATATTCCCAATCCGAAATTCTCAAGCGTGTCAGTGACGAAGATATCAATAATTCAGAATCAATCTGTCAAAAAGGACAGGTGGAAAGCAGAGGTTTATAAACAAGACGGTATCACCAAATAGAATGTGGTCAGTGTTGACCACTACATTACATAATGG
The DNA here is from genome assembly GCA_028142955.1 of Pinctada fucata. Lineage (NCBI taxonomy): Eukaryota > Metazoa > Mollusca > Bivalvia > Pterioida > Pteriidae > Pinctada > Pinctada fucata. The sequence continues at coordinate 65,260,730 of AP027105.1, forward strand.
GGATAATGAGGTGGGAGCAGGTGCGCCGGGGCTATTAGCGAGATGGGGAGGTGAAGATTGAAGAAATGGCATCTGCAAATTACCCCCCTTTTCATTATACCTTTTATTTTATGTGAACCCAACTTTCATCAATAAATCTTTATTTCTTATTTTGCCGTTCTTTATCATGCTTATGTTCTCTTAATACGTATTTGTTTTTTGTGGATTTTTTACTTATTAATTTCATTTACAAAGCACACCTCTAAAATACTAATTCAGCTTTTCTTTTTAAACCAAAGATCTACAATTTCATCGCAGTTTGATTAATGGTATCTTTATTAATCATTTTCATTACATTTTTTTTATTTTGTGTACACCCGAAACCTTGTTAATTAATATCAATGCCATAAAATAATCTGTGATTTCTATCCAATTAATTTGGGGCTAATAAGGCAGGTGTTTGTGTTAATAACCTTTACAAGTAATGATGAAAGGCTGGGCAGCGGGCAGAAACACTTTGTATACACGAAAAGGTGAGATTTCTGCGTGTAACCGTTCAATCAAATTTATTATATGTAATAAATAGAATTCAATCATCTGTCAAAACCCCAGGAGGCGCGCTTAGAAATGGTCTATGAAGGTGTCAGTTATATAGATTGTAAGAAAATGCAACGTTTATCAGAAAAAAAAAACGGTAAAGAAAGAAAAAATCTCATTTCTCTATCTAGACTTAAAAGTTATAAAAAAAATATTTTCAATATGAAAGTTCTGTGACGTATTACAATGTGTATATTTCGCTTTGTTTGTTTGTTTGTTTGTTTGTTTTTTTTATCTTTATTCGGGAGTTTACCAACAATCGCTGTATCGGGGGCAGGTGGGTTTCTCTTTACAGAACAGATGTCACCCTTTATTCGTCGGCACTTTGTGTTTTACAAAATTTACCCCCATTTTGTCAACAAGGGCTCCCTCGGGGGGAACATAACCGATAAGGTCCAAATTCTCTCTCTCAGTTCAATTCATCCTTAAATTTCTTTGTTCGTGTACGAATTGATAATTCAATTATCTGTATCTAGTAAAGTTGATTAATTATTGCATAAGACCATAGCAGTAACAAAAAATAAAATGAGTGAAGGTATTTGAATTACCGATATTAGACATCCTAAGAGTTATTCAGTATTTTCCTATTTACCCATTAATAGATACTGTACGAATGTACAGCTCCAAAGCGAGGAATTGAAAACAAAACAAAACAAATTGAAAATTGAAAGCAAACCATAAAAAAGTACCCAAAACCGCATAACGATATCATGGTGTATTGGGACCCATAACATACAAATGTACAATGAACGCTACATACAAGTTACCTTAATCATAGAACTTTTCATACACTTTAATTTTTTTTTTCTTCTTTTTTTCTTTTGTTTGTTGGTTTTTTTTTTTTTTTTGTTATGTTTAAAATTATCCATTACTTTAAACTTCTCGAACAACTTCCCCTAGCTGGCCTCTTTTGAAACATGGGTGTTAGACTGTCTGTGAACCATCTGCTCTTATATAAATAAATACTTTTTCAGCTATGATATTATAAGGTCAAAATCCTTTTTCACGTTTTCTTTATCTTATTTATTTGTTTAATAATTCTGATAAAAATTGTACATTCATACTTTCTAGTTATCCAGAATTATTCAATAAAACGCAGTTTAAAAGAATCGAATTTCGCCCAAAAATTGGACCAGTAGCACGCAGCTTCCGATTGGACGATCCTATTTTTGAAAAAAGGGGGAACAGGATTCTTTGTCTTTGCATGGATAATGGTAAACAAAAGCCCCCTTCTAATCGGTTTGCATAGCAGAGAATCTGAAAGTGTGATTTAATTGCGGGAAGAGACGAGTATAAAGCGCGGGCAGGTCACATTTCGTCGTTCACTCCGTTAGATTGTTTTATAGTGTGTACTAAGTGTTGTCCAGTAATTGTGTTGTCAGCTTCACGAATTTGACATCGTTGTTGTGTGATTTAAAAATATAAAATTAACAAATTCCCACGATGGTTGCCGGAGGTACGTATTAATATAGAATGTCTTTTTTTTTTATTTATGACATTAGAATTTTTTCGTGAAGTTTTTGATAAAATTATTGAATTATTGATTTTATCATAATGTTGTAAAGTAGTTGTAATTGTACAATATTTATTCACATTTTCTTGAAAAAAATAATTTTCGATTTGATTGTAATTGTACGAGCATATAAATATTCTACGTTTTTTAATGATAATTTGACAGAACACAAAATTTTAGGGTGATTTTACATTTATTTACTTTTTTGTCTGTTCCAAGTTATTTAGGCCAATTGACATTTTTTTAAAATTCGAAAAATATTTTGATTTTAACACATGTGAATCGTGATAGTAATGCATGGTCTGGGTTATATGCACTAACAAGCTAGTTATCTTGGAAAGCTTTATATCTAAATCATCGCAATGGAATGTTTGTACCAAAAAACTTTGTTAAGATGCTTGCGCAATTTCACTCGGTTCACTGGTGGCTATCAAATTTCGAATATTTCTCCTAAAATAAATCAACGGCACATGCAGCTTCCTCGAAGAATCCGGAAGAGAAGTGAGAGGAAGTTTACTAGAAGAGTAATAAATTTGGTTTCAGAATAGAATATCTGTTATCTCTATTGATGAATGTTGAGACGCTTAGAAGGCCTTTTTCATTAGACATGCTTCACTTTCCCCTCGCTTCATAACAACGAGATAAGGGGCGATACATACTAGGCGTTTGTGATTTCTTTGACTACAGTGTGGGGATGTTGCCTCAAAGAGCAGCTGGTAGTCATCAAATTTTATTTCTGCACCGTGAGATATAGGAAGTAAATTCCTGGGTTCAGACAGGAGAATTGATGATCTGTAGGTCAACTCCCCAATATTCATTACCCAGCGGGGTACACGGTCCAGTTTCCCCCTCCTTTGTAATACATTTACTTACATATGTAAACAGAATATGAAGATGACATGATATGTTAAGTGGGTGCACTTTACACGATTTCGCTAGTTTCGTTTTTAAAAAGGATAAAATGAGAGACTAAATACTTCGTACAATGTATCATGGTATCTTACTTTTTGACAGAAGGTCCAAATTATTGTTTATCTTGTTCAGTTGAATTAATCTTTTGTACAACGACGAGAAACTCACAAGTTTTATTTGCCTGCCAGTTCATCTGTACGGCGACTTCCGTCAGCTGACCCCAGGGGCCACTGTCCCACGGAGAAAGCCGACGGGTGACGGACCTTTTGTTTGCAGACTTATCTACTGTTCTCGACAGATGTCAACGCCGATAATCAACTTTCGCGCGCTCTCCTTTCGTGTCATGCATTGAAATCTTAGCATGCACGCGTAAAATTTCACTTTCAGGGATTAGTTTAGAAAAGTAGGTCAGCTAAAGTTAATGACTTCTCCACATGTATCATTCTGTCATGCTCCATCATTACACATTGATTCTTCAATCTTCGCATGTCAAAATTCTCCCACTGTCATGTACATGCTATATACTGGGTGCATGATACATAAAATATGAGTTTGGGTTTACGAAGTGTGTTGTACCTATTATATTCATGTATACTAGTATTGGTTTTGTAATAGATTGTTTTTTCTTGCTCATATATAAATTGTGTCTTTCTTTCTGTATGAAACACCAGGGACGTATATTATTATTTTATATATGTCCCTGGAAACAACCACAAATTATATTTTAAAAAAGCTTGAAAGTGCATCTTTAAACATTTATATTAAATAACTGGGACCCACACCTTGCGGTTACACGCAAAATGTGTAACATACAAACACTGACAAAGGCAATATATAATTCAAACGTAGTTTGTAAAGGCGACAGCTGAAGATTTTGAATTCTATAAACTTTGTAAAATTCTTTGTTTGGTGACAATATGCGCCTCACTTTAAATGTTTTCTAATACTTATAAATATGGTGTATATTTGTTCAAATATCTAATCTCCTTTTCGTGTATTATTAACATAAGCTGACAAGGAATCTCAAATTAAATATTAAAATTCAATTAATATATTTTTTTGCATTTAATTCAGAGTTGAAAGAGACACTGTACCCCATACTCAAACAAAGATACGCAGATGGTGTGTCTAGGGAGGGGAACGGGAAGGGTCTTGTTTTCAAAATTTGAAGGAAAAAATGGACCGGTTACGGTTGAATAGTTACACGACAGACAAGCGACAGCTGAGCTGCCTTTGTTTGAAAACTCTATTTTTATTGCAACATATGTACAAATTATTTATACACAACTTCTTAATGTGTTCTACTACCCTTTATAATGTGACAGAGAATTTCTGGGTCCACCACCGCCTTTAAATTTTTCCGCATCAGTTCTAACGACAATTTACAATGTATGACATTTAAGATAATTCAAGATTTGTACAATATATAAAACCTACAATGAATAAATGAAAAAAAGGATAAAATCTTTATTACAAAGGAAAGTGATAGGACGACACGTGACGTAAGAGTTGGCTGGTTATTTCTACATAACCACAATATGCTCAAAAGATATTTGGAATGTATCAAGTTCACATGCAGACAAAAATGCTTAGAATTCATGTATGATGTTAAAAATAGAAGAAAGTTGACTTCCAAAGCCTTCGTTCATTATCCGTGAAAGCGAACAAGTGTATTAATTTTCTGTAATAGAGTTGAGTTCTCGAACAAAAATAGAATCGACTTTTGAATTTGAAATGTCTCGCCAGATGTTGGGCTTCAGGGGCCAAGTGCTGTATACTTCCGACCCATGATTGAAAGGAGAGGAGATTTCACAATGTAAAGAAACTAGAAGCAGGTTTTGGCATATGTAGGCGATTCATAAACAAAGAATAATTATTTGCATGGCTGACGAACATCCTGCTCAAAAACTTGAATTTCTCTGTCTCTGGTGGAGTAGCAAACCCAACTCCCATGAAACATGTACCTGCCTTTGGGGTTTGAAGTATGCATGTCTATGCCAAAATGATACAAAATTTGTATTTAACGTAAAATTTATGTTTTACCTCTTCAAAAGATCTAGATCGACATCTACAATTTCTCTACACCACGCTGTCTATAAAATTTGTACATGAATATCTTGGTGCAAATCTTTTTTTCTGTGGAAGATTGTTTTCGCTGCGAAGTGAGCGTTTTTACTAGGATTTATAGCATAGTTTTTACTCCTTGTTATTTCAACGAATAACTGCCTTAGTCCAGGTCATTGTACAAGGTCATTGTACTTGGTTTGACCTACATGTGTTGAGTTTTCTTTTACCTTTCAGCGAAATTTAATATGCATAAGCAGCTTCTTTTCAGGGAAAATCTGTCATGATCGAAGGAAATGATTTTGAAGCAATCAATTTTTGTATTGCAAAACCAGAGTAGGTGTGCTATACTCGATCGAATGTTGGAGTCGAATCTTGAATTATACATCTGCGCGGTAATTGGGGGATGCACATTACCAGGTTCTATGGATGAATTTAAAGCTAAGAGGTTGGCTCTAATTGAAAGTTCATGATGGGTTGTAGTATGATGATTGATAATGAGGGATTTCGTAGGTACGGAAATGCCATCAAATTTGACATAACCGTAATACAGAGCACTGGTAATGGATGAAATCCAATTCGGTTCCTCAGACTGCGGAAGATGCTCCTAAATCTATATTGTGCCTTGAATCAATTATGTAAAAAGTTTGTGTGTAGATATGACTTCTTTTAGCGTCTCGCTGGCACAGATATAACATGCACATGTTGATAAAAAGAATAAACATCGAAAGTGCAATAAAACAGAATGGGGAGGGATGATTCACCCGCCCTTTTTCGTCTCACATTCGTAATTTTCATTCTGCTGCGGATTCCGGGATTTACTAACGCACAGAATGTGCAACCGTATTGAATGTTCCGGAATGAGGACGATTCTCCTATCCTCCCTATCTGTATCATCCGCTGCTAGCAAGCCAAGTTATTGATGACTTCCAGAAATATCAGGGAAAAAATCGATTTTCCAATTCCACCGGGAGAACTGAGGCGACTTCTCATATGGAAAATTTATGAATATGCGTCGTGGTGGATCGAACCATTTTAAGTGTGGGAAAATAAACAAAATTGAAGCATTTCGAGTATCAGTCGCCCGTGGTGGGGGATCGATGGAACTGTGTGGATATACGATTGGGTTCTAAAGAGTTTGATTGATTGTTCATATTTGATCTGTATTATACTATGAGAAATCGGTGCCACTAAGGAGAACTGTAACAGGTGTAAGACGGAATGTCGGGTAAGTGACAGCAAACCATATTGGATGGTTACAAACCTTATATCGTCTAGCAATAGTTCTTTAGATGGCAGCGTAACGACATTTAGGTCATACCCTTTCAAGATTCTTAAAAAATTTTTTTCCCTGTTTATATATATTTTTTTATTCGTGAAAATGAGAATCGTAAAATGTAAATGATATAAAAATTAGAGAACTCTCTTTTTCATACAAATAAATGAAATGAAAAGAAACGATGTTTGATTTTTCTAATCGATTTTTTTAAAAGTTATGCATACATTTTAACAGAGCTTTCGTTACAACACTGGTATCAAAACTTTGTATCCATTTATCGGAAAAAAACCATTGAACATTTAAAAGGTACCAGTCCTGGAATTGATCCTAGAATTGTATGGCTTATATCTTTACCATCGCCGCATTAAGCGCAATTAATAATATGACTCATAAAGTCACCTTAGCGACAAAAGAGCTGCAGATTTATTGGCTAGCGTTTTGTCGACGTCTTTTATATTACATCAAAGACAATCTATTGATTTTCACCTGTATCATCATTAAGGTAGATTACAGGTGGGAGGGAGGGTGAATATCGATTGCAGAGGTCTGATTTTCCATTCTAATCCGGTGCGCTTGAATTAAGGGCTATAGATTTGTAGGCATTGACGTCAAATTGGGCGTGAGACACGATAGTAAAATACAATGTACCGGGATTAATTTGTCTTTATCCTCCAATTGTTTCCTACGAAAGTCATCGGTCATTGCATAATTTATAGTGATTAGAGAAAAATCAAGTCCGCAGCGCAAAATTAGCGGAAGTTCCAAGTCCTTAGTCTCCGAGATTTGACGGTAGACACGATTGATGAAGCGATCTTTGGAAGCACAAGCGACTGTAAAAATCAATATGAAAATTTAAGGGATTGTTTAGCAAAATGGTATTATATCGTAAAATCTCAGAGGCCTCTCAGTCCCAATAAAACAGAAACAGCATATGCTGGCCTTTATACTATCATCAATAACATGAAACCAAGCCAAACCATTTCTCTACCCAAATCAGATCAACAATTTTGTTTTAGTTGTCAGAGGACGTACCAGACTTTCAGATCTATTCATCTATTCCCCTAATTAAGCCTTTATCATCCAAGTTTTGGCAAAAAGTTGGCTAAAATCAATCTTGACGATTGCAGTGCTTAATTTGGAATACAAAGCCCACAGCTTCCTTATAATCCCCGACTTTCCGCTACATTTTATTTACAGAGCTTCTATTGATTTGTGCTGAAAATCTTGGATTTCATCTTTAGAAGAGTTGCCGAATCAATGCGTCGTGTCGGCTATGATTTGGCTATCACTTCATCTCATTTTAGGCATTGACATCATATCGGTCATGAGAGAATCGTTACTCAGTCATTTGGCCTGTACACCATTTTAGTAAAAGGTCTTTGAACTTCTACGTGTACGTTTGTGGAAACGCTTAATGCCAAATACAAATCTTAGACTTTTGAAGAATTAATCTCCCGACAGCCACATAGAAACCTAGTCAAGATGAAAAGAATTTAAGGACATACAATAAAAAAAATATTTTAGATTTATGATCATTTAATCCCTTGCATCACCATCTGCACCACGCGGCACGAGCAGTCCATAAATTTTCAAAGATACATAATTACTGTTATGAAAACATATTATTAAAACATATTTGTGGCACGCTTTCTTTTGTGTAAAGACAGATCTTTCATATTGTTTTCTTTCTTTCTCCAACAGAGGATAGAAAGCTTTTTGTTGGCATGCTCAATAAGCAACAAACAGAAGACGATGTAAGGCAGTTGTTTCAACCATTTGGCGGAATTGAAGAGTGCACAATACTACGGGACCAAAATGGAAACAGCAAAGGTACTTAAACACGGGTCTGAAAGTCGGGGAATGTAAGGATTTGAATTATGTGAAATACCGTTTCCAAAATTAAAGATTACAAAGTCAAGAGCGAATGTAACAATACGTAGTATATAATAAAATCTATATAAGTGATGCATAAACTAGAGGAGAGAGGTAATAACGGAAAATCATCTAACTAGAGATTCTGATCACAGATGCCGTCTCGTCACGACTTGATGAGTTGCCTAGAAAATAATTGATTAGGGGGAAAATGCTAGAAATGTTGAGTGAAATTACAAGCAGAGGCAGCGGAACAACTGTTAACCATTTAGCACTCGAAACTCCTACTCCAGGTCCTTCATCAGTATATGCTTTTGAACAATGTGGGGCATATACGTATATCACAGAAAATGGATCATGACATGCGCTCAAAAAGTATTTGGCAAATGAATGAAGAAAGATCACCGTACCATTAAAGTTGTAGAAAAGATTTAAAACTGTCTTTAAATTGAATCAGTTTGAAGAGCCTAAAATAATTCATAAAGCATTGACAAGAGCCAGACAAAATGGGAAAGAGTATTAGTGATGTCAGTATAAATAAATCTCTTCATTTTGTTCCAAAACTTTGACACATTTTGTTTTTGCAGGATGTGCCTTCGTTAAATTCGCAAATCACAATGAAGCGCAGTCTGCAATCAGCGCATTACACGGAAGTCAGACGATGCCGGTAAGTGCCACACTCACCCCTTCTAAAATAATCCAGGAGCATAAATTGAAGGTACAACTACATGTGCAAAAATAAACCTCCGATATATATCGGTGAAGTATCCGAATGTAAATCATTTTATGTGCTCGGTCTTGCATTCTAACACTTCCTAATATTGGCAGCAATTAACCAAGCCTTCAGCTAAAGTACATGGACATTGTAGTTTATAACTAGGTAGAAACATTATTCTTTTATTGCAGGGAGCATCATCCAGTCTGGTTGTCAAGTTTGCAGACACTGAGAAAGAACGTCAGCTAAGACGAATGCAGCAAATGGCTGGTCCATTAGGCTTGCTGAACCCCTTTGCTCTCTCTCAGATTGGTGCTTATGGTGCATATGCCCAGGTGAATGGAATTCCTTTCGTACTCCTTAACATTTAAAAAATTCATACACAATTGAAATGAACAAATCATGAATTCAAAAAAAAAAAAAACATTTGCACTAATACCTTTCATCTTGCGAGAAAACATCTGAACACCGTTAAAAGAAACCAGCATCGATTCAGATTTTGGTACTTGACAAAGAGACATTAGGTCGGCTCAGATGCTTTCTCTCGTTACCTTTATCATACTAAATCCTGCCCACAAGGTCAAGCTGGGAAAGAAATGTTTCGCCAAGAATGATACTTACACTTTATAGCTTGTTCAGCAACAAGCAGCTCTAATGGCAGCGGCAGCTACCCAGGGGACGTACCTGACCAGTCCTGTCACCACACTGGCCCACATCCCACAAGTCGGTACTCTGGCTACACCCAATGGGATAACCACCGCAGCCCTCACCCCCACGACGGCTACGCTGGCAAATGGTGAGTCCCTTCATTACGTTTGTCATCGATTACCAAAATTTGTAACAAAATATTATTCAACAATAATATCGAATTGATTATAAATGATTAGGCTTGTTTGAATCAAACATACATTCTTGAATAAATAAGAAAATGTATCTTTTAAGAGCGTTATAATGACAAGAAGATTTATATATAATCTTTCAAGAAGTCAAAAAAAGCTTTCTATCGAGTTCCTTCACGTGTTGTTTGATGGCAATAAACATAGTTTTTGATCACAAACCTGTCGTTTTTGCAAGGTACAGCATCCCTAAGTGGTGCTCCTCCAAGCGTTTTATCGCCCACGCCCGTGGCCAGTTTCCAGGTACCCACGGCCAACGGACAAGTTCCAGAAATATACGCTAACGGTATACCTCACTACGCCGGTGAGTGTCAGGTTGTTGAATTAGGTAGGTGTCACTCTTCTCTCAACAGAGTTATTGGTACCAGAATCATCATGTGATCAAAACATGGCGAGTTCAAACTAGTCGATGCGACGTACACTTGCGAAGTATTCAAAGTTTACGAGGAAATATTTTAAAAAGCAACGATAGTTGATCATTTGATAGTATGGACAATGGAATTATATATTCTCTAATCGGGAATGAATTATTTTTTGTGGACATTAAAAGGTTTAAATCAATCTATACACGTATTGATCACATTTGAGTTTTACATTATCAGCTACTAGTACGTAATGCTATCGTAATGCATTATTTCTTTTTCAAATAAAAAGTATGATTCTGGTAGAAATAACTCTCCGCATTGCACGAACATTTTCCCAAATTGCCTTTTATTTCTGTCAGTGTGCACAGAACTTCGTCAAAACTTTGTTTTTCGTAAAACGAGTGTTCTTTACTCATTGTTGTACATTGTGTGAGTGTCATCTGTTTTGTTAAAAAAATGAACAAATGTTGTTGATTTTCTGAAATAGAAATAAATGAATGATAATGAAAATGAAATTGTAAATCTTACATCGGATCAGTTAATAGCTTAGTTCACTTTGGTTGTTACTCAGATATTGATTTATTGGAAAATATCGTTGATGAAGTGAAAGATGCGATTCATGTACATTAATGAGCTTTGACTTCTAATATTAGGAACCTAAATGTGAATGAAATATTAATGAATTATTCCCTTATCACCAACAGCACAAACAATGACTAACGGAGACCCGCTCCAAGGGGCTTATGCTAGTGTACAACCTTATGCCGGAATAGGTAAGCGACAATTTAGTATACACAGGAGCTCGATGCTAACGACCCGTACTGAAATCCGTCCCTTCCTATTTAGCAAAGGCACTTCACTTTCCTTTTTTTCGGAAAAATCAAACAGACACGCTTGATCCGATCCGTGTATTTCACGAAATGAAAACGCAATGTTTTCTAATTCTTTTGTTAAAGCATCTCAAGTTATCATGAAATTAACTAAAAAATCTATTAAATTTTTAAGTATTCCAACACAAACTGCCGTGAACAAGCCGAAAACAATGCAAACACATTCCTGTGTTATTTTATTCTTCGACAAATCTACCCGGAAGTAGAGCTTAGAGAAAGCCTTTCTCTGAAGACAGTGACACTCTTTCGCGTCTGCGTGTAAACTATTCGTCGAGCGTAGAAAATAATGACAGTTGAACATATTTCTCGGGTTGTGTGGTTTCACGAAATGTTTATAGGTTAGACACTAGTACAATGTATAAGTTTGGTTATTTTGAAATTAAAGATAGACTTCGAATTTGATTACAAAATAGCTTTATTTCTAGAAATTCACCGTTTAAGCGAAATTGTTTGATTCTTGAGAAACAAAAGGAAGAAAATCCTTGAGCTAATTGGAAAGTAGAGGCGTTTTGATCGATGACGTCGAGCTCCTTTACAGTTGATTTCGAAAGATGGCGATTATTTTCAAGATTGATTTATTGAATATTTTCACTTGATTTGAATAGTTTTACAATGTGTTGTGACGTTCTGTTGTTGTTTTTTCAGCGTATCCAGCCTACGGAATCCAACAAGCTCTGGCACAGGCAGCGCTGTTACCTTCATCCACTAAAGAAGGTAACCAAGGTTATTATGCTTATTCCTACTCTTATTATTGTACATAATATACATACAATTAAAGAACATAGCTTTTACCAAAATAATCCATCTATGTCATGTGTAATCTCACTGTTAGAAAATGTTCTTTGATAGGGCATATAATTGAAGAATGAATCTTTGATTTGTAATTTGAAAAAAAATAGAGCAAAAATGTTTGTCTTTTTATTTAGATGTTGTACTACATGTATTTTGCGAACAAAATTCTTTCTTATCTGTATGTATTTGTTTGATAATAAACGTTGTTGTTAACATATGCATGACTTTGAAGCAAGATAAAGCAGAGTGTGTATGTGTTCGTGTTGTGGCCGTTTACTCATTATTTTGCAACATCAGTTTATACAACAGGTCCTGACGGGTGTAATCTCTTCATCTACCATCTGCCCCAGGAGTTTGGGGACGCGGAGCTGGCCCAAATGTTCATGCCATTCGGAAACGTCATTAGTGCTAAAGTTTACGTTGATCGTGCAACCAATCAGAGCAAATGCTTTGGTGAGTGGAATTTGTTTGGTTTTTTTTTTTTTTTTTTTTTTTTTTTTTTTTTTGAATTCTTGAATTCGTATTTGATGTAACTGAATTAATACAATGTTAGCTCATCAGGAAAATATGAAGAATATACGTGAAGATTTTGTGTCTCAAAAATTTTGTGTTTCATTATTTAATGTTAAGTATCACTCTCGCTCAAGAAGAATTTATGAAAAATGTTTTGAATGTATGATTTTATTTTCAAGGATTTGTGAGTTTTGACAACCCAACGAGTGCTCAAGCGGCCATACAGGCCATGAATGGATTCCAGATAGGAATGAAGCGTCTAAAAGTTCAACTCAAACGCCCAAAGGACGCAAATCGTCCATACTAGCAGACCTTCACAATGTACCAAAGTAAGTGTTCGATTTGACTTTATTAGATTCTCTGTAAAACTATAGAAAGATTGACAAAATTTCAATTGTCATATTGCTCGGGAGGATTTACTTTTATTCTGAAGATACGGTATTACATGTAGATCAATTTAATTCAAAGAAGCTTAGAAATCTACATTTTTATTTACCAAAGTATGAACGCACGATTTATTTGTTTATTATTCAAAAACAATGAAGGATATGAATTCATATGTTATATCAGAAAATTATTGTTTGTCCAAAATTAGTGCTTTTGGGCACGTCTTATTTGTTGTGAAGTAAATACATGTTTTTGGGAGACATTGAAATTTGTCCCAACCAATTTATATAATATTCTGTAGCATCCGGTTGAGATTCAAAACGAGGTTGTGATTCAAAACGAGGTTGTGATTCAAAACGAGGACGCAACTGTAGTGGCTAAATCTGAATAATAGCCAATCGTTGAGTAAGTTTGGGTGGAAGGTGTAGTCGCTATGGCAACAAGTAACATGTGTAGATTACGATGTAGTATACTGGTGAAATATTGTGGCTTTTTCTAAAACATTTCTATTAATACATTTTAAATCGTATTGTCTGTAATACTGTGACTGGACTTGGATTTGTACACCCTGTAAAATGTATTTTGCTTGTCTTTCCCGGTAATAAAAACCTTTTCCCTATTAAATCTCCCATAACCTTGCGTATAAATAATTGGGTTTATAAAACAATTGTAAGGGTGGGGGGGGGGTCATTCAGAATATTCTTAATATGAGTCTGAATTATTTTCAAAGAAAGTTGTAGCGTCAAACTTATTTCATACCTTAGATATTTCTTGTACTTTGGGAATACCAGCGTTTGTAATATTTAGCAATATTTTTACGTGTGATTAGGGTCTTAAAAGAGGTTTGAATGCACCATAAAACAATTTATGACGGAAAACGTTTAAATTTTAGGAATAGACATCCCTTTTCTTATCTGAGAAGTAATTTATTATATTTAGGAAGACCCCCGTTTATCATAGATGATATACATTTATACTGCCAAAATTATCTTTAGAAATGATGCTTTTACCCGGGAACAAATATTTATTATGCTGTTTTACTGATTGTAATGTCCGATGTAAATAAAACAGAAATATAATGTTTGAATAATGACTTTCTCTAAATGATGGGGAAGTTAAGTAAAAAGTAATCATAACATTTGTATGAAGTGCGAATTTTGAAATAGAGGAGGGAGGCATTATGTACTATGTTCCATCCAAGATTTGAAGCAAAATACATTTCAGAGTATTTTATTTAAAACTTATACTTTGCAGTTTAATTTTTTTCGGTATTTTGGTATGGTGTGTTTATATTTAGTTGTAAACACTGTGTATGACATAATTTTCAAATGATTTTAACTCTTGATGTAGTACGAACACAGTTCTTTGGGATGACAATTTTTCCAAGAATTTTGGACTTTTTAATAATTTTTGTGTTGTAAACCATTAAAGTCGGTTTAGCACAGTAGAACTCAATTTATGTTGCATAATTTGGTGAAGATGTGATGAATTTTCATAGTGTTTAAATCTTTCCATATCAATAAATACATGCATTCATCTGTACCCTATCCTAGTGCCATTCAGAAAAAAAAAAATGATATTTTATGAAAGTAATACACTTATTTTCATTTAAAATGCACTTTTCCTATTCAAGTGTATGATAACATCAACTATGGGGGTGTCCGTACTTGTGTTCAGAGAACACAGTTGGTCATTGAGTACCATCTCTACGTCATAGTGACAAGGCTTCTTTCTATGATTTTCCCTACAGACAAATGCTTGTTTGTTCAAGAGTCAAATATCTTATTCTACTAGTATGCCAATATTTAGATAATCTACATACACATATTTTTTTTCTGGTATTAGAACTTTATTTAGTTCTTCATTGTTATTCACATGTTGATTTCTCTTTTTTTCAGTGTCACGTGACTACGGACTGCAGCGGCCAGTTGAAAATCACTACACAATAACGTCGTTGAGGCGAACAAACTATGTAAATATTAATCTTGGACTTAAAACGGACATGAAAATCTTTGATGAAATTTCACAGAACGTTTCCCACCGAAGTTTCGAATTTATTGTACATAGTTCATACATTATAGTTCAATTGCATTTAGCTTTGTCCTTCTAAGTACGTATTTTTCTGGCATTTTTCAAAGTATCAACAACTTTTGAAAAGATGACATTTTTCTACTGAATGAAAATATCCATGAATTTCTTTGGTAGTTGTGATGTTTGAAACTGTCAATGAAGGTCTGATTTTTAAAGTGCTATAAATTAAACGAGACCTCGCCCTTGTAGAAATCAATTGTATGAAATCCTACCCATTTTTACCATTATGGATAAAGACATTGCCTCGTTACTTAGATTTTAATCCCGCCATGCTTACATACTTAACATTTTTATGAGATTTAGTTAGACTATTAGAATTGTTTATACAATATGTTATATTTATTATTACCAATGGATTTTGTGCTGGAGCACAGGTGCTATTTCTGAACGCCTCCTTACCAGTTTGATGGTTTAAGTTCTCAAAACATTCCATTTTTAAAAGAGACTTATGTCTACTTGATATACTATGACGTTTTTATGAAGTTGGTAACCCGTTGTTTCCATGTCTACCATCACGTGAATAGTATATATACCAATGACAGGATTTTGATGTGGAAATTATGTATTTTTGTGGTATTAGAAGATTTCTAGGCTTGGTCTATCCACGTTTTTCTCCGTTTTGTATGCAGTGGAAAGAATATAAGAATTAAAAGGTTATATTGTAAAACTCATTCCAACTGAAAAAATTAGTTCTATTGATTTCTCTTCTACAGACTTCGCTGTATTGCTGTATTCCCTGAAGCTGAGTCTCTCTCTCTCTCTCTCTCTCTCTCTCTCTCTCTCTATCATGTCATGTAGCTATTTGCTCTCCACTTCAAACAAAGGGTAAGAAATGACGTCGGTAGATCTCGCGTATCTCATTGGATGTTGTTCGTCGATGTGCCCATGGTAACATAATTGTTGTCATGTCGCCATGGATAGAATAAGGTAGTGCAGATTTTCCTGTAACATCACATTAATTTGTATGTTGTGCCTACACTGATAGTAACGTGCCAACTTTCAATGGCTTTCACGATTTGATTTTTAAGGGGGCTGTTCAAGAAATAACGTCTGTTTAAGACTCGGCACTTTTTGTACATATGATGAACTTGCATTCCTCTCATTGTTTCATATATATAATATTTAAATTCACATTTTTATCCTTCATTTTATCTGTAGAAATATGAATTCTATCAAAATAGTGAAATTCTGAATATTGTGTGCTCGTCCAAAACAATTTACATCTTTTTTTATTTCGACTTTGGAAATGAACATTTGTGAATTTCGTAATTAGTGGGGTGATGTACTAATTAGTAAAGTGTTATTATATCAGGGAAAATTTATGTTTACACCAAGAAATATTGTTGCCTATAATCATTGTTAATTTTAAGTTTAAAGTAAAGTTGTTAATTTTAAGAAATTAGAACAAATTTGAATTTCATTTGTTGATGTATTTTAAGACCTTGTTTACTTTTGAAAAATGGGTATTGACAACTTGTTTGTTTGTCCTTTTAAAGTTGTTTATTACAAAAATACTGACATATTTGACCTACCTGTGTACATAGTCATTATATAGTTGTAGATTAGGTTGTATTTCTACCCATTTCATTCGTGCTTAATATATACATGTATTTACCATCTTGTTTTTAAATTTCATTTTTTAAATCCATCAAACAAAGGTCATAGTATTTTTCTGACCAACACATAACATACTCACTGTAAGCGATACAATTTTGCGCTTCTCAGATTCTTTTATTTTGAGAAAAAAGTCTCCGATATCAGTATACGTTGCCATGACAATTTGAATTGTTGCATATCTAATTACGACAATCACAAATTTATGCAAATTCTCGCTTCTCTGTAATATTCAATCGATAAAACAAAATGAAATTTTACTAAAAAAAAATTGCAACGCTTGAGTAAAAAAATCAAAGAAAATAATGTTCACTTCATAAAAATGTTGTTCTCTAGTAAAATGTAATTCGTCTGATTAATTATGAACAGTGCTTTGGATGTAATACCTTAAACCTGTAATTTTTGGGTTTTCGCTTCAGAATCAATCTCTTAAGTCAGTAATATTATGATTGTGTTTAAGAAACAATCTGACGGGCCTGTAATTTTGTGATTGTCTGTAATCTTGTTATTATTTATTTTATTTTGTTAAGATGTTGTCACGGTAACTTATTATGTGCAATATTTGAACAAGTTTTAGTATATCTAGTCATTTTTTCGTAAAGTGGTGCAATATAGGAACACGGCACGCCCACTCGTTATGAAGATATGTTGAAGGAGGGAGAGAGATTTACTCTGATTAGTGTGAGAGAACACTTTGTTATAGTTCAGTAAGAGTGGTGACGTCATGATTTGTTCCAAGGGAGGACAAAAGAATCTCATTGTCTCAGTGTGATGACGCCATCATTACAGATAAAGTCGTGTAGCCAATATGGAACACGATCTGATGTAGTTGATGACGTCACTGAGACACCTTAGTTGTAGTTTTCCCATTTTTCAAAACAATGTTTTAGGTGTCGTGTTAAATGAGAAAAGATGAAAGAATTTTCTGCTCAACCAGTCCTTTATGTTAGAACGGATCCTGGGTTTTTCTGGTCTTTATTGTTTTAAAAGTTTATTACATTCTTGCACAAAATATCGTATTTGATTGGCTGGATAAAATCACGTGATATGTATATATTGGTGAGACTTATTGTTCTGATACAATATTAAAGGTGTATGGCATATTTGAGTTATAATTTAATAAAATGAATCTATTTTTTATAAAGCATATATTTTCAACACAATATTGATGTAATTTTTCAGAATGAGCCATGAGTGTTCGATGTATATTGAGACATTTTAACTATGTTGTGATGTCCATTGTAAATTCAAGGGTCAAGACCACTTGTAGATTTTGTATCTTGGCTGTGCTAGTCAACACTATTTCTAAGAATATACATTTATGATAGTGTTGATTAAAAACCTTGACCTTTTGACCTTGTAAATCTCAGTCAGTGTTATAGTTACACCCACGCACATGTCAGCATGAAATTCAAATTTTACTAGATAATTTATCCAAATTTACTCAGTCAAAAGTTGGCATGACAATTTCAAATGTAATGTCAACTTTATTTTGAAACTTGACCAGAAATTATCATGTGACTGTGCTGTTTAGATGTAAAGTAAGAAGTTGTATTACTTTTTTTCAATATTATAAAGTTGTCAGTAGATATCCAGCCAATCAAATAACGCCATTCGTTATCACGTGTTTCTTCATGAATAAGGGGCCAGCCAATGAAAAGTCATATAATGATCTGGTCGTTTTGATGGTGTAACATAATCATGATTATAAAATGCCGAATTTTGAGGCGCTTTATTTATTTTGAAAGCTCATAGCTGTAATACTTAGTTATGATTTCTCTAATCATGTATAAAGTCGCGTACAATAAATTTAGAGAGTAACGAAACTTCTTGTTGTTTTGATTTGTATTATAATAGACTGTCTAAGTTTAGTTTAAACATATTTTATTTTCCAAAACATGAAAATGGGATTGGGCAAAAGTTATGCCAACATTATAAACGCCCTCTCCCTAACATATATATCATACAATTTCGTCATAAGAGGCATACACAAATAATGCACTTGAATATAAATAACATGAAAAGGATGAAAAGGATGAAAAAGAAAACAAACAAAACAAACAAGAATAGACTGCTGTATATATACAATGTACTACTTATATAAAATTCCCTTATGGAGAGAGAGCGAGAGAGAGAGAGAGAGAGAGAGAGAGAGAGAGAGAGAGAGAGACCTAGAGCCTATAGATTCACCATGTCTACCTGTATAATGACCTAGAACCTTTTAGTACTTTTAATGTAATGGATAACATGATTTTGAACTTTAATATTGTCAGACAGGCTGATCATATCGGAGCCGTACAGGATATCTTCGTATGTTAAACTAGCTATGTCATGTATTTTCCTAAAAAGTATTTGTCTTTGGTTAGAATAAATATTACATTCGAACAAGTAGTGAATTAAGTCTTCCGAGAAGTATCCACAGGAACAATTTGCAGTATTAGATAAGTTAACACGGAATAAATCGGCATTCAAATTACTACATAAATTTCGTATACGAGTGAGAATAATGTTATATTTCCTGTCACCGACTTTAAAATATTTTGGAACATTGTATGATGAATATTTGCGCTTAAGAACGTATTTAAATTGATTCAATGTCGGACTACTTCTTATCTCGGGGCTCAGAGAATTCCATAGATGTAAAGTAGAAAAATTAAAATATACTCTTTCTCGGGATTCTTTAAACAAAATTTATAATACTTTCATTTTACCTACCCTTGAATATGCTTCAGAAGTTTGGGATGGCTGCTCTATCGATGACTCAAATAAATTAGACAAAATCCATCATCAAGCAGCTCGTATCATCACAGGTCTTCCTATGTACGCTAGCATCGAATCACTTTATATGGAAACAGGTTGGATGTCTCTTGGTGAAAGGCGCGAAATGAAGAAAATATCTCTATTTTACAAAATTCGTCATAATTTAGCTCCAGATTATTTAGTAGATCTTCTCCCCGGACAAGTTCAGGACTCTTCCGGTTATAATCTTAGAAACAGCGATAATTACAGGATACCGACGTACAGACTCCAGAGTTCTCTTCTTTCCTTCTTTCCCTCTACTTTACTGTCTAAGTAACAATATATGCAGCATCAGGATGTTTCAGGATGTGTAGATACCAGAGCATCTGATATTCAGTTTGAAACAGATGGACTTCAAATTACTCTGCTTGATATTGAATATAATTCATGACATTGTTGTCCAAAACAAAGAAACAAAAAATACGAGAAGTTAACATTTTGCACCATCCTTATACTGTACTGCACAGTCTGTCTGATCTAGGTTTATGTTGGAAACGTTTTCATATATATTTAACTAGGACGATACATATTTCTGGAGTTTCAAAACAGGAGCGTCTTACTTCACGAGAACCTTAAGGATCCCGCACCCTAATAGAGTACTTCCGGTAAAAATTTATGCACATTTTCATAATTTCCCGACAAATGCCGATGATTTCATGATCGGGAATCTTCGGGATGACGGAGTAGGTCACTGTGTGAGAAGTGTAATCCCTAAATTTAGCTAGAAAAATATGTGTATCATTCATTTAGAAGAGAACGAAATTTCTTATCTCTGGAATTTATCATTGAAAATGCATTAGGGGTCGAATACCTTAAGTACATGCAATTCCAAGCATCATTATACATGTATACTATTTTGAACATAGATTTTATTTGGATATGCTACTGAATCGACCCTACAGGAAATTTGGAGCTGCGCACTCTCTGTAAAGTACATATAAATGTAGAAATTTAAATTCTAAAAATAACACCAGAAGGCGCTAGTGAAATTAATTTGGGCTTCTTATGAAAGCACTTTGGCTGGAAGCATCACTGATGAGAATTTAATATTCGAAACACGTGTCTGGTGCATGAAAATTTGTTTGAAATTTTCTTCAAAAAGGTATAGAGTTGAAACCCTTCCGCATTATGTAGACATTAGAATATGGTCTTGCCCTCCATGTTTGGTGCACTATATTCTTCTCACGAGTCACATGGGAACCCTCTTTTCTCAAAGGACATGTTAAGAGCTTTGAGTGCAAGACCATTTTCATTTGTTAGTTACTTTGGCCCCTGCGCTTTGCTTACAAATTCATCTGTTAGTTACTTTGGCCCCTGCGCTTTGCTTAAAATTCATTTGTTAGTTACTTTGGCCCCTACGCTTTGCTTAAAATTCATTTGTTAGTTACTTTGGCCCCTGCGCTTTGCTTAGAATTCATCTGTAAGTTACTTTGGTCCCTGAGCTTTGCTTAAAATTCACTTGTTAGTAACTTTGGCCCCTGCGCTTTGCTTAAATTCATCTTTTAGTTACTTTGGCCCCTGAGCTTTGCTAAAAAATTCATCTGTTAGTTACTTTGGCCCCTGCTCTTTGCTTACAAATTCATCTGTTAGTTACTTTTGCCCCTGCGCTTTGCTTACAAATTCATCTGTTAGTTACTTTGGCACCTGCGCTTTGCTTACAAATTCATCTCTTAGTTACTTTGGCCCCTGCGCTTTGCTTACAAATTCATCTCTTAATTACTTTAGCCCCTGCGCTTTGCACACAAATTCATCTCTTAGTTACTAGTACTTTGGCCCCTGCGCTTTGCTTACAAATTCTTCTGTTAGTTACTTTGGCCCCTGCGCTTTGCTAACAAGTTCATCTGTTAGTTACTTTGGCACCTGCGCTTTACTTCGAAATTCATCTGTTAGTTACTTTGGCACCTGCGCTTTGCTTACAAATTCATTTGTTAGTTACTTTGGCCCCTGCGCTTTGCTTACTAATTCATCTGTTAGTTACTTTGGTACCTGCGCTTTTCTTAAAATTCATTTGTTAGTCACTTTGGCCCCTGCGCTTTGCTTACAAATTCATCTGTAAGTTACTTTGGCCCCTGTTTACAGACAGTTTACTTCTCTAAAACCAATAAACAAAGGTACAGAGAAAGTGTACAAATAAATATATACAATATGCTGACAATGACTGAGGTGGTTAGTGACATTAAAATGCATACACTGGTTTTTTTGTTTGTTTGTTTGTTTGTTTTTTTTTTTTTTTGGTTCTTTTTATTTTTTTTTTTTTTTTGGTTTTTTTTATCCTAACTAAATAAATATTTGGAGATAAAGTGTGCAATAAGACATATCTAAAGATTACATTAGAGGACTGACAGTTTCATTTATAATTCTAATAAATTTGCACAGTCCTTTTAATATAGATATGCGTTTGGAGTTTAAAAGGGAATGAAACTTAATGGTGTTGTGTCTTAGATAAATATGTTGTGGAATATGATTTTTTTCTATCATTTTCAAGTGAAGGGCATTCCATGATGTAATGGTATTCATCGCCAACTACTGATACATTTTCGTTCATGTCGCTCAATATTATACCATCGCCCTCGTTCTATGCGCTTTGCTTAAAATTAGTTTAAACTGTATTTATTCAGTAATAT
This sequence comes from Pinctada fucata, assembly GCA_028142955.1. Lineage (NCBI taxonomy): Eukaryota > Metazoa > Mollusca > Bivalvia > Pterioida > Pteriidae > Pinctada > Pinctada fucata. Next base: position 65,282,632 of record AP027105.1, read on the forward strand.
TTCGAATCAGTACATAACAACAAAAATAAGTAAATTCACTGATGAGATAGAAAACAAGCGATAATCGCTTATATCAATTCGTTTCTTATATTTCTTTATGCACTGGACGATCATGAATAAAGTGAAGAAAAGAGATAAAGAAGAGAAGGGAGGCTAGAATTTAGAATGCAAGTGAATAGTATTAATATATGCGAAGAGATGAGGATTTAAGTTATGTTAATAGATGAGTTAAGAGATGGAGATATAAATTGTGATGTTTACTGGACATAGGAAGCAATTTAAGAAAGAAGTACATTAACCGAAGCGTTTTGTTTTAAGAATAAATCTTTGTACTTTTATGAATATATATTTGTTTTCATCAATTGTAAGATTTTCATTCCCAAACAAAAGTACATTGCAAGTAATGTTACAAAGTGTTTGTAGCGGTGTAATATATTTATCACGGAGACTCAAATAATTAGTGCAGTACAAGAGAAAGAGAGAGGCAGATTCAATTTTTCCGCATGTGCAAAGTGGACTATCGGTAAGATTACATAGAAAAAGATGTTGATTTAAGCCACTGCATTTCATTCGAATTCTTGTGTGTAGGATTTGGCCGGGTCGTGTACCGGTATAGTAATGTGGTTTAACTAGTGTTTTAATGGATATTTTCTTCTTAAATTCACTTATGGAATTAGACTGTCTTGTTCCAAGCGGCAAATCGTTCCACAATCGAATGGTAGATGGTAGGAAACTGTCGTGATAAAATGTAGTTTTCAAGTGAAGGGCATTCCATGATGTAATGGTATTCATCGCCAACTACTGACATGTCACATAACATACATTTTCGTTCATGTCGCTCAATATTACACCATCGCCCTCGTTCTATGCGCTTTGCTTAAAATTCATTTGTTAGTATAACTTTGGTCCCTGCACTTTGCTTAAATTCATCTGTTAGTTATTTTAGCCCCTGTGTTTTGCTAACAAATTCATCTGGTAGTTACTTTGGCCCCTACACTTTGCCTACAAATGCATCTGTTAGTAACTTTGGCCCCTGCGCTTTACTTACAAATTCATCTGTAAGTTATTTTGGTCCCTGCGCTTTGCTTACAAATTCATCTGTTAATTACCTTGGTCCCTGCGCTTTGCTTACAAATTCATCTGTTAATAACTTTGGCGGCTGCGCTTTACTTACAAATTCATCTCTTAGTTATTATGGTCCCTGCTCTTTGCTTACAAATTCATCTGTTAGTTTCTTTGGCCCCTGCGCTTTACTTACAAATTCATCTGTTAGTTACTTTGGCCCCTGCGCTTTACTTACAAATTCATCTGTTAGTTACTTTGGCCCCTGTGCTTTGCTTACAAATTCATCTGTTAGTTACTTTGGCCCCTGTGTTTTGTTGCATTGTTTGTGTTGCCTTACAGACCATTACATGGAGAAGACGCTAAGTGCAAAACAACTATGTGTTCTTCGAAACAAATGACATGGGTAACCACTAACCGGACAAGTGGAGGGATCTACGCACGCAATGCGAATAACCAATACATTTGCTACTAACATGTCAGGTGGCCGTCCTAAGGCGGCATCGGTTGCCAATTGGTTTCGTTTGTTTATGTGTTGTCTTTTGTGTTTTGTGTTATTATGTCGTCTTGACGTTCCTTTTATGTCTCTTGTTGTACTTGTCGACTCTGTAATTTCGTATTTTGGTATTTTCTGTGGATGCTAGTAGTATCATGCTACACCCGAGTCTGGTTGAAGATCAACTCCCTCGCTCGCTCAATGTAAAAAAGGAATTTGCTGACCTTTAACTATAAAATAAGTATACAATAAATAATGATGATGGTATATGCTACAAAGTGTGATAGTGTTAACTATAGATTTGATTGTAGAAGATAATAAACTATCATGTAAAGTAAAGTACAAAATAACATTGCTTGCGTATAACAAAAATGTATGTACACGGTAGCATCGCAGAACATTAGGATTTTCGGTACCCAATTAGGATCAGTGTTCACAAAAAGGAATGTTATGCAGTGTTGGTATGGCTTATGCAGTGTAGGTATGGCTTATGTAGTGTATGCATGGCTTATGCAGCGTGGGTATGGCTTATGCAGTGTATGCATGGCTTATGCAGTGTAGGTATGGCTTATGCAGTGTAGGTATGGCTTATGCAGTGTAGGTAAGGCTGAGAGCTTTACGAGATGTATCCGAAATAAGGGGAAAATGCACAAATACGATATCGGTGTTCTAATTTCACTTTCATCTACTCTGTTTAGTAAGCTACGAGCGATAACTTTGGTTTTACACTAACATCCAATGGTCGCTATGGTATCACTATGAAATGTTCCACGAAAAAAATATAAAAAACATTATTAGCTCAAGTTAAATTAAAATATAGATCACTTTATGACGAGAAAAGAAGGATGAATGAAGATCAAACGTCAGATCTAACATTGTTATTTCAGGCAATGACAATGACAAAAGTTTATTCTCATAAACTAAATACAGTGTAGAAAACAATATGACAATGAAGTTATTACAATTTTAAATATTGTTGCACATGCGTGATATCATATATACATGAAATACCAATTCTCAGTATTTTAACCTGGAGATGAGACCCTCTCAATAATGACTTTTGATAATTTTTGTGAGTTTCAAAAGCTTATTTCTATTTTTTTTTTTCATTGGACAAAGTATTAAATCTTAAAAATATTAGCATGGTGACAAATGTAAAAGTAAAAGGCATCGCTTACTCTGTCTAAACTTTCCGAAACGAAACATATATCATTTCCGTAAGACGCGTTATTCATATTGAGAAATTTGGTAGGCAATTTCCTCTATTGAATCATTATGTACATTAAAGACATAATTTGATTGTTTGCAGGATTATGTCCCGTCAATTATTTCTTTGATGTCTTAATTAGGACACAAATAAACATTAACAAGTTGTACACACAGGAGAAAAAGCTGAGAAAACAAAGTGTACTATATTATAATCAGGTTGTCTCAGTTTGAGCATAAGCTATTAGTGAAATAATAAATACAATAGATTAAAAGAAATGACCGCTTATGGAGACTTATAAATTCAGACGTCAAGTCTATCCAGATTGTAGTCTGATTTAAGAATTTCCGACCTGAATAACAGTCTATCAAGATTCAAAATGACTACTCAGGATCTTATTAATATAGCAGAGGAACTGAAAAGATTGCTGAGAATTTGTAACTACGTCTCGGACCAGATTTTACACATAGGTAGGATTCATAAATGTTTCTGAATTTTCAGGGATTCTATTTTTGCAACAATAACAATATTTTTTACCCGTCCAGCTAAGATCTGTGGCCAAAAAAAAAAAAATATATATATATATGTAAAAATTATACATACTAGTATATATATAAAAAAAATGAAACCATAAACAATTATATGCAGTGGCGCAGTTCACTCAAATTAAATTCATCAACGATTTAAAAAAAATTGTAACTGTAATATATATCATGTTCTGAATCAGATGTTGAGTTTATATATATTTCAAGTCAGTGCAGATGTGAAACCATGTGAACGATATCCTCGGGAACTAACAGTCCACCAGCAGAGATATACCGTGCATACTTTTTCCTTTCTTTTTTAATTTGGTTGTCGTGTTTTATTGTTGTTGCTTTTATTCTTTTCTCGTGTTGATCAATGTCTGTCCCTTCCAGAATGACTTGTCAAAATATTTTATTTATTAAGCCTAATAATTATAACAGTAAACGAAAAAAAAAATGTGAACAGATCAAGGAGAATGTTGAAGACGCGCATTGTTTTCATGTATTCCATGCAGAAGTTCACATTTCAACTAAATCATCATCAGATCGTTTCCACTGTTCCCCTCTCCCTCCTCTCAGAACAGTATAACTTACATTCCAATGTTTGTCTATTTGTAGATGATTATTTACTGCACCTCGACCAACGTTCTGTCCAAGCAGCTCTGAACGGTCAAGAACATTTTACACGACAGTTTCTGGTGCGCAGGTCAGTGGCTGATGGAATCAAGAGAAGGTATGAGGAACAAAGAGATAAAGTATGGCGCCAAGTACAGAAACTATCCAATCAAATCACGAGAACAACATCCGGGGAATTTAGTGATGAAGATGGTACGGACATTTCTGCGCCAGCGGAATTTCCGCTAAATTTCACAGTGCGAAGTAATGTAGACAAACTTGCTTCACCAGAAACTTCTTTGTTTAGTATAAGATATAGATTTTGTTGAGAAATGCATTTTTTACAGAACAGTTTTATCCTAAAGTGCTAACAAAAGTAGTGAATAAATACCATAAAACAATACCATAAAAACTCTTTTTTTTTAAACCTTGATTCTTTAAAATACCAGATTTCAGGTAAAAATGTGTTTGTCAACAATCTGAGTCCTTTTTTTACGAACATATACCGGTATTCGATGGAATTTTTGCAGATGGATTTGCTACTAGTGACCTTTGTCGTGTTCGATGAACACATGGATTTGGCGTATTTGATATTAGTACTCCCCACACAGTCCATTTTGTATGAAATTTAGAGTTATCTTTCTTGATATATAGTGCTGTTACAGTGTAATTAAAAATCTCAAGTGCACGGAGATACGAAATGTTGCAACCTACAGTGTTCTTTAAAACACTCCTCGGGTGATAACATACATTAGCTCGCGGCGGCAGAGCACGGATTGTATTACGTACGTCCTCTTTTTATATCCATTTACATACTCATCTGTGTTGCTTGGGCCCCTGCGTTTTGCGGTCTTGTTTTTGTGTGGTCATCTGACAGTGAGGAGGCTGTTTTACGCCACAATTGTACGTTCTTCGAGACCTCTGGGTAATTCGAAAAGTGGGAGGGTTGTGCGCACGTAATCCAGGATAACCACACCTTCTGCTATTTCCGTGGCAGATGGCCGTCCTAAGTCGGCACCGGTTGCCCATTGGTCTCGTTTGTTTATGCGTAGTCCTTTGTGTTTGATGTTTCTGTGTTGAGCGTTGACGTTCCTTGTCCCTTTTGCGTCTCTTTCTGTGCGTGTCTGCTCTGTGTTTTTGCATTGGGTGTTTTGGGGTTTTGCTGTGGATGCTGAAACCTGGTGTTGTTGGAGATCCCCTCCTTTGTTTTAAAAGTGGAGAGTATACAACGGCGCGGCCCTGATTTACAACAACACACATCCTAGAATCAGTTTTGATTTGCAACAACGCAACAGAAGTAGTCATAATTGAAAATAGCACACATCCTCTCTTTGATTAACAACAACAACATGCATCCCAGCCTTGATTTACAACAACAACACGCATCCTCTCCTTTATTAACAACAACAACACGCATCCTACCATTGATTAACAACAACACACATCCTCTCCTTTACTAACGACAACAACACGCATCCTAGCCTTGATAAACAAAACCAACAACAACAACACAACAACATGTATTCCAGGATCACCAGCTCACATCCTAGAACCAGTCTTCATTTGCAAAATAAAAAGCAACAACAACAAAATATTACCATCACAAACACAACACATACAAGAAGCATTCTTAATTCAAAATAATACGGAAGTGTTCCAGCACTTTACTTTCTTGATGAACATTTCAAACCAATTCTAATGCACCAAACATGCGTTTCGGTTAGTAAATCCTTATCAAATGCCAGAGTGATATTCAGACACAGCCAAGTGTATTTTAGTAGCGCCCTCTAGTTTTCAATTTATGCATTTGTAAAGAAAGCGCGGCTTAAAATACCCAGTGGGTCGATCCGGTAGCGTAGTTAAATAAAATCTATATCCAAAATGACCTTGGAGTGATGGTGCTAGGATGTTAACCACTTTTGATTACGAAATAGCAAAATAATTTCAAATTATAATAAAGGGCCAAAACAAAGCAAAATAAATCTCAGAAAAATATAGATTTACAACAGCTCACATTCTAGAATCAAGTTAATCAATATTGTTTTACAACACTACACATCCAAGAAGCAGTTTTTATTTACAAGAACATACATGTATATCCCTGATAAATTCTAAGGTGTAAGCATAACCTTATAGTAGAACATGAACACCCTTCCCTTTTGAGAGAAATTCTAAATCCACACATAACTTGACATATTAAGTAACATTTTTAATTTTCAACAAACCATACATTTAATACGACAACACGTTAATCAATTCATTCTTAATAGAAAAAAAATTAATTAATAATGATTTGATCCTCTCATTTAATGATTGTTCCATCGTAATCAAGTTTGACAAGTTTATCAGGCAAATGGTCGTATTTTGGATCCCATTTTGTTAGTAATGGAGCACTCTTCTTTACTAAAATGTAGCCCTCTTTCCTGCCAGTGACTGGTAAGTCCTGCCTTGTTAGGAAAGTTCAAAAACAGTGTGTACTGATTGTTTACATGTGTGTAATAAATATGCCACATTGTCCACATGTCGTCACTGGTACCTGTGAAATAAATAAAGCACAATTATGACAAAACTTCATTTTCTGGAGAAACGTTTGCTTAATCTTTTGTAACCACAGACAAGCCTGCTAAACTCACGGAACTCAGCAAGTGTCAAGATTATCTGATGTTAAATAGTTGTCTTAATTCACACGATGAACTAAAATACGTACTGCGACAGAACAAATAGAGAAAAAAAAGCGAATCAAGTAGCCCAGGATAGTACATCAGCATCTTTTACTTACTAGCAACGATCAAAGCCAGTGAATGTGTCAACATTGGCGTTTTGGATTGTCTTAGCCAAAACATGACAAAACTGGCGATTTGGATATCTTTCTTTCAGCATTGAGGACAACGAAATCTTTAATTCATTGTAAATGTCAGTCGCTCACAAATATACAATGGTTTATAAATGTTTTTGAATGGAATTTAAAGTTTTGGCTGATTTCTAGCGATACGAAGTTTTCTACAAGTAGGATATGCTTAGTCATCTTAATCGACTTCTCAGTTTTTGTTTTTGGTTGTCGTTTTTTTAAAACTTAAGACAAATTATTTAGGCCATATCAAATTAATTAGATATTCTTTGGATTTCCTGCTGCTGCACCATATTTTTCAAAAGTCAAAAAATAATATTATAAAAATAAAATGCTCGCCCGCACCAATACATTTCTGGCTCAAAGAATTTTTTGGGGTCGGTTCCGATTTCTGCAAATTTTAAAGCTTCTAGAAGTCTCAGATTGTACAGATTTCAAAGAAAATGATACTTTTTGTGTTTGAAAAATTTCGTTGGGAGCAAATTTGTTGTCCCATATACATTGCACTGAAAGACAAGGAGGGGGAATGTTCGAAAATCTTATCCGTACTGCTATATGCCAGGCGTCCTATAGTCACCAGATTCCTATGGGGATTCCTTTGTGAACACAGAAAACATCAGAAATGTATTACATGTATTTCACTCGTACTCGCTCGCACCTTAAAAGCGGCAATACTTAAAAAAAAATAAAATAATTATATTTTCGCTCGCTCGCACCCTTTTTTTCACAGGGAAAGCCAAAGAACATTTTTATAAAACTGATTTGATATGGCCTTATGTTGCGTAATTCACATTTTGTTAGGTTTTATAAGCCCTTTTTTTTTTTATTTATTTCTTATAAGTATACAAATCGAAGCATATATCTTTAGGACTATTCATTCTTGACATGTTTGATCATAGCAATTCTTTTACAATGAAAAACGAGTAATTGATTTTTAGTCATGAATTTGATATGATATACACAATAAGACAGATGAAAAAATAAACAAATATTATCTCTTCTTCCACAACATCGAAATGTATTTTACTTCAACCATACAAAATATCACATTTGATTAATTCATCGGCTTTGCCTTTTCTGTACGGCTATAGTGACGGTGTTGGCTACTAGCAAACAGATGATGCTGACTCTCCCCGGGCACCTGATGGATTCAATTTTGCTCCTGTGCAGAATATATCGGTTTTTGCAGATGGCCGTCCTAAGTTGGCGCCGCTTGCCCATTAATCTCGTTGTTTTATATGTAGTCATTTGTGTTTGATGCTTCTATGATGTGAGTTGGTGTTCCTTGTCCCTTTTGCGTCTCTTTCTGTGCACGTCTATTCTGCGGTTGGATTTTTTTTTTCTTTTTTTTTTTTTTTGCATTGGGTGTTTTGGTGTTTAGCTGTGGATGCTGCAACCGGTGTTGGTGGAGATCCCCTTCTTCTTCTTCTTTTTTTTTTTTTTTTTTTTTTTTTTTTTTTTTTTTTTTTTTTTTTTTTGTAATGCATGATTTTATTTTTCTGAATTGATCTTCTATATACAGTAAAGTACTTAAGTAGTGTTTAAGAGGGCACGTATCGGTATTCTTTGTGATTTTCTTAATTTCGACAGATCAGTTTTAGTATTACGGCGTTTTTGTTTCTCAACTAATTCACTAATTCGGTACGACAGGGCATTTTCCAAGTATTACGATTTCATTTTAAGGACCAGCTACTCTTTCAGGGTTTTATTATCGGCTGAAATCATCATTGAGGACGTTCTACGGGGATCTTATAAAAGCAGATCCCTCTTTCCAGAATGATAAGTGACATTCTGGATTGAGATAGAACGGCTGTCAATATCACCTAACAAGACATCTTTACCTGATATGTACATCTGAAACCCCCTCATCTCTTTCATCAATATTTACATCGAGACATTCACCGAATTGTGCAAGTTTTCATGGAAATGTTGCGACATGTGTTACATGCAAATAGGAGACCCTCACTTTCCCGGGAACCTGGTCCCACCCAAGTATCAAAGATTTGCAGTACGTTGCAAATCTTTGATACGAGGGTGGGATTCCCTGTCTCTGTACAAAGGGGTGATTGATTATTTTTCCCTCACCATATAATTTTACATAATTCATCAATGAAAATTGTTTGTTTTGCGTCAAAATGTTGCTCTATGAGACGTCGAACACTGCTAAACCTATTAAACGTCTGTGACGTCACAATACGGGGGTTCGAGACAAACATTTGGGGGTGCGAGACTAATAGATTCTCCCACTGTGGACTGGGATATCCATGGAAACACTAGGAAAAGATATCCTTTTCTCCCACTGTGGACTGGGATATCCATGGAAACGCTGGGAAAAGATATCCTTGTCTTACCCCTATGGGGTAAGATAACATTTCCACGTGCCTTTTGACTGTAACGTCAATTGTGACGTCATTCACGATTGCTGCGTTAGCCTATCAAAATATGAAGAAGAATACATAAATCTCGGTTTTGAGTGCCTTTAGACAGTGGGAGAAAAATAATAAACCCCCAAATGTGATCAGGGACACGGAAATCCAACCCGAGTGTCCAGGATTTGCTTTCGTCCACGACTCGGCAAGCCTCGTCGTGGTACAAGCAAATCCTGGACACTCGGGTTGGATTTCCTTGTCCCTGATCACATCTGGGGATAGATTCTATTAGTCTTACCCCTATGGGGTAAGATAACATTTTCACGTGCCTTTTGACTGTAACGTCAATTGTGACGTCATACATGATTGCTGCGTTAGCCGATCAAAATATGAAAAAGAAAACATAAAATCTAATTTTTTAGCGCTTTTAGACAGCGGGAGAAAAATAATCAATCCCCAGATGTGATCAGGGACACGGAAATCCAACCTCTTGTCCAGGATTTGCTTTTGTCCACGACTCGGCAAGCCTCGTCGTAGTACAAGCAAATCCTGTACACTCGGGTTGGATTTCCTTGTCCCTGATCACATCTGGGGATAGATTCTATTAATCTATCACCCCTTTGTACAGGGACAGGGAAATCCCACCCGAGTATCAAAGATTTGCAGTCCACGACGAGGCTTGCCGAGTCGTGGACGTTGCAAATCTTTGATAGGAGGGTGGGATTTCCCTGTCCCTGTATAAAGGGGTGATTGATCATTTTTCTCTCAACCATATTTTTCACAGAATTCATTAATAAACATTGCTTGTTTTGCGTTAAATGTTGCTCCATTTGACGTCAAACACTGCTAAACCTTCGTAAACGCAGATGACGTCACAATAGGGGGGTTCGAGACAAACATACGGGGGTGTGAGACTATATTAATCTTACACCACCACGAGGGAGGGATGGCGCTTTCTCGATCTCACCCTCTGACGTCATCGATCTCACCCTCTGACGTCATTGCTACCAAAGCGACGTTATGGAAGCAAGGCAAACTGGTGATTATAACAGACACTCTAGATAGTCGATAACGTGGGTGAAAAACAATCAAACAAATATTAATCAAACAATCAAACAATCAAACAAATATTAATCTTACACCACCACGAGGGAGGGATGGCGATTTCTCAACCCTCGTGTAAAAATTTTGCTTGTCCATGACTCGGCAAGCCTCGTCATGAACTTGCAAAATTTATACACTCGGGTTGAGAAATCGCCATCCCTCCCTCGTGGTGGTGTAAGATTAATATAATCTCACCCCAGGAAAATTTTAGAGTTCTCAGTCTCAAGTGGGAGAAAGAGTTGTCTCAGAACGGGTAAATCTGTAGATATCTCTGTCCAGGGTGAGAGTATAACTATCAACCATATGTTGTCATGTGGGATGAGAAAAGCCCACCCGAGGGGTCGTTTCTGATCAGGGAACGAGGCTCGCCGAGTTCCCTGACCAGAAACCAGACCACGAGGGTGGGCTTTTCTCATCCCACATGACAAACATATGCTTGATCGTTTACTCCCATTTCTAGGGGCTTTCTTGAAGTTCCATGAAAGCATGAAATCGTCAACTTACCGAATTCGAAAAATAAAGGAATATTCGTTTTCAAAAATGGTCTATTCTTAAAGAATAAACCGTAGTCCTTAGCCTTAATCGATTTAATAAGAATTAGAAACGTCTATGACGTCAAAATAGGGGGGTTCGAGAAAAACATCCGGGGGTGCGAGACTATAACTATCAACCACATGCTGTCATGTGGGATGAGAAAAGCCCACCCGAGGGGTCTGGTTTCTTGTCAGGGAACGAGGCTTGGCTCTCCCATTTATAGGGGCCTTTCTTGAAATTCCATGAAATCATGAAATCGTCAACTTTATCGAATTCGAAAAATAAAGGAATATTCGTTTTCAGCGCCCTCAAAAATGTTTTATTCTAAAAGAATAAACCGTAGTCCTTAGCCTTAATCGGTTTAATAGGAATTAGAATGTAAAAAAAAGAGTTCTAAAACGACGTTTTTGTTGAGATGTCGCCGCATTCGGTGCAAAATCATGACGTCACAATGGATGACAACGACGGTACGTCAGCCAAAACAAGTTATGAAAGCCGCCATTATTTAAACAGTGAACGATCGTCTCTCTATATCTTCGGAATAAGGACAAGTTTAAGGAAATTCTACATTCACAGTTAATTTGTTAGTAAGTAGAAAAGAAACGTACCCTTAAAATGATAAGCAAACATCAACAAATTGTATTTTCAACAACGGGTTCATTCGTGTTTGAGGGAAACCCCGGTTCTTTAAATAGTGCTATAAATAAACCGTCAAAAACTGTGTTGATCGATGTATCAACAAAATTTCTCAGCCAGTTCGGTTCTTGAAAATGACAATGGAAATTAAATGATTAAAAGATCCTGATAGATTGATTAAGTAACAAATTAAGTCCTCAATGAAAATTTGAACATGAAAATATTCGCTAAAATGAGTTAAAGAAGATCCTGTCGATAATCTCAACAGCACTCACAATAGAGCACAAAATTGAGTATCGACGGACCCCTAGCTATCTAGAGGTGGGACCAGGTGCCCGGGAGGAGTAAGCATCCCCTGTTAGCCAGCCGCACCCGCCGTCGATGTTCACGTACGAAAATGAAACAAATTATAAAATACATGCACTGTCTGAGGTTATGTCTATATAGAAAGTGCTATGGCGACAATGTATGGGAAAATATTCAGAACACTTTCTGTCAAACCCCTCGCGATGAACTTTTTTACGAGCTTCAAAAGTAATTATATCATTAAGAAATGAATCTTATATTTTTTCTGTTGCGCGTAGCGCTTTGATGCAAAAGTTTTCTGTCCAATTTTTCGGGTGATACCTGCATCAACAGAAAAAATATAAGATTCATTTCTTATCATTTTATTATCATCTACTTATGGAAAACATACTGTTTTCTTGGATTTAAAAACAATCAATCACCGCACTATATTTCGTAAGTCGGAGGGTTTCGAAGTGATACGTCTGCCAAAACAAGTTATGAAAGCCGCCATTATTTAAACAGTGAACGATCGTCTCTCTATATCTTCGGAATAAGGACAAGTTTAAGGAAATTCTACATGCACAGTTAATCTTTTAGTAAGTAGAAAATAAATGGTACCCTTGAAATGATAAACAAACATCAACAAATTGTATTTTCAGCAACGAGTTCATTCCTCTTTGAGGGAACCCCCGTTTCTAAAAATAGTGCTATAAATAGACTTCTGTGAAAAATTGTGTTGATCGATGTATCAACAAAATTTCTCAGCCAATCAGAATCTTCGTTTCTTGAAAATGACAATGGAAATAAAATGATTGCAATATCTTCATAAAAATCCAAATAAGAAAAATCTATGAAGGATGTTATTAAGGGAATACGAGCAATTTTATGATTTTATAAAAAGAGTGAGATATTATTTTGCTTGTTTATTTCAATAGAATTTGCATTGAAAACGAACTAGCATGAGATTGCAGTACAGAAGATAATACCTTACCTGAACATTTATCACATTTATCAATACAATCGTAAGTATAACTCTGATATGAAACTCTGGATATAACGATGTAATCTTCGAGTATGAAGGTGTGACAGCTTTATAAGATTTTATGCAGTTTTCAACCAAATTATAAGTGACATTTCTTTCTTATAAAAAAAATTGTGGACACTTTCACCTATCTAGTCTTGAAGTCTGATCTTATCTCTTTATTTTATAAACAAAAAAAGTATACCTTGTGTTTATAAATCGAAAAATAATTACACATAAAGTACACAACCCTCTGTTTACATACATGCGTGCAAGATTACCTCTTAGGACTCCATGGTCAGAATCGTATCGAATTTGATATAAAGAATGATTTCACATATGTATCATTTTCTGGAATGTCTTCGTCCATCCCCTAAGATTACACTGATATCAAATTCAGGTTTATAATGCTTGTCATTGTCAACATTTCATGGTAAACACGTGATAGCTCTGACGTCAATTTTCGTGACGTTTTACAAATTTGATTGGCTTATACAGCCATGTGACCTGAAGATTTCATCGTTAGAGCCAGACGGCTTACAAGTAGGGGTATACTGCACAACGACTGAAATCATCTTTGAGGAAGTTCTTCGGTCGCTATGGGGATATAATAAAAACATAACAGATTCCCTTTCCAGAAAGATCAGTGACATTCTGGATTGCGATTAAATGGCTGTCATCATCACCAAATAGGAAATATTTACCTGATTTGTACATCAATATGTATATCGAGACAATCACCGAATTTTACAAGTTTTCATGGAGTTGTTGCGACGGATGTTGCATGCAATCATGTCTCTCCCCGGGCACCTGGTCTTACTTCGGAGGTTTGCAACTATTCCAATGGAAATTTTAATACTGAATAACTGATGGGTAATTCTTTGATATTTATCTGATACCTTTTTTCAAAAATGACAAGTACCACTTCGTTGGTGTGATTCCTGTAACCAAAGGTTGAAAGGTCAGGTCCCTGGAAGCATTTTTATACCATTCTATGAACTGAAACCAATTGTCTCTTTGCGGAGATATACCCCATGAACCTTAAAAGAGAAAAAAAGTTCATCTCTTTCATGTTTGTGCATATTCGGTCTTTTCAACTTTCAAATTATGAACAGATCCAGAGTTACTTCCCTTCCTTCTTATTTTGGACAGTATCTGACGCTTCTTCAACCTCTAGGGAAACTATCTTTAATTAAAGAAAATATGCTTCAAACTCCACTTGTAGGAATTTCATTATATGCTTCAAAATGGGAATTTACATTGTACATGTATATCGAAAAACACGATAAAAAGATTCTGAAATTATTTTCGCCAGGAGAATTCTTATCATTATCGGAAAAATTCCTTTCAATTTATTTTACCTTGAATATATCTCATATAATCTGTGCATTAAAGAGACTTTGCAATCGTTTGTCACGTTTAGACAATATTTGTATAAAGAGATGTAATTGTTGATATTTCTGTAAAACAAATTGTTCGCACTTCCTCTTATTTTAAACTTATGAAGAACATAACCAACGTGTATATTAATGTTTGTGTTCTTAGAATTGCAAAGGAAACACCATCAGAATAAAATGGGAAAAAAAAAACACAAACATGTCATACAATTACAGAATTTTGACCTCAATATGGTCACATGCTAAATTGAAGAATAAGAAAAAGAAATCCTATAAGTGACCACAGCGTACCACACACTCACATGACTGAAACAAAGAATATACCAAACAAAACCACCACATTGATAAATGACCTGATATGATATACACATGTAACAAAGAAAAACAGTTATACGAAGTGTACAAACAAACAAACATGCATAAATACCATAGAATTACGATTGGCAGAACACAAAGGGAAGGCGATCAGTAGGTATCCGGAGATATCTGGACGGCCTTCTTCTACATTAATAGAAAATGTGGATATTCTTTTTTATTGAATAATACCGCATTACAATAAATTCCTTTTCTAAAACGTTCAACCCTCCCAGGAAAAGTCATCCAAAGTACATAAAAGAAAGCTCTCCAACAGGACTCGATTGTAGTACCCACAACAAAAAAACCCGAAACTTCCAAATGTAAAATCAGTGAACAAGTACAACAAGAGACAGAAAAGGGACAAGGCAGACCAAATACCAACGACGACATCAAGACAGTAGACCCAAAACACCATACATATACATTAAACACAAAATATAAAGACTACATAAAAACCGATGAGACCAAAGGCCTGAATGGGCAACCAACACCCACTTAGATCAGTAATCTGCCACGTCATTAGCAACTTTGAACTTTTGTTTTATGCTATCGAAAGCAGAATTAGACATGACCTTAATCATATGGACTAACCTGTGGCCCTATACAGCATACAGAATTCTGTCTCTGGAGCCCGAATATCTACATACGGACCCCTATAGCGAGGGCATGTACCTCGCAGAGAATATCCGGCAACGTCTGTCCGTCTGTAATACTTTTTATGAACATTTTTGAGCCAACGATAAAATAAAGGTGACACTGAAACATCATCCTCTAGAATTACCGCGATCTCTTTGCTTTTAGGATCGGGGTTCCACGTTCCAAACCATTGGCCGTATAAACCCACGTGACGTGTATGATTGTGTACCCTAACGTCGCCATATTTGAAGGTAAAGTTTTTCGCCACAAGGTACGTTTTTGGATCTATTTTACCATCCTTTTTAGATCTATCTATCCATATTTCCACTAAAACGTTGTCACCGAAATATTCTGCTGTGTTTAAGGAATCTAGCTGCCTTTTTAATGAGGTAGCACGGTTGAACACTAAAGATATGATTCTTAAGTCGACTGGTTTGTGCCAGGGCGGTGGTTTAATGTCTTCAATGACAGGTCGCGGTGCAGCCTGGAAAATAAAGGATAAAAATCTGAAAGAACTTAAACATTTGTAATCTAGTGGAACATACATATCTTAAAAGCGAGCGAAGCTCGCTCTTATGGTAACGCGTATACACTAACTTTATTGAGAAAATATGCTGAATCAGTGAATGAGAATGTTCAACTAAGCTTTCAAGAACTTTCGTCCCACAGAGTTGCTGCGGAGATGCTGGATACTGCCATTTACATCTTTTTTCGACATGCAAGTTGACGTATATGCCATACTCAATTTTGTTTGTAAGTTAAATTTGTTGACCTTTTTTTTTTGTAAATCAGATTACGATATAGCATCAAAACAATGGCGTTAGCACGGAATCTTTTAGGAAATCCGACTTTTCCGGTGATTCTAAACGGGACGTTTCGCTCTGACTGCTTTTCTCGTCTCGCGTGGTTTCGTACTGTCAGAAGTCGGAATATGGGGTTTTTGTTCTTTTGGTCGATATGCAATGAGTGATTTATTTTCATTTAACTTTTTTTCTTACAAAATTAAAATGGCTGAAAATAAAATAGAAATATAAAAATTCACATGTAGGAAATATATGAGCTTAGGTCGATAAATCGTTGGTCTGACCAGTTCAAGCAAAGATGACTTCTAGCTGAGCACTGTCTACGGAGTTCTTTGAAACTAGATCGTTGACATAAGTTTTCAAAATTAGACACCTTTCTTTTTGCTTGAGTTTTCCGTAAATCTGACTGGAAGCCCCTCCCCCTCCAACGAATATCTACCGGTCTAGGCCAAAATGCCAATCATCAAACAGAAAGTTTCACAAATATTGTAAGATAAGATAAACCGTCATAGTCTAAAAATAAAACGCAAGAAAAAAAATATATATATATATTTTCTCTCCGCTCGCAGTAAAAGGCTTTGCCTTGATTCATATTATTGATAATACATACATCTCATTGAAAAATCTATTAGAATGGAAAAGCTACAACATACATGAAAATATATTGCAGCCAAATATCTTTACGGCAGCCAAAATATTTATTGAACAGCCTGCTTATATTTCAAGAATCTAACCTTATTTAACTTCAAATTGGTATTTAATAATTCATATATATAATTACACAATTTGCTGAATCTCCTTTCTTTATGTAATGATAAAGTTGGAGCACATTTAAACATTGAACAAAAATGGATATAGTGTATATTTAAAGGTATATACATGTAAATTCACAGGTCAAATTGAAATTTTCGAAGGAGTACGTTAAAATTATCCCAAATATGGTAATTCAATAGAATTTCTTAGCTTCTTACGAGTTTTTTGTTGGCAGTCTTTAATGCTGCATTTTGATTGGAATTCTTCGACGTTCGATTGGCTATAACATGATCTTCTTTACTGCCATCTTTTTGAATTGCCATCTGTTTTCTGGTTACCAGCTTAGATGATGCCGATATCGTTTTTTGGATCTTCATTCCCCGTTTCACCATGACAGCATCGTTTCCAAATAGTTCAACAAAACTCTGTAACCCTTTATCATTCAACTAGAATAGAGGATGCATTAATCGTGAAAACCTAACACACAGACAAAAATGAAAGTTAATATCAATTCTCTGTAAGGACCAAAATATTTTGGAAACAGCATGTCATGGATTTTCATGATTTACTCTATAAATGGTATGTATAATGCCCTGAATACAAAAATAACAATTTTTTTGAAAATAAATATTCCGGTTGCCATGGAAACGAGGTCTGTCTATTTATAGCACTAAAAATGGTCATATAAGTCATCTTTGGTTATTATGTTGCCATGGAAACCATTGTCAGAGTTAATTGGTGTTAACAACTTATTATCTTTAAAACCTCTATTCTAAGAAAAAATAACAAATTCTTGACATTTTTTTCAATTAGCCGGATCCTATCAAATCAAAATCAGTCAAAAATTGCCATAAAATAAGGTCAAAATCAAGGCCTATTTTTGTCCAATTTTTACCTTTTTTAGCAAAAATAACACAAAATGTCAGGCTGATGACACCATCACTGTTGTCAGAACAAAATAGATTTCATGTGACAAATATAATCACTGAAAAAAATAAGTGGGACCTTGCTTTGTTTTCCTACATTTTGAGGTCAAAAATGGTTGCCATGGCAACTTTTCATTTGACACATGATGACAATATATTTTCAAATTGATTTTTAGCATGGTTTAAATAACTTTTATTGCTTAAGCTTTACGTAGGGACAACAGGAGAAATCATTCTTTATTTGAGCACTTTCAAAATTTGTCAAGGTCATTGACTCTAAGTTCAAGGTCAATTCAAATTATAGGTTCCAATACAATAAAATTTGCATTTTTGTTGTTATTTGTTGTTACTAAATTTAGGCGTGACTGTCATATATTTTTATCAAAAATACTTCTTTCTAAAATTAGGACTGATAGATGGAAAAACATTACAATTTTTTTTCAGAACATTTCTCCTAAAAAAATAAGCCCCAGACAAAAATCATGATAATCTCACATTTTTTTTATATGTATGTATGAAATACTAGCTAAAAATCAAGGATGTCATTGATTTTGAGATTTTTGCAACTTTGGTCAATAAATAGGGGATATATCCAAAATCACTATGTATGTGTTTGTTTTACTCAATACCACATGATTTTTTTAGTAACTGCCTCTCATATTTTTTAAAAATCACAGAATTTAGCCAAATTTTGTGAATTACATTCAAGATGACCTTGACATTGGGTCCTGTGACCTTGAAAAATTTTAAGGTGATTTTTTAATCAATAATGCTCTTTTATATGCACTGATAAAAAAATGCTTAAAAATATATAACGGACAGCTGAAAATTTACAAGTAAATTACTCTATGTGTAATAGCACTGAACAGAATGTCACCATGGTAACCATTTTTATTACCCTTTTGAATAAAATTGTGAAGAGGTCCCACTCAAATTTTAGCATTTTCTTAAAGATCGAGAATTAAACTTTAAAGATAATTGGCAGTAGAAATCAAGTAAGCCTGACATTTCAGATTATTTGCCCTTAAATTTGAGCAAAATCATGTTAAATTAGGAGCTTTTTCTTCAAAACAGGTTTTTGCCTACATTTTGAGCATATTGACAAAGAGAATAGCGGGCAGAAACATACTTCTTGTGTAATATTTATACTATTAAAGATATAAAGAGAAAAATTAAGGACATTTCAGTTGACTACAATAGCTGTTACCATGGAAACGAGCCTTGTGAAAATGCCATGTAACAAGTATTCTACTGATGCGTAAAATTTAAAACATGGTTTCCATGGCAACGAAAACTTAATTTGTAAAAAGAAAGTTTATTTTTGTCTCAGTACATCATATACACCTTCTACACCAAAAATCTTCAAAATTTGAGACATGCTGTTTCCACGTGCTATTGAAATTATTTTGGTCCTTACAGAGAACTCCTATTAAAACATTGCAATCGATGGGAAAACAATACAAGGAGAAAGGCAAAACTACACAACACAACCAAACACTCCGCAAAGGTGGAAAAGTAAATCTCTAATGTACTTGTAACTGGGGGAGTCGGCACCGGTTACCCATTGGTCTCGTTGGTTTATGTGTAATCTTTTGTGTTTCATGTTTATATGTCGTATGTCTCTTTTCCGTCTCTTGGTATACTCGTCTTTAATGTTTTCGAATCGGGTGTTTTCATGTTTTGCTGTTGGTGCTGCAGCAGTGTCTCGTTTGAGATCCCCTCCCTTCTTTGAGTTAGCATTTCTGCTTGCAAGCACCACCAATCACTTTAGCTGTGAACTCAGGGGTTTTGTTTATTCTAACCTTAAATTTCCTTTACGCTGTAAAACAAGAGGCACAAGGGGCCACAACGCTCACCTGATACTCATGTACAACAGCTGATAATCTAAATTAATTTGTGCTTATCAATTAATATAAGAAAGACAGCTCTTGATCAAATAAGAAAATAAATTCCCTATCATTCTTTTATACTTGAAAAAATAAATGTAACAAAAATACCTCAATTTAGTGAACTAGAGCCCCAGGGGCACAATTTTCGCCTTATACTTGAGATAATGAAACAGCATAATGATAGTGCTAGTGCCAGGATTTTAATCCACAATCCTTGGGTCAATATTCACATAAACATAACTATATGTATCATTAAAAAATCATAGCCTCCCCCCATTTAAGCATACGTTATATATCAAAGCATTAAATGACTTAGATATGACAAATATGTAATAAAAAAGTGCGCAAAATGGAAAAAAATGAAAATGGAAGAAAAAATTGTGGGGGGAGGGTTCAAAACTGAAATCAAAGGTACTCAAATCAGCTAACAAAATGGGGGAAAATGAAAAAGGAAAAAACCCTCCCCAACCCTTTGGTCCATGTGCACAGTAAACATATCTATTCATGATTAAAAAACAATCCTTAAAAATATCCCCCCCCCCAAAAAAAATACGATGTTTATAAAAGAATAGAAACTTAAATATGACAAATAAGCAATAAATCAGTGCAAAAGATCGTGCATTTACAAATGTATTGATTTATTTTAATAAACAGTTAAAAACTGAGCATTGTTGGAAAAACCCAAAAAGACGTCAAAAACCACACATTTACTGAGTAATTCAGGGAAACAATTAGCATTTCGGACTAACGCAGAATTTCCATTTGAACAGTTGCGAAACTCTGAAAAAAGATTTGAATTTTAATATTGATTATGTAACCGTTGTTGAAATCTGAGTCTTCTTTTGTTTCATTAACACGAAAAGGGTAAAAGCAATGAAACACAATGAAAAAAATCATAATCTTAAAAGAAAGGAGGGAATCTTCAACAACACTCGATTGTAGCATCAACAGCAAAAACCCAAAACACTCACTGTAAAACACAACGCAGACACGCACAGAAAGAGAAGCAAATGGTACAAGGAACATCAAAATCACATAGAAACATCAAACACAAATGGCTTCACATAAACCAATGGGCAACCATGTGTCACGTCAGTAGCAGACGGTGTTGTTATCCGGATTACGTGCGCACAACCATCCCACTTTTCCGATTACCCAGAGGTCTCGAAGAATGTACAAATGTGGTGTAAAATGACCTCTTCATTGTAAGATGACCATACAAACGGACAGCATGACGCAAGGGCCCAAGAAACACACAGATGGATATGTAAATGGATATAAAAACAGAAGGCATACGAAATAGAGACCATGCTCTGCCGGTTGTAGCGAGGTCGTGCATGCTATCACCCGAGGAGTCCGACTGAGATTCAGAGAGGACAGGTGGTCGGGGGCCTGTCTTCTCTAAAGTAATTATCATATAATAGTACATGCTATATATTAGAAAATAATTTATTTCCTGTGATGGCTTTCCTTTCAATGTTCAGAAACCAAAAAAGATTGAATTTTCGAGATTCGATGGTGATAACTCTGCAGGAGAGAGTTTAGTATAAGTGGGATAACTCTGCAGGAGAGAGCTTAGTATAAGTGGGATAACTCTGCAGGAGAGAGCATAGTATAAGTGGGATAACTCTGCAGGAGAGAGCTTAGTATAAGTGTAAAACTTGTTGCTCAGTCCTCATTGTTGTCACTTGTAAGTGAAAATATGCTTTCAAAATAAATATTGTTTAATCCAACTCACATAATTGAGCTGCATTGTTTATATTTAATTTTGGCCTGTACTTCTTGATGTAAAAGCTATATCCAAGTAAAGAAAAGTCCGGAAACCACAAAATGATTTTTTTTATAAGTTTCAAAGGGTATGACTCTGAAAGTAATTGAACGACATGACCCATATTCGAACTTGATGTAAAATCTGTATCCAAGAAATTAATTTATTATCTGTAATGATTTTCCTTTAAATGTCCGGAAACTGCATGTGGATGCACGGACGGACGGAAACGCGATCTCTATATACCCCCACTATTTTTGGTGGGTGTATAAAAAGGTTATGAGTAACTAGCAATTAAGTGGTAAAATAAACCCGTCGAATCTACAAACACTAGTTCGACCCCTTCATTAGTACCATGTATGTTACAAATAGCATGCAATCTGGGGATGCTTACTCTTCCTGGGGAGTTTACATCTGTACGAACGACTGTTAACTTTTGCTTTTAAGGAATAAGAGAGAAAGAAATACTAGTATGACATTCTAATAAAAGTTACCTGTTTTGTTCTGTTTGTAAAATGATTATACAGTGTTGTCCAATCCATACTGTCATATATATAAAAGTTGTGTAACAGTAACAATAACGCTAGGCACACCGTCATCAAAAAGAAGGTATGATTTCTTTTCATAGTCTGAAATGAAAATATATGGTGTTCAAATGGCCAAAGGTATATCCAAGTACGAAGCGGATTTGTGGCTCTCGGTTGTTTCCTTGATCTCAAGTTCATGAGATTTCAAGTAGATGATCATTAGAGTTTGGATTGATGGACAACACGTTATCAATGTAACTCCAAGGTCAAAAGATTAAAACTTTTCGTATCCAGAGAAAGGTCTTGCCACAAGGAATACACATGTGAAATATGAAAGCCATTCACCATTCAAAAAATATACGCACGGCGAAATTGAAATCGGAAGCCAGTCATTCAGTCTTTTTAGTTGCAGATGTAAAACTTTTCATTTTAAACTTTTGATGCTAAGGTTGAACTCGAATAAGGAAAGATCATCTAGATTCGCTCATGCGTAAATAAGTTAAAATCGTTAACTCACGAAAATAAATCAGAGGTGATTATTCCATCCATTCATACATCTAATCACTGGTCATGGATTTCAATAATCAGCTGTAATATTCAATTTAAAACAAAAGAATCTCATCTAAGTAAAGAAGTAAACCAAATCAATCACTCACACTCAACTACAAAGAACATAATACTTACCGAGTAAAATGAATCTAAACCCTACTTATTTCGTTGGTGAATAAATTCATTGTGTCTCCATCCATATCTTTTGAAAACTCAAAATTTGAAACCATTTACGTATCGTTTTTATGAGTGACGATACGGAAGGGTGAACGCAAAGGTCAATTTTTTTAAAAGCGGAAAAGAATGAGAACATCCCTTATCAAAAATACTTTTAAAAAATTGAATTTGAATACTAAAGACGGATGTTGAGGTTATCCGATATACGTCTACGTCTTGAGGGTTTTTTTTATTTTTTTTTTTTCTCTCTCTCATTTTTGAAACATTTTCATGTTCAGTGATATAGATACTTGAAGGATCCAAAAGGAAGGTTTTCCCGGGTTTTTCCTACACAAAATTATATTAACTAAGTTGTGGATTCGGCGATATTTAAAGGGATACGACATCAGGCAACGACCTGGTGAATATACAATATGGGGGATAGGAGTTCATGTATCATGATTCACACGCCTATTCAGTAACGTGAAACTGTGGCAATTATAACATAAACTTATCCCCAAAATGGCCTTAAGTCAATAGCATTATTAAAGAAATGCCAACGGTCTGTGCATTTACCTTTTGTGCACACGTAATTCGGATAACCACACCATTTTGCTGTTTACGTGGCAGATGGTCGTTCTAAGTTTTCACCGATTGCCCATTGGTTTCTTTGATGTATTTGGTGTTCCTTGTCCAATGCGTATCTAGTTATGCTTGTCTACTCCCTGTTTTGCATGGGAATATTTCGATGTTTTGCCGTGAATGTTGCAACTTGTTGGAGATCCCCTCCTTTTATTCCATTCCATTGATTATAATTACATAAATAATGAATAATCATGCAATCGTAACGATTCCCCATTCTAAATTGAAAGAAGGGATTTCTAACATAATAAAAGACTCCTTCACCAGCAAAACTTGCAGAGGTAAATACAACAGAAATAAGAGTATCTCGAATAGGATTTGGATTTAGCACCCACAAAATACCAAAATCGAGACACCCCAAATACGAAAACACAGCGGACAAGCATAATAATAGACCCCAAACCGACCAAAGAAGACAAAAACAAAATACACCTTCAAAAGCTGTATGCAACTGATGGGACCAATTGTTTAAGACATCCATCTGAGATATAAGCTTAGCAAATGATATGGTCTTCTGAATTACGTACGTAAAACTCTTCTACTTGTACGGTTACCCAGCCGTCTGGATAATGTGTAATATCATCCTTGTTGTAAGATGACGACCTAAACAATTCAGTAAAACACAGTGTACAAGTAATAAACATATGAATATGTTAATGGATACCAAGAGCAAAAGGGTGTATACAAGCACGTGATCGAACAAAATCGATCATTCAGAAAATCATAAACCGAAGGCATACAAAATCAGGTGCCCAGGAAGAGTCAGTATCTACTGCTTTCATGCAACACCCGTCTCTTTTATTCGGCAGAAATATCACATCCGCTTACTTCCATTTCGGAAGATACAAGCATATTCTGTAATTGGATGTTTAAAAATGTCTAATACAGAATATTATTCACCATTCTGGACAATGGAACATCGTAATGTATGGCGTTCCCCGTATCGACCGTAGAACTTCCTCAGTGACGATGTTAGTCGATCACAAACGTATCCCTGACTGAGAAGCTTACCTGAAAGACAAACATTACTAGTGAAGTGTTCATGTGACCATCAGTCTCGAAGGACAGCATTATTTCCAAATATAATGCTGAATCTTTTGTCTCTGTATTTTCTTTTAATTCAAGCTCCGACGGATAGATTCTGCTAAGGTAATCCGCGAATTTTGGATTATTGATGGACAGCACATCGCCATCTGTAAGTGAAGTTAAAATCAGAAGCTAAGTATCTTTTCCCTTCAGAGACCAACAATTGAATGAATTCAGCTTCGTACGAGTAAAGAAAAATGTCGACAAGGAGTGGGGCACAATTGGTTCCCATTACAATTCCGACAATTTGTTGGAAGACCTTTCCTCCAAACACCACAAAAATGTTGTCGATCATAAAGTTTAACATCTGTATTATGTCTGTTTCAGTGTACTTATCCCTTCTTTTATTTTCAGAATCGGACTTTTCTTTTACAAAGTAGGTTTTGTCATAGTTAACAGTAATAAATTTATATTTGCGATTGTCGTTCTTGCTTGTAAACGCTTTACTTATAATTTTTGCGAGTCTCTCTTTCAATTTAGAATGTGGGATTGTTGTGTAAAGTGTCGAAAATAAAAGGCTTTGATCGAATGGACTTAACTGAAATGAGTGGATTTCAGATGTTCTAAAAGTTCCATCGAATCCTTTAAAATCCATATCTGGTTAAAACCGCTTCGAGAATATACTGTCGAACAATACTTTTTATGTACATATTTGATTTCAGATATTGGTGAGTAAGATCGATACAGATTTGGTAGAACATTTTGAGGAAACAACGATGAAACGTTGCTTAACGGATTTTTATGCATTTTAGGTATACAGTTTAAGTATGGTAAATCTAAATCTATAGTGTTTGTGTCAAAGCCAAAGGAAGCGAGAGTCGATTTTTGGTTATCCATTATTTCAGAGGCAGAAAGGTGTATTTGGGTGTAAGTAGGATTTCCAGATGTCGAATTTAAACCCAATTCTTTAACAAGGCTGTGGAAATAGTACTTTTTGCAAGTAAATGTGTAATTATTTTAGGATTTGTCTGCTGGTGTGATGACATAATGTTCTTTGAGGTAATCTCTGTGATAACATCAGGGTCTTTAAAGACAGACTCGAATCTGGTGTTAAAAAAAAACAGTTGGTTGTAAATGGTAAATTTTGGATAAAGTTACACTCTGATGGATTTTATCCATTCGGAAAGGGTGTTGAGTTGTACATCCCCTTAGCCCAACGTCTTGCATATTCCTCACAAGAGTCCATGATAATTTTGAAATTTTGATTGGATGTTACTTTTCTGTATAAGGGACCCATTTTGAACAATTCTCTCAACTTGTCATTCTTGACTATGTAACAGTGGGGGATCCAGGTATATTTCCCCGACTGGAGGGATGAGTAACAATGGTGCACATTTCATCATTTATTCCATCAACATCAGAATAGGACATGGAATTCAATGGAAACATAAAGAGCCCTACAATAAAAATTACAATCCTTACTACCCTATATATTAAATCAATATACAAATTCTCATAGGCTACAATGATGTACATAAAATTACTATCTCTTTTAATATCTTTACCAAATCTTTTATGATGACACACTCTATTGAAAATGATTCAATTAACATATATTACTATACTAATAAATTCATTTAAAACATTACTGCATAGAATTCTACACAAAAATACAAAAACTTATAAATTTTACATAACTTCAAATTCAGAAGTAAGAGTTGTCTCTCTTACCAAACTATGGGAATGAGCCCATCTTCCAAAAATATCAAATCTGCCTATCTCTGGCTACATCACAGGTAATACACCTAATGGTAATAAATGAAATACTTATAGAAAATATTCTAAGCTATTAAACTTTCTAAAAACACATGAAATATGGCATATCAACATATTCCCAATTTCCTCTGATCATACTCATTAAATATCAGATTATCACAGATTCTATCAAATTCATAAAATCACAATTAATAATCATACATATAAAAAAATATAAACTTACTGTAAACAATGCTGAGTCTCTCACATGTTAAATCCAGTTCTTTCTCACATGATTCAAAGATGTAAATTACAAAAATGTCAATTTCTCCCTTCTATCTTCTTACAGTCAAAGTTCCCTCTAAAGTATTTCAACCAATCAGATTACAGTATAAGTTGTAAATGTATAATTTTAGGAATGACATATATAAAAATAACAAAAGGAATATTTTCAATCTATCTGCAGAATTATTTAGGATTCAAATGATTAAAAATAACAAAAAGAATAAATAGTGAAATAATTAATTTCACACTACCACATACTTCCCCTACTACAAAAAATGATGTCCTCAGCATTTCATACAATGAGAAAAAAATAATACAATATCACAAAATACAGTAAGTCACACACAATATTATGAAATACAATAGGTCACACACAATTCTGCATATGAATAAATCACAACACTCATTTCAAAAACATACATTTACTTCAAACAATTCTCTGTGTCAGGAAACACTAAATGATCAGAGTTAGACAAAAATGTAATGTCATTTACAATATGACATATGACACAAAACATTTTTTTAAAATATAGCTTAGGATAAAAAATGTCTATCTGGCTGCTGAAATGTACTCACTTAGTAAAGTATACTTACTTGTTCTTTACTACATCTAATAAGGTGGTAAGTACTTCACTTTCTCTACTTTCAAACACACCTGTTCTTATCATTTCTTTCAAAAAGTTTGCTCTTTCTGACCAGTCTGTACTTCTTCTCACTTGTTGGCTTTGTACAAACTCTCCGCTTGTTAACCAGGCAGGCGGTCTTCTTTCTCTTCTTGGTCTTCTAGTGGGGATTTCATCATCATCATCATCATCATCATCATCGTCAGGCTCTACATTTGGTGCAGCAGCAGATGATTGATTCTCTTCCTCCTCTGTAGTATCTTCACTTCTTTCTTTTTCTGTTTCTCTATCCTGTCCAGAAGTCTGCGTTCCTGAAGCAGGTTGAAGAGCGTCCTCTTCAGATTCTGGGCGTGGTCTAACCAGGGTACTGTGATCGTCATCAGCAGGATCGTGGTCATTTTCTTCTCTATGTGACATCTCTGTGCGTCTATCTGTCTGATGACCTTGAGTGTCCTTTCTTTCTTCTATAATCATGAAATATTCTTCGTCACTATCACTAAGGGTTGATTCCACTTCAGCAGACTGTATGTCACTGTGATCTTTCCCTTGTGATGTCTTCTGTGTATGTCTTGTTGGTCGTGGTGTTGGTTTCGGTGTCACTTTTTCTATAGATGGTCTAGGCTTCGGTGTTGGTTTCTTTGTTGTTGATTGGTCAGGTCTGAATCCGGAAAGGTGTCCAACTGGAAGGAGTAAGTTCCGATGAAGAACACGCTTTCTTCCTTCTCCGTCTTCTCTCTTTACTTCATAAACAGGTACTGTCTTGTTTGGCTGGTTCATAATAAGGTACGGATGTTCTTCCCATTTATCTGCTAGCTTGTGACGTCCATCAAATGCTACTACTTTCACTAGGACTCGGTCTCCCACTTCTAGCACAGCTCCTCTTGCTCTAAGATCGTAATGTTCTTTCTGTCTATCCTGTGCTTTCTTAGCTGCTTCTGACGCCAGTTTGTACGATGTTCTCAGTCTCTCCTTCATGTTCTCAACATACTTCGTCAACGATGTTCTAGGATGTTCTCTGTGTAGTCCAAAAGATATATCAATGGGTAAGTGTGGTTCTCGTCCAAACATAAGGAAATAAGGTGACTGTTTCGTTGTGTCTTGTTTCATACAGTTGTAGGCGTGAACTATTGGAGCGATGTAGGATTTCCAATCTGACTTCTTTGATGGTTCTAAAGTTCCAAGCATGTTGATAAGTGTGCGGTTGAATCTTTCACAGAGTCCGTTACCCATTGGATGGTATAGTGTTGTTCTTGATTTCGATATTCCAGTGATGTTACAAAGTTCCTTGATGATCTTACTCTCGAAATTCGCTCCTTGATCTGTATGTATTCTCTGTGGTAATCCATAGTGTACTACAAAATGTTGGAAGAATGCGTCAGCTGTTGTTTTGGCAGTCATATTTCTGGTTGGAATGGCGATGGCATAACGTGTGAAATGGTCTGTTATCACTAGCACATATTCGAATCCTCCTTTGGAACGTTCAAGTGATAGGAAGTCCATGCAGACAAGTTCCAATGGTTGTGTGGTGACGATGTTGACCAGGTCTGCTCTATCTGTTGTAGTTGTTTTCCTAAGGACACATCTTATACATTCTTTAATCCAGTTGTCTATGTCTTGGTATTGTCCAGGCCAAAAGAAACGGTCTCTGATCAGGCTCAGTGTCTTATCTCTTCCTGGATGACCCATGTTGTTATGGACAGATTCCAGAACATAATCAATCAGGCTGGCTGGTAATACGAGCTGGTTGACTGTCTTTTCATCTATCTGAACTTCTCTATATAGAATGCCGTTGATGAGTTTCAGTCTGTCAAAATTCTTCATCATCATGGTGTTAGCTGGTGTTCCAGGTAGTTGATCTTTTCTAGGCTTCTGTCTGTCTCTTACACTACATATCCATGGATAAAGTTCAGGATCATTCTGTTGTGCATGGAATATGTCGATGTTTGGTTCGTTGGTTACGGATGAAAATGATGATAGTGGCTGTTCAGACATGGAGAGGGTCTCTATGTATGGTGTTACTTGTGAGTTGCAGATTCCCTTGATGGAATCAGACATAATGGTGGTATCTGATGGATCTGGTGGTGATGGCAATCGAGATAATGAATCAGCATCAGCGTTGTTTCGTCCTGGCCTATACTTGATGGTAAAGTCAAATGCTGATAAAGCTGCAACCCATCTCTGTCCAGTGGCGTCTAATTTGGCGTTCGTCAAGATGTATGTGAGAGGATTGTTGTCTGTGATGATGGTAAACTTCTTTCCATGTAGATAATCTCTAAATTTCTCTGTCACAGACCACTTCAAGGCGAGAAATTCTAACTTGTGGGCTGGATAGTTACGTTCTGCTGGTGTGAGTCCTCTACTAGCATAGCCAATAACTCTCTGATGGTTTCCTTGAGTCTGATATAAGACGGCTCCTAATCCTCGTTGGCTTGCATCGGTGTGTAATTCAAAGGGTAGGTTGAAGTCAGATATGCCAGAATCGGGGACGATATTAGATGGTTCTTTAAAATGGTAAACGCTTCTTCTTGCTCTCTTCCCCAGCACCATGGTTTTTGTTGTTTAGATTTGGATTTTCTTTTGGATACTGGTGATGGCATCAAATCTGTGAGAGGTCTTGCTATTTTCGAGAAGTCCTGTATAAATTTCCTATAATATCCGACAAAACCAATGAACTTTCTAACTTCTTCTGGGTTGGTAGGTGTCGGCCATGTTTTAACTTTCTCTATCTTATCAGGATCTGGTTCAACTCCTTTCTCTGATACCATATGTCCTACATACTTCACTTTTCTTTTAAAGAATTGGCATTTCGCAGGTGATAATTTCAATCCTTCTCTCCTCATTCTGTCAAAAACTTTCTTCATTCTTTCAAGGTGTTCTTCGTAGGTCTTGGAGAAGATAATCACATCGTCTAAATAGATAAAACAAATGTCTAGGTTCAGTCCTGAGAAGCAGTCTTCCATAAGGCGTTGATAGGTCGCCGGTGCATTGGCAAGTCCAAAGGGCATGCGTACATACTCATAGAATCCAAGCGGTCCAACTGTGAAGGCGGTGCGTTCTTTATGCTCTTCATCTATCTCTATTTGATGATATCCGCTCTTCATATCGAGTACAGAGAAATACTTGTTTCCTAACAATGAGTCATCTATCCGAGGTAGTGCATAAGCATCCTTTATCGTTCTTTGATTTAGCTGTCTGTAATCCACACACATGCGGAGCTGTCCATTCTTCTTTCTACATAAAACTATGTTGCTAGCCCAAGGCGACTTTGACCTTTGTATCACTCCACTTGTGACTAGCATCTGTAGGTGGTTCCTAAGCTCATCAATCATGGAAGGTGGAATACGTCTATGTCTTTGCTTAAAGGGATATTCATTACTAAGCTCAATGCGATATTTCACAGATGATGAATGGCCTATATCTGTCTCTGCTTGTGAAAAGATGTCTCTGTACTGGTTTATAAGATCTATTCCTTGATGTAGTTGGTCCTTAGTGAGATCAGATGAATCAATCTCAATATCATCAATAAAGGATTTGGTGGTTGGATGATATTCTTCAATGTCAACAGCTTGAACTTCACATAGCAATGCCTTTGGTGGAACAGTGATGGTTCTGGTTGTCACGTTGGTAATATGTACAGGGATGGTAGTAGCTTGTTGGTTGTCATAGGCAATGAGAGTAGGTGAGATGTCAATATCCTCAGGTAAGTATGATGACTTGGTTGCTTGAAGTATAGCACATACAGGTTGGTATGGTATGGTCTTATCCATGTATCCTTCTATGATGACTTCACTGTTAGCAGGTATGGTAATTCTTCTCTTTTCAGCTGACTTAACTAGTGCCAATCTATGCTGGTTCTTGGTAAGTTCTTTTTCTCTTAATGATAAACATCGGAATGCAAGATACCAGGGTGTGTGTAGGTTGGCGTCTTGTAAAAATCTAATGCCATGGATGTCCTTGGTACGATTCATCAAACAGGTAAGTATGTTGGTACCAATTAGAGCTGGAACATTCCTGTTGTAATGTGTGTCATTTACTATGAGGAAACAACACTCCGGTAAAGTCTGTCTGGATGATACACCATCTACATCTATGTCAACTTTGATGTATCCTAAGTATGGCAGTGATGATCCATCTGCGCACTCTATCTGTAATACCGTGTTGAGTGGTTCCAAAGGTAAGTGGGATAAATGATCCTGGTAGAATGAATGGCTAAGTGTTGATATAGTGGAGCCAGTATCAAGTAATGCTTTGCATCGTCTACCATGAATGTCTAACATCACTTCGTTGCTGTCACCTACTACTTCTGTCATGGCATAGGATCGTGCACGTCTAGGGTAAGTATAATCTCTATTATAGCTAACATGTGACATGGTATGGGTCTTTCGTCTGTGATCTAGGATGACTCGGCAACCAACGGCTATGTGTCCAATCTGGCCGCAACGGTAACAAACAGGACCAGTATCATCATATGTATAATTATCATCAGTGGTATCCTGTTGTACCATAGTATGATTTCTGGATTGCTGTTCTTGAAGTTGTTGGAGTCTGGAGGTAAGTTCCTTGATAGCCTGTTGAAGTTCATGTATGACTTGGCTTTGTTGTGGTTGTTCACTTGTCGACGGTGTCTTTGGTTTACGGGGTTTCGGTTTAACCTGTACTGCAGAATTGGATATTGTCACAGTTTTGTGTCGACTTTCGTTGAATTCCAGTTGTCGGATGGCTACCAGTAGACTGTCAAATGATGTGAGGTTGTCAAACTTATGACCAGATATATGTTGTAATGATGGTCGCAATCCATGCCAGAACACATTTCGGAGCATCTCATCTTTCTGGTTAGAATTGATGGTGTTGATCCTATCTACTTTGCCTAATAAGTCTTCAAGTCTACATCCCCAATCAGCGACTGACTCGTTCGGTTGCTGTCTAGCGGAATAAAATTCGGCTAAAAGAGTCTCTTTTCTCTCGACATCACCGAATACACTGTCGAACTTCAATACAATATCTTGCACTGTAGTGTCAAGTCCAAGGCACAATAAAATTTTACTCGCTTCACCACGAACTGATCTACGAATAGCTTGCTGGATAACAGAGTCATTGTAGTCTCTCTGTAGACAACACACTTCATATCTCCACATATCATAGGTAGTCGCGCCTTTGCTGTTACCGGAAAATATTGATATCCGTGGTATATATAGTGTCGCATGATCACTAATATGGGCGTCGTCACTGAAAGTCTCTTGCGATATATCACCAGACGTTGCCATGTTGTCGTATAAATCTGTATACCGGATAGCGAAACACTCATGCGGCAGGATATAAAAGTACGCGATGTGACAAAATGTTATAAAGAATGACATAACACAATAAAGGCATAATATATGATAAGTCTATATAATGTGAAGACAGGTGAGCTAATATGCCTCGTATGACTTCAGACCAGGTGAGCTAATGGGTCATTGTACCACTAATGCAAGTAATAAACAATACCAGGTAAGCTAATTAGT
Organism: Pinctada fucata; assembly: GCA_028142955.1. Classification (NCBI taxonomy): domain Eukaryota; kingdom Metazoa; phylum Mollusca; class Bivalvia; order Pterioida; family Pteriidae; genus Pinctada; species Pinctada fucata. The sequence goes on from AP027105.1 coordinate 65,314,932, forward strand.
CTCTGATACACTGTATCTCTAATGTAAATAGGCTACTTCAACTGCATGACCAGGTGAGCAAAACTGTCCACGTAGTACCAGGTGAGCTAAATCTCTATATAGTGTAACCTTACCAGGTGAGCTATACAGGCCCTGGATGCTGGATGGCTATCTGCATACTCTTTGACATCTTGTATACCATATACCATATAGTTATTACACTGTTCTCTTCTTTTATAATACCAGTTAATGCTTTCATAATATTATATGCAAATCTACCATGTATGCATTAATTATACTAAGCATATACTAACTATCATATGGTATGACTCAATAGTATGCATAAAATGAACTAAGTAATGTCAATGTATCAAGCTGGTATATCATAAAAAGTCATGTGTATATAGTTCACAGTTCATGTAACTAAACAGCAGGATTCAGGTAAGAGTCAATATGCTTCTCCAGGAATAAAAAGTGTCAGTATATCACTATAGGGAAGGAAACATCAATACATAGTCAGTTTGTTTACATTCACTACCTTCTAAGTCAATCAGATGCTTTAACAGGAAGTCCTTGTCTTCAAAATGCTTGAAAGTCACCTGGGAGCTTCACTAGTCTATATCACTCAGACGCTTGTAGGTTCCATATCCCAGGGTGCACCAGACCAAGTGGGCGCCATTTTGTAACAGTGGGGGATCCAGGTATATTTCCCCGACTGGAGGGATGAGTAACAATGGTGCACATTTCATCATTTATTCCATCAACATCAGAATAGGACATGGAATTCAATGGAAACATAAAGAGCCCTACAATAAAAATTACAATCCTTACTACCCTGTATATTAAATCAATATACAAATTCTCATAGGCTACAATGATGTACATAAAATTACTATCTCTTTTAATATCTTTACCAAATCTTTTATGATGACACACTCTATTGAAAATGATTCAATTAACATATATTACTATACTAATAAATTCATTTAAAACATTACTGCATAGAATTCTACACAAAAATACAAAAACTTATAAATTTTACATAACTTCAAATTCAGAAGTAAGAGTTGTCTCTCTTACCAAACTATGGGAATGAGCCCATCTTCCAAAAATATCAAATCTGCCTATCTCTGGCTACATCACAGGTAATACACCTAATGGTAATAAATGAAATACTTATAGAAAATATTCTAAGCTATTAAACTTTCTAAAAACACATGAAATATGGCATATCAACATATTCCCAATTTCCTCTGATCATACTCATTAAATATCAGATTATCACAGATTCTATCAAATTCATAAAATCACAATTAATAATCATACATATAAAAAAATATAAACTTACTGTAAACAATGCTGAGTCTCTCACATGTTAAATCCAGTTCTTTCTCACATGATTCAAAGATATAAATTACAAAAATGTCAATTTCTCCCTTCTATCTTCTTACAGTCAAAGTTCCCTCTAAAGTATTTCAACCAATCAGATTACAGTATAAGTTGTAAATGTATAATTTTAGGAATGACATATATAAAAATAACAAAAGGAATATTTTCAATCTATCTGCAGAATTATTTAGGATTCAAATGATTAAAAATAACAAAAAGAATAAATAGTGAAATAATTAATTTCACACTACCACAACTATACTAAGGTCACCAGTAATAACGCATCCAGAGGAAGAGTAGCGAAAATCCGATGAAGAACATACGCAAGAAAATGGATGTAGTGAGGGATTACTTAAATTAATACACTGCAGGAATCGTTTGTAATTCAAATTTTAGATGCAACTGTTTTTCTTTATAAGGAGTTTCTTTTCTTTTGAAAATTGGTGGGATTTTTCTGTGACAGCGGGAACTTTTCTGTGACAGTTAAAATTCGACAGCTATCATTATTTCACTACAAACAAAGTAAATGTAGCAGTTGTGTAGCAGTTGCCTATTTGATTATCATATTAATAGTTTCAGAAACATCCTCTGCCCTAAAATAACATCTTCTAATTTTAGCTTTATGACATTAGACAAGTTGTCCTTTCGGGTTTTCTGTGGAGCTGTGTCATTGTCTCCGTTTGTCAATTTTTTCCTTTCTCGTAAGATTTTTTCCCTAAATTCGTAAGCCTTTGGATTGTTGTTTTTGGATGTTAAAAGTCTTCAAATTCAATAGCATCATTTAAGAACAGATAAAATTTCAGCATGGACCAGACATGCACGTTTCGGGAACTTAACCCTCGTCAGTGACCCTCAATCTAAACAATGTAATATGGCCAAAGAGTGAAAAGTATTATGTCTAAAAATGTACCGAAAACGTAGCAGGATCGATGGGATATGATGCTACAGGACCCACTTTTAAGAAATTTTAAGATTGTTTGAAAACAGAAATTTTCGAATGCGTTGAAGAGACAGACGATCAACAGAAGTTGATCAAACTTGGCTACATGTGCCCTCGGGGACTTCTGGTCTGTCAGATTCCTTAAAAATTGAATAAGTTAAGCATCCTGCTACGTCTTTCGGTACATTTTTGGACATAATAACTTTCACACTCTTTGTCCATATTACATTGTTTAGACTGAGGATCGCTGACGAGGATTTAGTACCAGAAACGTCCATGTCTGATCCAAGCTGCAAATTTCGTTGTTCTAAAATCATGCTATTGAATTTGCAGACGTTTAACATTTGAACCACTTGGTGAGTGTCACTGCTGGTGATCCAGGAGTCCCAGAGGGCACATGTAGCCAAGTTCCATCAACATCTTAAGAAGGTATAGAGTTGGAACCCTTCCCCATTTTCAACGCATTCGAAAATTTCTGTTATAAAAATTTCTTGAAATTTCTTGAAATTTCTAAAACGTGGGACATCATATCCCACCCATCCTGCTACGTCTTTCGGTACATTTTTGAACAAAATAACTTCCACACTCTTTGGCCATATTACATTGTTTATATTGAGGATAACTGACGAGGGTTAAGTACCCGAAACGTGCATGTCTGGACCATGCTGCAAATTGATCTGTTCTAAAATGATGCTATTGAATTTGAAGATGTTTAACATAGAAGACCACCCATAATAAATCGTTATTCAGCGATGATATTCATGTTTAAACAACAATGCATTTCTCTCTTTCCGAAACGAATAACTACATGTTTATAACATAACTAAGTTTTTTCATAATTTACTCATCATTTAACTTATTTAGTAACAGACAGGTAGTCTTGAACTGTGGTTTAAAACAAATTCTAACTCACTTGTTAGATAATTTTTCCATCATAATCAAGTTTGACAAGTTCATCAGGCAAATTATCATATTCTACATTCCAACTGGTTAGAAGTGGAGCACTCTTTGTTAATGTTAGGTGTTTTCTGAAATGTAGTCCTGCCTCGCGTCAGTGACTGGTTAACCCCATTTTGTTAGGAAAGTTCAGAAACAATATAAACTGGTCGTGGATGTAAATGCCACATTGACCAAATATCGCCCGTTGTACCTGCAAAATAAATCTATGGATATTATATGGTATGTAACATAATGTTACCGAACTCGTAATGGAGCAAAATATCCAATAACTTAGCAGATGTTCTTACAGGCTGTTCTACCCGAGCTGTCTTATTCTTACTATCTAGGTTTAGATGTAATTTATAATATTTAATCACAGTTTAAAAAATTCTAAAAATCACTAAAGTACTTTGAAACTTGGCGAACGATATTCTTTTCGATAAAGGGTCCACCAGCAGCGACTCTTATATAGACGCATATCGTTCAAAATGAAATTACATTACATGTGTATTACAAAAATTGTAGGTATATGTCAAACCATTTTCTATGTGTATCCGATACCACGATTCCTTCTATCAAAGGTTGAAAGGTAAGATCCCTGGATGCATTTTTATACCATTCTATGAACTGAAACCAATTTTCTCTATTCGGAGAAAAGCCCTATGAACCTATTAAAAAGATATCCTATTTGAATGATTTGTAGATTGATTCATCTCAATTAGCAACAACAACAAAATATGATGACAATGAGAAAATTAAAAAAAAACCTTTTCTATTTGCAAACTGGATTTCGATACATTGCAAATGCTCCGTTACAAATTTGTCTAGAAATCTGACATCACCACCTACAGCAATAAAGAAATACGTCGCAAGCTACGGTGAAACTGTTCTAAACGGGAATGACTTAAACTATTTTTCATGTATAACAATTCAGAGAATGTGATTGACAAAATGAAATTCTAAAATTTCAATGCAAGTATCATTTCTTCATTTGATTTCTCTCAAATGTACACTAAGCTTCCTCGGGAAAAATTGTTGATCGATTGTCTAAACTCATTAAATGGTGTTTTGATCGAGAGGGGAAAGCGTATATTTGTACATCTGAATCAAAGGGTTTCTTTTCCACAACAGACTACAACTGATAGAAATCATGGACATGTAGTGGCCTATTAAAGGCATTGTCCCTTTCCTTGGACATCAAAATGTAAGATTAGATAAGAATCTATAAAGGCAGGTTTTAGGGATACAAATGAAAATAAAATAACCAAAAGCAAAGAAATCTATCTAATCTATGTGAAATGTTTCAACGGTAACTCGAGGCATCTGGATACTATTCTGACGTTTGTCAATCCTGTTTTTGAATGATATATGAATTAAATGAATTGACACTCAACAAAGCAAACACAGAAACACAATTTCTAGAATAAGTATCAAAATTGTAAACGGAAAGATTCATAAGAGTGTGTAATTTTGGATTCAACACAGTAATTTTTCCTTGGCTTGACGTACCGATGTTAGACGTCTTCAAATTGAATAGCATCATTTAAGGGGTATGGATAAACCGTCATTCGCCATTTTGGATTTTATGTAGTGAATTATTGAAAAATTTTCCTTGGAATAAGTAAAAACTCCAACTTTCACTATTTTCACCGAAGTATTCTCTACCTCAATAGCTACATTTTCTCATCTTTTCTACGAAAAATTTCACTGTATATTTAACACTAGAACACTTTAAACTGGATGCACCGAACTGTACAGCTGCACCTCAGAAGAATTCATCAATATAACTGTAACTTACCTTAAGCATTCCATTGATTCTATATCTACAACTATTTGTCCTTCAATTTTGAGTACACGATCTCAATATCTTATAAATCCAATGTTTACACAATACGGGGTTCTTTCGAACACGAATTTTTAGAGGTACCCATTTTCACGTGCCGATCCGCCCCAACATGGGTAGAAAAAAATAAAGATTCTTAACATCCTTGGGTAAATCACTAGAAGTTCGACTGTTAGAGATTCATTTATTGATTATTTACATGATATATCTAAGAAAAATGGGATAGTCTTACTCCTCCCGAACACCTGGTCCGACCTCTGTCAGCTTAGGAAACTTAACAAGTCCCGGTTGTCAATCGGTTAATGTGACTAGCTTATTCAACGGACCACAAAGAGGACCTCGAAGTCATGGCATTCGTAAATATAATAGGCCTGAAATACATAGTTTCTCCTTCGATGACTTGGTACCATTTTTGAATGAGCCTCTAGGCCTGCATTATATATGTACCAAATTATTCTCAGTTCCTTTACGGAAGTTACACGAAATCTACGAATATACGAAGGACCTCACATATACCGATACACGTTCCCCAGAATACAGACTACATGGAGTCATTTTGGACATTTCTACTTTTCGTTTATTTCAAGCAGTTAGATCAGATAAATCAGAGGAGAAAACAAACCGTCCTTTCATTAAAGTAAGAGTTGCAAACAAAGGTATTGATAAATTGAATCTTGGTCAAATTTTGAATCACAAAACTGTCACAGAAAAAAATCCCACCATATTGCAAAAGAAAAGAAACTCCTTGTATTTCCTATAGCTACACACCAACAGTTGAATCTTATATTTACAATTACAAACGGTTCTTGCAGTGTATTGATTTAAGTAATCCCTCACTACATCCACTTCCTTGCGAATGTTCTTCATCGGATTTCAACTACTCTCCTTGTGGACGTTATTACTGGTGACCTTAGTATAGTCAAGAACGACAAGTTGAGAGAATTGTTAAAAAGGGTCCCAAATACAGAGAAAGTATGTCCTTTACATGGAACCAAAATGTCAAAATGATCATGGACTCTTGTGAGGAATATGCAAGACGTTGGGCAAAGAAAGAGGATGTACAACTCGACACCCTTTCCGAATGGATAAAATCAATCAGAAGGTTACTTTTATCTAGAATTTACCGATTAAAATCAAATGTGAACACCAGATTCGAGTCTATATTATATATACTATTTCGACAGTCTAGTTAAAGAGTTGGGTTTAAATTCGACACCTGGAAATCCCACTTACACCCCAACAAACCTTTCTGCCTCTGAAATAATAGATAACCACAAATCAGCTCTTGCTTCCTTTGGCTTCGACACTAACAATTTAGATTTAGATTTACCATACTTATACTGCATACCTAAGATGCATAAGAATCCATACAAACAACGATTCATAGCTGGTTCCTCAAAATGTTCTACCAAATCTGTATCGATTTTACTCACCAAAGTTTTATCTGAAATCAAATCTGGGCTTCAAAAATATTGTTCGACAGTATATTCTCGCAGTGGTATTAACCAGATGTGGATTTTAAAGAATTCGAAGTAACTTTTAGAACATCTGAACATGCGTTTACAAGTAAGAACGGTAATCACAAATACAAATTTATTGTTGTTAACTATGACAAAACCTACTTTGTAAAAGAAAGTCCGATTCTGACAATAAGCACACTGAAACAGATATTATTCAGATGTTAAATATTCTGATCGACAACGTTTTTGTGGTGTTTGGAGGAAAGGTCTTCCAGCAAATAGTCGGAATTCCAATGAGGACCAATTGTGCCCCCTTCCTTGTCGACATTTTCCTTTACTCGTACGAAGCTGAATTCATTCAATCTTTGGTCTCTGAAGGGAAAAGATACTTAGCTTCTGACTTCAACTTCACTTACAGATACATAGACGATGTGTTGTCCATCAATAATCCAAAATTCGCGGATTACGTGAGCAGTATCTATCCTTCGGAGCTTGAATTAAAAGAAAATACAGAGACAAATAATTCAGCATCCTATTTGGACATAATGTTGTCCTACGACACTGATGGTCACATGAACACCTCACTCTATGACAAACGTGACGACTTCAATTTCAGCATTACAAACTTTCCTTTTCTGAGTAGCAACATCCCTTCATCGCCTGCTTATGGCGTGTTCATATCTCAGTTGATACGCTTTGCCAGAGCAAGTACCAAATATACGGATTTTGTTCTGAGAGCTAGGCGTCTTTCGGATAAGCTTCTCAGTCAGGGATATGTTTGTGACCGACTAACATCGTCTTTGAGGAAGTTCTACGGTCGATATGGGGAACTCGTCATACACTATGATGTCGCACTTTCCAGAATGGTGGATGATATTCTGTCATAGACCATCCAACCAAAAATTGTACTCTATATCTTCCAAAATGGAAGTAACCGGATGTGACAGTTCTACCGAATTGAAGCGACGGGTGTTGCATGCAAGCAGGAGATGCTTACTCTCCCTGGGCACCTGGTCTCACTCTCATATCGGGAGTTCGCTTCTTTTCATATGGTGGAGGTTTTTGTTTGTTTGCTTTGGTTCCTGTTTTATCCTGATTTTGTATGCCTTCGGTTTCTGATTTTCTGGGTTATCGATTTTGTGCTGTAAACAGGGATATGGTCATTAGGCATATTTGTCTTGTACTAGCAAAGTCTTAAAAATTGCACTTTTACTGTAAAGACGATACTTCATGAACTTGTTTGAGGAGACAAGGGATAAAATAATCAATAACTTATTCTTCCATAATCCTAAAGATTTGAAATAATCAAACTAAAAGACGCTTATCTCTCAATAAAAAATAAAAAACGGAAACATAAAACATGTATATTTACGTGTTGTCAAAAAAGTACTACGTGATCCAAGCGTAACTTTTCGCGTGTACAAGAAAATTAGAACTCGAGCATTTTAGTTTTAAAAGAAAGGAGGAGATATCTGTAGCACCATCAGAAAAACAATGAAACATCCAAAGTGAAAAAACATGGTAGACATACACAGCAAGCCCGGAGAGAATCAGGTAAATCATTCTTGTTTGGTGATGATGAATCTCCGTAGCGACCGAAGAACTTCCCAAATGATGATTTCAGCCCTTGTGTAATATAAACCTGAACAAGTAGCTTACTTGCAAATCACCTGGCTCTAACGATGGAATCTTCATATTTGGAACATGCCCTGGCGTACCGTATCAGCTGAGAAACAAAAACGCCATAAGCAGGAGAAGACGGAATGTTGGCCCGTCGTGGAGTCCTGTCGTCAGAGTGCAATTCTTAAAAATGCGCTGGTACAATGCTGTAGATTGGTCCTGTACCAAGCCAAGTGGCCGTCTTGTGTCACAAGCATCATATCCAAGGTATGAAAGGCGTAGTAATTCTAACATAATTTCGACTATTATTTCTTCTTTCTTTAATCCTTCTTATTTTGTTAATTATGTCACCATAAAGAGAAGGAACGTTTTCAAATGTTCATGGTGTTGTTGGCTGCATTATCTGCAGGCGCGAAAACATATTTTTTCATGTAAATTACGTAACTTGGATTTGAAAAATCCTTCAGATATAGAACTTGGGTTTTCAAAAAGATGAGAACTTTTATGGAAGTTATCTATTCGAATATCAGTTATTTCCAAAATGAGAGTTTTCCCAGTCATTCAGAAAATGCGATTCGACTCCTTTCGATTTACACAATCGTTTGGTATAGTTATCTTAGGCTTCGCGACATTTGATAAAATCTACCTTGGATTGGATTCTATACTTAGGTCCTTTTTAGAAGACCACGGAGCTCTCTGTATTGAATAATTGAAACATCACCTGTAATAACATCACCAGGTGGTTTATATAGATATTCAGACGTTGCACATTCTCCAGAAGCAACATATAATTATTTAAGGATCTGATGTGACTTTGTTGTAATTAAAAACGAAATTTCGAATAAATTTCTTATACTTGTAATAAAAAAGAGGAGGTTCTAAATTATCAAAATACATGTATTGAGGAATGGTATTTTCGCGATGATCCTGAAAAATATCAGAGGTGTTAAGAAGATCAAAACTTTTCTTAATAAATTAATTTTTTATGAATCGTCTTTTAGGGGAGATGTTTTAATAACAGGATAAAGTTTATTTTCTGCGAATGCGACAATGATATTAAGTCTGAATCAATAAGTGTTTCTAAAGAATGCAACCTGCGCTTCGTCCAAGAAATATTTTAAATGAACTGCTGGGATTGATGAGAAGGCTTGTAGCAGTTCATGTCTACCACCGTTGCGTGCTATTGTCAGAAGAAGTGTACTCTAGCTCTTTTCTGAAAGGAGGGGATCTCCAACAACACTAGGTTGCAGCACCCTAAAATAGCAAAACCCTAAAACAACCATGCAAAAAACACAGAACAGAAACCCACAGAAAGAGACGCAAAAGGGACAAGGAAAACCGACTCACACCATAGAAACATGAAACATAAAAGACTACACATAAACCAACGAGACCAATGGGCATCCGGTGCCGACTTAGGACGGCCATCTGCCGCGTAAATAGCAGACGGTGTAGTTATCCTGGATTACGTGCGCATAACCCTCCCACTATTCCGATTTCCCAGAGGTCTCGAAGAACGCACAATTATGGTGTTTTCTGAGTTTTAGTTACGTCTCATTTCGTGAGACATGTGCTACCGTTTAGCGTTTTGGAGGACATATGTAATGCAAGTGTACTATCCAAGAAGATAGGACCAAAACGGAAGCCCAAAGCTTATCCCAATTTCTGCCTTCGACCATGCAATGACCACAATTAATCAGTGACAAAGTCGGTCGCTCACTAATGTACCCTTTGGTTAGTAGCGTTTTTATGTCAGTTTCCTTGCCTCTGAACGACGTTGTAGTTTTAGCTTGCTCTGGAATAGCGTAATTATTGAAAACCAACCTTCCTCAAAATTCTGCTGATTGATTAAGTGAATAAGTGAAACATGTTTAAAGGTTTAAGACGAACGGACGGATGGACGGACGGACAAACTCACTTCAGCTGAGCTCAAAAAATCAAAACAAAACAATTTCTTAATTTCCCGGCATTTAATTTTTCCCAATTTTGAATCCAATATGATTTACTCTACAACTCATTTGATAATTTTGCCATCATAATCAAGTTTAAGTGGTTTATCAGGTAAGTCATCGTATCTAGGATCCCACTTGGTAAGTATTGGAGCACTCTTTTTTAATGTTTGCTGTTTCCTATAATGGAGCCCTCCTTCCTGCCAGTGGCTAGTAAGTCCCGTCTTGTTAGGAAAGTTCAAAAACAGTGTATACTGATTGTTGTAGTGAGTATAATGGATGTGCCACATCGTCCACATGTTCTCTGTCGTACCTATTTTTTCAAAAATAAGAATACTTAAAAAAATATCTTCAAGGACATAGCTAGGCTTAATATTGATTAAACGTAACAAATCTCTAAGAAAACAGACATGGAGATATACCGTACTCGATTGCAGCATCTAGAACATAGCACCAAACACAGAGTATAAAAGAACAATGAGAGATAAAGACCAATCAATAAAAAGACGTTGTCAAAACGCTTAATACTAGAGCTACACATAAACCAACCAGACTAATGGTCATCCGGTGCCGACTTGGGACGTTATCAAAACACTTAATACTAGAGCTACACATAAACCAACCAGACCAATGGTCATCCGGTGCCGACTTGGGACAATATCAAAACACTAGAGCTACACATAAACCAACCAGATCATTGGTCATCCGGTGCCGACTTGGGACGTTATCAAAACACTTAATACTAGAGCTACACATAAACCAACCAGACCAATGGTCATCCGGTGCCGACTTGGGACAATATCAAAACGCTTAACACTAGAGCTACACATAAACCAACCAAACCAATGGTCATCCGGTGCCGACTTGGGACGTTATCAAAACGCTTATCACTAGCGCTACACATAAACCAACCAAATCAATGGTCATCCGGTGCCGACTTGGGACGTTATCAAAACACTCAATACTAGAGCTTCATATAAACCAGCCAGATCAATGGCCATCCGGTGCCGACTTGGGACGTTATCAAAACACTGAACACTAGAGCTACACATAAACCAACCAGACTAATGGTCATCCGGTGCCGACTTGGGACGTTATCAAAACACTAGAGCTACACATAAACCAACCAGATCAATGGTCATCCGGTGCCGACTTGGGACGTTATCAAAACACTTAACACTAGAGCTACACATAAACCAACCAGACCAATGGTCATCCGGTGCCGACTTGGGACGTTATCAAAACATTCATACTAGAATTACACATAAACCAACCGGACTAATGGTCATCCGGTGCCGACTTGGGACGTTATCAAAACACTTAATACTAGAGCTACACATAAACCAACCAGACCAATGGTCATCCGGTGCCAACTTGGGACGTTATCAAAACACTTAATACTAGAGCTACACATAAACCATCCAGACTAATGGTCATCCGGTGCCGACTTGGGACGTTATCAAAACACTTAATACTAGAGCTACACATAAACCAACCAGACCAATGGTCATCCGGTGCCGACTTGGGACGTTATCAAAACACTTAATACAAGACCTACACATAAACCAACCAGACCAATGGTCATCCGGTGCCGACTTGGGACGTTATCAAAACACTTAATACTAGAGCTACACATAAACCAACCAGACTAATGGTCATCCGGTGCCGACTTGGGACGTTATCAAAACACTTAACACTAGAGCTACACATAAACCAACCAGACTAATGGTCATCCGGTGGCGACTTGGGACGTTATCAAGACGCTTAACATTAGAGCTACACATAAACCAACCAGACTAATGGTCATCCGGTGCCGACTTGGGACGTTATCAAAACATTAATACTAGAATTACACATAAACCAACCAGACTAATGGTCATCCGGTGCCGACTTGGGACGTTATCAAAACACTTAATACTAGAGCAACACATAAACCAACCAGACCAATGGTCATCCGATGCCGAATTGGGACGTTATCAAAACACTTAATACTATAGCTACTCATAAACCAACCAGACTAATGGTCATCCGGTGCCGACTTGGGACGTTATCAAAACACTTAATACTAGAGCTACACATAAACCAACCAGACCAATGGTCATCCGGTGCCGACTTGGGACGTTATCAAAACACTTAATACTAGAGCTACACATAAACCAACCAGACCAATGGTCATCCGATGCCGACTTGGGACGTTATCAAAACACTTAATACTAGAGCTACACATAAACCAACCAGATCAATGGTCATCCGGTGCCGACTTGGGACGTTATCAAAACACTTAATACTTGAGCTACACATAAACCAACCAGATCAATGGTCATCCGATGCCGACTTGGAACGTTATCAAAACATTAATACTAGAGCTACACATAAACCAACCAGACCAATGGTCATCCGGTGCCGACTTGGGACGTTATCAAAACACTTAATACTTGAGCTACACATAAACCAACCAGACTAATGGTCCTCCGGTGCCGACTTGGGACGTTATCAAAACACTTAATACTTGAGCTACACATAAACCAACCAGATCAATGGTCATCCGGTGCCGACTTGGGACGTTATCAAAACACTTAATACTAGAGCTACACATAAACCAATCAGACCAATGGTCATCCGGTGCCGACTTGGGACGTTATCAAAACACTTAATACTAGAGCTACACATAAACCAACCAGACCAATGGTCATCCGATGCCGACTTGGGACGTTATCAAAACACTTAATACTAGAGCTACACATAAACCAACCAGACCAATGGTCATCCGGTGCCGACTTGGGACGTTATCAAAACACTTAACACTAGAGCTACACATAAACCAACCAGACCAATGGTCATCCGGTGCCGACTTGGGACGTTATTAAAACACTTAACACTAGAGCTACACATAAACCAACCAGATCAATGGTCATCCGATGCCGACTTGGGACGTTATTAAAACGCTTAATACTAGAGCTACACATAAACCAACCAGATCAATGGTCATCCGGTGCCGACTTGGGACGTTATCAAAACACTTAATACTAGAGCTACACATAAACCAACCAGACCAATGGTCATCCGGTGCCGACTTGGGACGTTATTAAAACGCTTAACACTAGAGCTACACATAAACCAACCAGACCAATGATCATCCGGTGCCGACTTGGGACAATATCAAAACGCTTAACACTAGAGCTACACATAAACCAACCAAACCAATGGTAATCCGGTGCCGACTTGGGACGTTATCAAAACGCTTAACACTAGAGCTACACATAAACCAACCAAATCAATGGTCATCCGGTGCTGACTTGGGACGTTATCAAAACACTGGAGCTACACATAAACCAACCAGACCAATGGTCATCCGGTGGCGACTTGGGACGTTATCAAAACGCTTAACACTAGAGCTACACATAAACCAACCAGACCAATGGTCATCCGGTGCTGACTTGGGACGTTATCAAAACACTGGAACTACACATAAACCAACCAGACCAATGGTCATCCGGTGGCGACTTGGGACGTTATTAAAACGCTTAACACTAGAGCTACACATAAACCAACCAGACCAATGATCATCCGGTGCCGACTTGGGACAATATCAAAACGCTTAACACTAGAGCTACACATAAACCAACCAAACCAATGGTCATCCGGTGCCGACTTGGGACGTTATCAAAACGCTTAACACTAGCGCTACACATAAACCAACCAAATCAATGGTCATCCGGTGCCGACTTGGGACGTTATCAAAACACTTAATACTAGAGCTACATATAAACCAGCCAGATCAATGGCCATCCGGTGCCGACTTGGGACGTTATCAAAACACTGAACACTAGAGCTACACATAAACCAACCAGACCAATGGTCATCCGGTGCCGACTTGGGACGTTATCAAAACACTAGAGCTACACATAAACCAACCAGATCAATGGTCATCCGATGCCGACTTGGGACGTTATCAAAACACTTAATACTAGAGCTACACATAAACCAGCCAGACCAATGGTCATCCGGTGCCGACTTGGGACAATATCAAAACGCTTAACACTAGAGCTACACATAAACCAACCAAACCAATGGTCATCCGGTGCCGACTTGGGACGTTATCAAAACGCTTATCACTAGCGCTACACATAAACCAACCAAATCAATGGTCATCCGGTGCCGACTTGGGACGTTATCAAAACACTTAATACTAGAGCTACATATAAACCAGCCAGATCAATGGCCATCCGGTGCCGACTTGGGACGTTATCAAAACACTGAACACTAGAGCTACACATAAACCAACCAGACCAATGGTCATCCGGTGCCGACTTGGGACGTTATCAAAACACTAGAGCTACACATAAACCAACCAGATCAATGGTCATCCGGTGTCGACTTGGGACGTTATCAAAACACTTAATACTAGAGCTACACATAAACCAACCAGACCAATGGTCATCCGGTGCCGACTTGGGACGTTATCAAAACACTTAACACTAGAGCTACACATAAACCAACCAGACCAATGGTCATCCGGTGCCGACTTGGGACGTTATCAAAACATTAATACTAGAGCTACACATAAACCAACCAGACTAATGGTCATCCGGTGCCGACTTGGGACAATATCAAAACACTTAATACCAGAGCTACACATAAACCAACCAGACCAATGGTCATCCGGTGCCGACTCGGGACGTTATCAAAACACTTAATACTAGAGCTACACATAAACCATCCAGACTAATGGTCATCCGGTGCCGACTTGGGACGTTATCAAAACACTTAATACTAGAGCTACACATAAACAAACCAGACCAATGGTCATCCGCTGCCGACTTGGGACGTTATCAAACCATTAATACTAGAGCTACACATAAACCAACCAGACTAATGGTCATCCGGTGGCGACTTGGGACGTTGTCAAAACGCTTAACATTAGAGCTACACATAAACCAACCAGACTAATGGTCATCCGGTGCCGACTTGGGACGTTATCAAAACACTTAATACTAGAGCTACACATAAACCAACCAGATCAATGGTCATCCGGTGCCGACTTGGGACGTTATCAAAACACTAGAGCTACACATAAACCAACCAGACTAATGGTCATCCGGTGCCGACTTGGGACGTTATCAAAACACTTAATACTAGAGCTACACATAAACCAACCAGACCAATGGTCATCCGATGCCGACTTGGGACGTTATCAAAACACTGAGCACTTGAGCTACACATAAACCATCCAGACTAATGGTCATCCGGTGCCGACTTGGGACGTTATCAAACCATTAATACTAGAGCTACACATAAACCAACCAGACCAATGGTCATCCGGTGCCGACTTGGGACGTTATCAAAACCCTTAATACTAGAGCTACACATAAACCAACCAGACCAATGGTCATCCGGTGCCGACTCGGGACGTTATCAAAACACTTAATACTAGAGCTACACATAAACCATCCAGACTAATGGTCATCCGGTGCCGACTTGGGACGTTATCAAAACACTTAATACTAGAGCTACACATAAACAAACCAGACCAATGGTCATCCGCTGCCGACTTGGGACGTTATCAAAACACTTAATACTAGAGCTACACATAAACCAACCAGATCAATGGTCATCCGGTGCCGACTTGGGACGTTATCAAAACACTAGAGCTACACATAAACCAACCAGATCAATGGTCATCCGGTGCCGACTTGGGACGTTATCAAAACTCTTAATACTAGAGCTACACATAAACCAATCAGACCAATGGTCAATCGGTGCCGACTTGGGACGTTATCAAAACACTGAGCACTTGAGCTACACATAAACCAACCAGACCAATGGTCATCCGGTGCCGACTTGGGACGTTATCAAAACACTTAATACTAGAGCTACACATAAACCAACCAGACCAATGGTCATCCGGTGCCGACTTGGGACGTTATCAAAACACTTGAGCTACACATAAACCAACCAGACTAATGGTCATCCGGTGCCGACTTGGGACGTTATCAAAACACTGAGCACTAGAGCTACACATAAACCAACCAGACCAATGGTCATCCGGTGCCGACTTGGGACGTTATCAAAACACTTAATACTAGAGCTACACATAAACAAACCAGACCAATGGTCATCCGGTGCCGACTTGGGACGTTATCAAAACACTTAATACTAGAGCTACACATAAACCAACCAGACCAATGGTCATCCGGTGCTGACTTGGGACGTTATCAAAACGCTTAACATAAGAGCTACACATAAACCAACCAGACTAATGGTCATCCGGTGTCGACTTGGGACGTTATCAAAACACTTAATACTAGAGCTACACATAAACCAACCAGACCAATGGTCATCCGGTGCTGACTTGGGACGTTATCAAAACACTGGAGCTACACATAAACCAACCAGACTAATGGTCATCCGGTGCCGACTTGGGACGTTATCAAAACACTTAATACTAGAGCTACACATAAACCAACCAGACCAATGGTCATCCGATGCCGACTTGGGACGTTATCAAAACACTTAACACTAGAGCTACACATAAACCAACCAGACCAATGGTCATCCGATGCCGACTTGGGACGTTATCAAAACACTTAACACTAGAGCTACACATAAACCAACCAGACCAATGGTCATCCGGTGCCGACTTGGGACGTTATCAAAACATTAATACTAGAGCTACACATAAACCAACCAGACTAATGGTCATCCGGTGCCGACTTGGGACAATATCAAAACACTTAATACTAGAGCTACACATAAACCAACCAGACCAATGGTCATCCGGTGCCAACTCGGGACGTTATCAAAACACTTAATACTAGAGCTACACATAAACCATCCAGACTAATGGTCATCCGGTGCCGACTTTGGACGTTATCAAAACACTGAACACTAGAGCTACACATAAACCAACCAGACCAATGGTCATCCGCTGCCGACTTGGGACGTTATCAAACCATTAATACTAGAGCTACACATAAACCAACCAGACTAATGGTCATCCGGTGGCGACTTGGGACGTTGTCAAAACGCTTAACATTAGAGCTACACATAAATCAACCAGACTAATGGTCATCCGGTGCCGACTTGGGACGTTATCAAAACACTTAATACTAGAGCTACACATAAACCAACCAGATCAATGGTCATCCGGTGCCGACTTGGGACGTTATCAAAACACTAGAGCTACACATAAACCAACCAGACTAATGGTCATCCGGTGCCGACTTGGGACGTTATCAAAACACTTAATACTAGAGCTACACATAAACCAACCAGACTAATGGTCATCCGATGCCGACTTGGGACGTTATCAAAACACTTAATACTAGAGCTACTCATAAACCAACCAGACTAATGGTCATCCGGTGCCGACTTGGGACGTCATCAAAACACTTAATACTAGAGCTACACATAAACCAACCAGACCAATGGTCATCCGGTGCCGACTTGGGACGTTATCAAAACACTAGAGCTACACATAAACCAACCAGACTAATGGTCATCCGGTGCCGACTTGGGACGTTATCAAAACACTAGAGCTACACATAAACCAACCAGACTAATGGTCATCCGGTGCCGACTTGGGACGTTATCAAAACACTTAATACTAGAGCTACACATAAACCAACCAGATCAATGGTCATCCGGTGCCGACTTGGGACGTTATCAAAACTCTTAATACTAGAGCTACACATAAACCAATCAGACCAATGGTCATCCGGTGCCGACTTGGGACGTTATCAAAACACTGAGCACTTGAGCTACACATAAACCAACCAGACCAATGGTCATCCGGTGCCGACTTGGGACGTTATCAAAACACTTAATACTAGAGCTACACATAAACCATCCAGACTAATGGTCATCCGGTGCCGACTTGGGACGTTATCAAAACACTTAATACTAGAGCTACACATAAACCAACCAGACCAATGGTCATCCGGTGCCGACTTGGGACGTTATCAAAACGCTTAACACTAGAGCTACACATAAACCAACCAGACCAATGATCATCCGGTGCCGACTTGGGACGTTATCAAAACACTTAATACTAGAGCTACACATAAACCAACCAGACCAATGGTCATCCGGTGCCGACTTGGGACGTTATCAAAACACTTAACACTAGAGCTACACATAAACCAACCAGACCAATGATCATCCGGTGCCGACTTGGGACGTTATCAAAACGCTTAACATAAGAGCTACACATAAACCAACCAGACTAATGGTCATCCGGTGTCGACTTGGGACGTTATCAAAACACTTAATACTAGAGCTACACATAAACCAACCAGACCAATGGTCATCCGGTGCTGACTTGGGACGTTATCAAAACACTGGAGCTACACATAAACCAACCAGACTAATGGTCATCCGGTGCCGACTTGGGACGTTATCAAAACACTTAATACTAGAGCTACACATAAACCAACCAGACTAATGGTCTTCCGGTGCCGACTTGGGACGTTATCAAAACACTTAATACTAGAGCCACACATAAACCAACCAGATCAATGGTCATCCGGTGCCGACTTGGGACGTTATCAAAACACTTAATACTAGAGCTACACATAAACCAACCAGACCAATGGTCATCCGGTGCTGACTTGGGACGTTATCAAAACACTTAATACTTGAGCTACACATAAACCAACCAGACCAATGGTCATCCGGTGCCGACTTGGGACGTTATCAAAACACTGAGCACTAGAGCTACACATAAACCAACCAGACCAATGGTCATCCGGTGCCGACTTGAGACGTTATCAAAACCCTTAATACTAGAGCTACACATAAACCAACCAGACCAATGGTCAATCGGTGCCGAATTGGGACGTTATCAAAACACTGAGCACTTGAGCTACACATAAACCAACCAGACCAATGGTCATCCGGTGCCGACTTGGGACGTTATCAAAACACTTAATACTAGAGCTACACATAAACCAATCAGACCAATGGTCATCCGGTGCCGACTTGGGACGTTATCAAAACACTAGAGCTACACATAAACCAACCAGACCAATGGTCATCCGGTGCCGACTTGGGACGTTATCAAAACACTTAATACTAGAGCTACACATAAACCAATCAGACCAATGGTCATCCGGTGCCGACTTGGGACGTTATCAAAACACTTAATACTAGAGCTACACATAAACCAACCAGATCAATGGTCATCCGGTGCCGACTTGGGACGTTATCAAAACACTTAATACTAGAGCTACACATAAACCAATCAGACCAATGGTCATCCGGTGCCGACTCGGGACGTTATCAAAACACTTAATACTAGAGCTACACATAAACCAACCAGACCAATGGTCATCCGATGCCGACTTGGGACGTTATCAAAACACTTAATACTAGAGCTACTCATAAACCAACCAGACTAATGGTCATCCGGTGCCGACTTGGGACGTTATCAAAACACTTAATACTAGAGCTACACATAAACCAACCAGACCAATGGTCATCCGATGCCGACTTGGGACGTTATCAAAACACTTAATACTAGAGCTACACATAAACCAACCAGACCAATGGTCATCCGATGCCGACTTGGGACGTTATCAAAACACTTAATACTAGAGCTACACATAAACCAACCAGACCAATGGTCATCCGATGCCGACTTGGAACGTTATCAAAACACTTAATACTAGAGCTACACATAAACCAACCAGACCAATGGTCATCCGGTGCCGACTTGGGACGTTATCAAACCATTAATACTAGAGCTACACATAAACCAACCAGACTAATGGTCATCCGGTGCCGACTTGGGACGTTATCAAAACATTAATACTAGAGCTACAAATAAACCAACCAGACCAATGGTCATCCGGTGCCGACTTAGGACGTTATCAAAACACTTAATACTAGAGCTACACATAAACCATCCAGACTAATGGTCATCCGGTGCCGACTTGGGACGTTATCAAAACATTAATACTAGAGCTACACATAAGCCAAACAGACCAATGGTCATCTGGTGCCGACTTGGGGCGTTATCAAAACACTTAACAATAGTGCCACACGCAAACCGACCAGACAAATGGTCATCTGGTGCCGATTTGGCACGGACATTTGTGGCGTTGGCATGGCCAGGGTGTAGTTATCCGGATTGCATTATCATCATGTTACAATTTATTTTTCCAGAAGCAGTTCTCGTAGTGTTTGGTTCTTGTACATTATCTTGTTTTCAAAATGTAACCAAATATTTACCTGTTTTCATAAACGTTTTATACCATTCATTGGGAATTATACCGGGAACCAGAGGCTGAAAATTCCTGTCTCTGGATGCATTCTTATACCACTCTATGTACTTAAACCAATTTTCTCTGTGTGGAGATATGCCCCAAGAACCTGTAAATATGATTTTTGATGCTCCAAAAAATATGCATGATTTATACATTTAGTCTTCAAACACTCATATATTATCAACAAATTAAAATACTAAATATAAACATCAAAGAAGTACAGGTCTATCTGTTATTCAGTCTCAAAGTCAAGGAGGCGAGGCAAAATCATTATGAGATAGAATAAGAATTTCAACATTTTAGTTTATCCCTTTAAGCATATATGTATATATCTATGTCTTTGTTAATTTTCTGATATTAAATTTTGATAAATTATTCTAAAACTGAGGCTTGCCTCCCTGACATAGATATGTCCATATCTGGCTTTTTGTCAAACATTGTAGGTTATTTAGAATCTTGCTCTTCGTATATTTCACTATTTGAATTTTCACTCTTTCGGCTTTGAGCATCATTGATACATGATGATAGAACATATATATCAATAGTGATAATTAGTAGAGTATTTACACGTAATTGCATGACAAAGAATGAACATTTTCACTTTATTCATTGGGTCCAAACAGATATGTACTTTTATCGTTAGGATCCTCTTTATCTCATTAAAACTATTGCCAAAATCCGAAAGTGCAAAGATGCTAAATTACGTCGGATTAATAAGTGACCAATGATAAGCTTCCCGAAACACTAAATTAGAAAAAATACTGAAAAACACTCAGTTGCGGGGAACTAATCTAATTGTTCCACATTGAAAGAGAAACTAAAAGTAGATCATAAATTAAATGTCCAAAGTATAGTGTCAGGAAACAGATAGAGCTCCTATTTTAAGTGTTTACCTTTACATCATGACCTTTAACTCATTACCAAAAGAGACTTTGAATTCGATTACGACTAGACTGTTCGACTTTTCCTACGTAACTATACTGTTTGACTACTCCTACGTGACTATACTGTTTGACTACTCCTACGTGACTAGACTGTTTGACTACTCATGCTCGAATATTTTGTTAAGTATGTTACAGTCTTTTTCTAACTTTCATTTTCTGAAATGAAAAAGAGTACATGAATACATTAGTCATGCTCTCACTTTCATTTTACAATTCACAAACCTGTAGCCCTATATAGCATGCAGAATTCTGTCTTTGGAGCTCTTAGATCTATAACATTTCGACCCTTATATCGAGGACATGTTCCGCGGAGAGAGTATCCGGCAACGTCTGTCCGTTTGTCATACTTTCTATGAACGTTTCTAAGCCAACGATAAAATAAAGGTGACACTGAAACATCATCTTCCAAAAATAAGGCTATTTCATCGCTGTCATGGTCCGGTCTCCATGTCCCCATCCATTGGCCGTATAAACCCACGTGACGTGTATGATTGTGAACCCTAACGTCGCCATATTTGAAGGTAAAGTTTTTCGCCACAAGGTACGTTTTTGGATCTATTTTTCCATCATTTTTAGATCTATCTATCCATATTTCCACTAAAACGTTGTCACCGAAATATTCTGCTGTATTTAAGGAATCTAGTTGCCTTTTTAAAGAAGCAGCACGATTAAATACTAAAGATATTATCCTTAAGTCAACTGGTTTATGCCAAGGAGGCGGATTGATATCATCAATCACCGGATGTGGAGGCGCCTGGAAATAGAACATATATGTATATTATTATTATTATTTTTTTTTTTAATATAAATGTATACGTATTGATTCGTAAAGCGATATACAGGCTATCAAAGTTTTTCTCGCAATATTCTAATATGTTTTGGTTTTTTTTTGGGGGGGGGGGTAAAAATAAGTAAGAGGATATACAGGTATACAGCTGAAGACAGAAACCTGAAGGGTTTGGAGAATGCTGGGGGTAATATTGGTGGGGACTTGAAGAAAAAAGTTTGGGCTGAATGCAATTTTTGAAAACATTGTCGATTCAAATAAGGTCACAATTTAGGACCATTCTTGCGCATCTCCTGTTTAGCACTCGTAGAGCTTGAATTATGTAGATAGTTCACGTTATTATGGCCAATGTATTATTTCAGACTCTGTTGAAGACTTTGATTCATTACATATCTAAAAGCGGATAAGTTTGAAAATTTGATCTAAACTGAAAGAAATATCCGTTAAAAATCATAATCTTAGCACTATTTGTATTTTCGTTCCAAATGTTCTATTTTTAGCAAGAAATATGAAACATTAATTTTACTCTGTTTTCCAAATAAGCAAAGGTTTTGATTTTCATCACGGACCTATTTTTTTCCGTAAAATGATTTTAAAATTGACATGAATCCTATAATTTAATATGGTTTTCATAAAATCGTTGAAATTCCGTCAGTCAGAAATGACATGACTTAATATAGCTGAATCAAAAATGTTGTCAACATTTGTATATAGCCTATACTGTTCAGAATGAAAATTATTTAACGAGAAACACTGTGGCAACAACAATAAGTTCGTGGCGATATCGTTCTAAGATAAGGGCATAATAAAAAGAAACAGAAGTCATACAACGAGGTACTTATGCGACTGAGAGAACAGACGGGGTCAAGTTCATATACATGTAGTGTACAGATTTTCATAAGACACTTACAAGCTTTTTCTTAGGTGGTGGCAGTGGTGCCTTAGTGACCGTTGACGTGACTTTGAATTTCGTTCTGTACTTCTTTGTGACGATCTCTACTACTTTGTCATCGATCTGAAAAAAAGCAAACAAATGAATACAAGTTATTATTTAATGTGGATAAAAAAAAATTAAAAATCACTCGAGAATGAAGTTTAACAAGTAACAATTAAAACTTTCCCTTTCTGATATACGCATTTATCCCCCTTTCCTTACGAACATTTTTCGACTTTGTGATAAAAGATAATAAAACCCCTTCTACACAGTAAAGAACAATCATTATGTTTTTTTTATCCGTAAAAAAACATAGGTAATCACAGATTACGAAGCTCACCTCGTGGCAGCAAAATTCAATTTAAACATATTTCTAATTACATGTATACTTGTTTTAAAGGCAAAATCATTCAAGAGGAGAAAGTAGGTCAATGTCATTTTATGAAAGTTTAATCAAAGATACATCTAATATGCAAGTTTGGTACATGTAGCACTTATACTTTGCTCATTATTGGCTATTAAAGGCAAAATCATTAAAGAGGAGAAAGAAGGTCAAGGTCACTTTATGAAAGTTTGATCAAAGATACATCCAATATGCAAGTTTGGTACATGTAGCACTTGTACTTTGCTCAATATTGGCCTTAATGTCACAATCATTCAAGCTGAAAAAGTAGGTCAAGGTCATTTTATGAAAGTTTAATCAAAGATACATCCAATATGCAAGTTTGGTACATGTAGCACTTATACTTTGCTCAATATTGGCTTTTAAAGGCAAAATCATTCAAGCTGAAAATGTAGGTCAATGTCATTTTATGAAAGTTTGATTAAAGATACATCCAATATGCAAGTTTGGTGCATTTAGCATTTATACTTAGCTCAATATTGGCTTTTTAAAGCGAAATCACTCAAGCGGAAGATGTAGGTCAGATGCTGCGTCCGATGAATGGGGTCATCTCAGCATCCCAAGATGAACCACTTGTGCAAGTTTGGTTACTGTAGCATCAGTACTTTGCCAAATACTGAGCTACCCCAAACTTCTTAAACGGACGCGGACGGGGACGCGAACGCGGACGCGCGGGGTTATAGCAAAAGCTAATTCAACTTCCTCGAGGTGAGCTAAAAACACAAACATACATTTTGTCAGCAATAGATTTTCTATTGAATTTGTAAGTATTCTTACCAAAAATGCTACTTTAAGCATTGACCTTTAACCGATTGACCGCAAAATCAATATCGTTCATCCTTCATCTATTGGCTATTAGTGTATGAAGTTTCATTGGTATAAGATGATTGAAGTATAGATCACGAAAAGCAAATTATTGACGCCAAATCAAATATCCGCCCTTCCGACCTTCATCAAATTACATGTTATACAAACTCGCTTCTAGGAATAGAAATGTTGTTAAGTAAAGCAATTTCGTTTCCTCTTTTTTCAAAACTATGCTTCTCTCTTGTCTTTTCGGGCACATACATGCAGGATTGACATTACATTATACATTACACAGTTTTCGATAAAGCAGAGAAATCTAGATGCCTCTCATTTCTTATCATTATATTTGATTAAAACATATCTATTGTAGACAATGATTTTTGACTGAAACAAAGAACTGAAGATTTCTTTCTTTAGAATGACAAATATGGACAATGGCCACATCCCAATACACAGTACAAAATCGATAATTCAAAAAATCATAAACCGAAGGCGTACACAATCGGGATAAAACATGAACCAAAGCAATCAAACAAAAAACCTCCTCCACATGAAAAGAACGAACTCCCACTACGGGAGTGAGACCAGGTGCCCAAGAAGAGTCAGCATCTCCTGCTTGCATGCAACATCCGCCGCTTCAATTCGGCAGAAACATCACTTCCAGTAACTTAAATTTCGGAAGATACAAGTATATTAATTCTGTGGTTGGATGGTTCAAATGGTCTAAAACAGAATACATGTATCATCAACCGTTCTGGACAATAGGTCATCATGGTGTATGACAAGTTCCGTGTATCGACCGTAGAACTTCCTCAGTGACAGACGATCACAAACGTAGCTTATCTGAAAGAGCCTAGCTCTCAGAACAAAATCTGTATATTTGGTATTTGCACTGGCATAACGCATCAATTGAGATATGAATACACCATAAGCAGGCGATAAATGAATGTTGCTACTCAGAAAGGAAAGTTTGTGATGCCGAAACTAAAGTCGTCACGTTTGTCATAGAGTGAGATGTTCATGTGACCATCAGTGTAGTAGAACAGCATTATGTCCAAATGGGATGAGAGATGAGAGATCATCCCCTTTTCTTGTCTCTGTAGTTTCTTTGACTTCAAGCTCCGACTGATAGAACCCAATGAAAACAATCCCCTATAAGCCCTTTTCTGAAAATGGATATCTATTCTAAAACTTCTAAACGAGTGGGTTTTTTTAATCACATATCCCATAAAATTCTTTAAAAGAGCACAAATAAGTACCCAGTTGGAATTTCTTAGAAAAACAACCCTTAGAGCAGTAAAATAATGCTAAATTCTTACTGTATTAATTATTTTCGCCTGGTGTTCTTCCTTCACAGTATCAGAATTCTGTAAAGCTCTGTCTGCAACAATCAGGAGTTGTTCATCCTTTACCTGTAACAAATATTATAGGTGTTTCTCTTAGCGCCTCATTTCCTTTTATTCGAGTCTGACAAGACCATGCTCAGTATCAAAATGTTATGATCGTTGAGCGATATAAGTCCCCTACCGGCGGCATATATTTATGTCCTGCAACTCTGCCAATAAAGAACTCTTCGATTAAACATGAATTTTAATTAAACTTACTGTCCGTGCAGCTCAGTTCTGAGGTTTTATCTCCTTTATTGACTCGAAATATAGGTCAAGCATGACGAAAGACGAACTTGCTCTGTAACTATCCAAGACTAAGCTGAGTTTCAAATTTTACCTAAATATCTTTATTTGTTGCAAACATCAATACTGTTACTTGATTAAAATTAAATGAGAAAGACCAAAAGGTATATTAAACTGTAAATTGACGATAATTTTTTTTTCACGGGGATATGATTTTCAAATCATACAAAGAGCACTGAGTAATGTTTTGAACTATCATGTTTTCCAATATTACACAGTATGCAACCGTGAAGACAGGACTCCATGCATGACGAGCAACTCAAAATTCATCGGAGGAGACAGAGCCAATATTTTATCCTAGTTGAATAGTGTTTGAACTTCTCGGATAATCCAACAATAGATCCCTCCATCTAGCAGAGCATGACTGTCATTCACAAATCTAAATGTTTTTTTTTTAATCCATTCACAGTCTTAAATGTGTGCCCCTTGTTGCCGTGTTTGTATTCTCTTCTTGTTTTAAGGTGCGTCTTTAGAAAAAAAATTCTCTATACGGGTAAATTGAGGTTATAATAACGTAAGCCGGATAGCCACATCGTTTGCAATGTATATAGCAGATTGTTATCAAAATCAAATCTTGTTTATAATGGTCGCCTTTTCATTCTTTGTTATATTTCGGTAGCGTCTCTGTGGTCATATCTCGTTAGTGTCTTGTCATGTCTCGTTAGTGTCTTGTCATATCTCGTTAGTATCTTGTCATGTCTCATGAGAGTATTGTCATGTCTCGTTAGTGTCTTGTCATGTCTCGTTAGTGTCTTGTCATATCTCGTTAGAGTCTTGTCATGTCTCGTTAGTGTCTTGTCATATTTCGTTAGTGTCTTGTCATGTCTCGTTAGTGTCTTGTCATATCTCGTTAGTATCTTGTCATGTCTCATGAGAGAATTGTCATGTCTCGTGTCTTGTCATGTCTCGTTAGTGTCTTGTCATATCTCGTTAGAGTCTTGTCATGTCTCGTTAGTGTCTTGTCATATTTCGTTAGTGTCTTGTCATGTCTCGTTAGTGTCTTGTCATATCTCGTTAGTATCTTGTCATGTCTCATGAGAGTATTGTCATGTCTCGTAAGTGTCTTGTCATATCTCGTTAGTGTCTTGTCATGTCTCGTTAGTGTCTTGTCATGTCTCGTTAGTGTCTTGTCATATCTCGTTAGAGTCTTGTCATGTCTCGTTAGTGTCTCATCATTTCTCGGTGGTGCCTTTGTTATGTTTCGGCAGCGTCTTTGTAGTTATGTCTCGTTTGTGTTTTGTCATGCTACGGTGGTGTCTCGTTGTCATCTTTCGATGTTATCTTTGTTGTCATGTCTCGATTGTGTCTTTGTTGTCATTATGTTTCGGTGGTGTCTTGTCATTTCTCTTTGGTGTCTCTTCTGTCATTTCTCGATGTTGTCTTTGTTGTCATGTTACGGTGGTTTATTTGCTGTCATGTTTCAATATCTTTGTTGCCATGTATCGATGTTATCTTTGTTGTCATGTATCGATGTTATCTTTGTTGTCGTGTCGCGGTGGTGATTCTGTTGTCATCATGTCTCGGTGTTGTTGTCTTTGCTGTCATTTTCTCGATGGTGTATTTGTTCTCATGTGTAGTTGGTGCCTTTATTGTCATATATCGGTGGTGTCTTTGTTGACATTATCTTTCTGGGTTTAGCAAATCTTCATGCCTCCTTCCTAAATGGACAATAAATCATTATACCGAAAGCTGATGTAAGGTAATTCTTGTAGCCTGCAGTAGAAAACCGTAACCAGAGAGGTATTTACTCTTGCTCAACAAAGAATTTCCAGGTAGAGCTTAGTTCCTTAATTCTCGCCTTCTGTGTATGTTTATTCTGAACTGAACTTGTTTCTTGAATAAATATTGTTTAAACCAACGTAGAATAATGAGGTTATGTAATACCGCAGTACATGACGTCTGTAGAGGGTAACATGGCTTCTCTGGAGGAAGACATAAAAGTTTTGTCGCCAGCCCACGTGACCTCTCTTGATCAATCAGATTACTTTATATGCCATATCAATTGTATGAGATATAAGATCTTGATTCTCCATGCCTTTTTTCAGGTTTTATTTTCATTCTCATGGAATTTTGCCTTGTGATATGAGGTTTGCTGCTGCACGTGCAATAGGCTACCTTTGTCAATAAGGCCAAACAAAACTAAAATGTCTGTTTCCGCTCACCAGGTCAGAAAAAAATAGGGTAAGCAAGCCGACTTTTTTCCAATTTTTTTTCCTTTCGACGAAAGGATTGTATAGAAATTGACATTGTTTCTGCTTCTTTTCAGTGGCCTTATGTAATAATCAAGAAGGGAATGAATTGATACTTTAAACAAGGAACAGAAATATTTTAAATATGATGATCACTATAAGATGTAGTCATGGTATGAAAGAAAAATAAATTTCAGAAATCCTTTGAAATTGTCAAAAAAAAGTTCAGGGTCGGCAGCTCAAAAGAGGGTAAGTAGGGTGAGCGGAAACAGAGACACATTTTTTTTTTTTTTTTTTTTTTGGCAAAAGGCTTGCTGTGATAAAAAGTCAAATTACCTGTTTCTTTGCCTGCAGCCAATATACGTAGAGTCGATCCCTATCGTAATGTACAAACTGATAGAAGACGAAGAGTATAGCCGCACACCCTAGTACGTGGAATACATTTATCCGTATCCGCTTCTTCATCTAAAAACACACAAAATATATGACACCATGAGACAGAAGGGTCAGTTCGTACCAATGAAATGAAAACACGGGGAATCTATGTTTTTGATATTTATTATCATAGAATCTACATTTGCATCTACTGCGCATACATCTATGTGGTATATGGTGGGTTTTTTTTTTTTTTTTTTTTTTTTTTTTTTTTTTTTTCGTGTTATACTAAACCAAAGTTTTTCATGCTTAATTTCAAATTCTGAGGTTACAATTTCAAAAGAAGATATTTCTCTGAGGGATACGCGTCTGAAGTATGAAAGACAGCAATTCATATTCACAAATTGTGTGTTGCATACCCGTAATAACAAAATACAAATTATGACATTTATTCTGTATATATGCACCATAGTTGTCTATCTCATTCTTGTTTTCTGAAATTGTCTTTTTTATTTTATTTTATTTTTTTATTTTTTTTTTTTTTTTATTTTTTTTTTTTTTGGTAAAAGGGTCACGTTGTTTTAAAAAATTCATCTCACCGCGGGATCAGTTTGCAGGTTAGAACAGCCGTCGCGGCACGTTTCTTTAGATCTTATGCATTGTGACGTCACGAAAGTTCACATACGAATCGTAGCACGTTCCTTTCAATAGTTACATCTCAGGGAATTACACACTGAAATAATAATTGCGAAATAAGATGAATTTGGTAGCACGAATGCCCCGGTCAGTGTTGTCAATATAAAAACTGTAATGAAAAGGTCACAATCATTTAAAATTGCACGGTATTCCGCGTTGGTATCACGGGTAATAGCGTATGTATAGCGTCTTATCATGAACGCTTAAAAGACTTAGACGAGGTCGGACGTGGTTAGACGTGCTTAGGCAGTTTTTCATGAAGTATTGGAACAGCCACCGGCGGTCATACCCCGTACAAAGCACAGCCGTGGTAAAAATTACAACGTACGACCACGTCGAGCAGATTTTTTAACGTGATTTGGACGTGGATTGCAGTGTGACCAAAGCTTAAGGTGCATCACTTCTTTGCATATTTAAACGGAAAGTTTGACGTCCTTAATGGCAAAATAAAGTGAATATGCATGTGCATTTATTGCGTAGGCGCAGAGGGTATTATGACATGTTTGACTCTATATCCAATATATGACCCTATGGCAAGCATATTACATTCGAACCCCTCAACCCCCCCCCCTCCAAGGACTAGTTTGACGCTTAAGAAAGCGTTTCAAAGACATTCCCTAAAAGTTTTATTTACATTATATAAGAAATGAACTTACTGTGCAACGGAATGTCACAGACCCCATGAGTAATGTGTCTAATCGAACACTTATTCTGACACCGGAAGAAGTGTTCCCCCGAGTCTTGCATGTGTATATATGTAGGGTGCATGTTTCTTCATCATTCATAGAACGCATTGCCATTGGCGGATTTACAGGGGGCGTGGGGAGCACCTCCCCCACCCTAAAATCATCAAAGTAATGTTTTTGGGGACTCAAACGTCTATGTGTAGACTCGGTTTCAAGCAGCTTTGAGTCGAATTTTACCAAATTTTCGCTGGCTCGCGAACGCTCGCCAGATTAAACATTTTTTACGTTTCACTTTTGTTATACAACTCTAAAAGCAAGGCATGACCAATAGCCAGTATTATGAAGCACTCAGTATAACCTCTTCCATGCATCAAAATGACAAAATCACTTGAAAAATTGTTTGACCGGTCTTTTTCTGATAAATATTATGTAAGTCGACATATTTTTCATTTAAATATGATGTGGGCAATCGATGATGTATAGAATTATACTCATTGATCACTAAGACCTTTAAAAGAAATTGTCGACATGAGATAAATTAATGTCTCTTTTCAGAACATCTTTGAGTTGTTATTTTTTAATAATAAAGTCCGTTTATCTGAAACTTTATCATTTATTTTCTGTAAAAACTTGATATTATTTTCTTCGTATGTAAAGTTAACCATCGGCAAGTTCCTATTGAAATTTGACCGTCAGTTTTTAAGTTATAACGATTTTGTTCCCCTCCCTTAATTTTACGTCACCTGATGGCAATTTTTTTTACCTTGTGACCTTGACCTTGGAGATTGACATACTTTAAAAACAACTTTAACCATGACTATAACTTTTGAATGGTAAGTGATTGTGAATTCATTTTCACATGTGTATTCCTTGTGACAAAACCTTTCCGTTGGTAACAATATTCTGACCTTTTGACCTCGTCCTCGAAGGTTGACCAACATTTAAAATCTTTAATGTAGGCTTCACACTGTCCCGATTATGATATCCGATGGACACACGAATATGAAATTTTCAATTTCGTGCGAAGTTACTCCCGAATATGGTTAAGATCCGCTCAGCAACCGATGTTGAAGATATATGAATGTTTATTCTTATCATGCTCGACCATCTTTGAAAGTTTGATTTTACAAGGCATATCATTACAGTTCTTAAAGAACTAAATGTGAATTTGTACTACCAGACGGACAAAGAGACAACGGGTTCAATTATCAGTGACCTTTGCGTGGCAGTTGACATGTATTATTGTCAACCAAAAATCGTCTTAAAATATAAGGAATTTCATTTATAAACATCATTGGTGGAAACAAGTGGAAGATGTGATGATTCAATGTAAGAAAGATGAAAATGGATATATGTCACAACAAGATACTAGTTTATTACCAGTAATTACATGTATAGAAAATACTGAGTCTGTACTTGCTCTCATAGAAGCATTTAAGAAACAATGCTTCTGCCTTCTTTTTCCTTATCCTAATATTATCAAGGCACGCCATTTTGCTTTATAATGCATTGATTGTGAACTTGCAAATTGAACTTGCAAATTTGAAGAAGACAGAAAAGTTTTTATTTTGATAAATTTGGATTAACTTAGAAAAATACTTTTAAAATGGCTTTGAATACTATGGATTTGAAACGTTTTGTTTAATATTTGTGTTTGTCATCTTTTGTATCGGGATCCCATCTTAACGTCATCGTACTAGAGTACGATGACATTACGATGTCATTTCGATGGAATTGCGAGGCTGTCACGAAGTCGTATAGACTTCCTAACTCCATCTGGAGGTTCTTGACACGTTCGTAATGCCTTCGTATGGCAAAATTTCCCCGATGGTAATTCGAAGGAGAAACGAAGATGTTTCGAATACGCAAGATGTCTTCTCGATTGTCTTACGAAGGGCAAGATGATTACACGAACCTGTTTCGAAGATGGTCCTTCGGTAGTGCCATCGGGAATTTTTTGGCATGCCAAAGATTTTGACAGCACTCCCGAAGTTGTTCCCGAAGTTTGACAAATCAAGCCGGCGGTCATACGATGGTTCAAGATGGCTTACGAATAGCCCGATGATATTACGATCACACCCGAATTTGAAAAATTCCTTTATCGTTTGGCCATCGGCTGCTTAAATCGGGACAGTGTGACGCCAGCATAAGACTGTGGGTAATTGAAAATGAATCAATTCTGGATCTCATTTGTTACATTATCATTTATTTTGGAACATGAGCAAAAATGTACAATAAAAGTAAACACTCAATGTGACGCCAGCATAACAGTGTTTAACTTCGACCGTAACTTTTGGATGGTAAATGATAGGACTTTCTTATTTCCCATGTGCATTCTTTTTCACAAGACCTTTCCCTTGTTAACAAAAGTTTCGACCTCTTGATTTTTTCCCGGGACTTTACTGTTTTTACCGGCAGTCATTACTTATACGTGGATGTAAAAACCATATTAAGTTAGGTCACGATGTCGTGACGTGCATTAAAGTTTTTAAAATGCCATTCACCCCAAAATTACACACGCTTGGATGAATCCGGATACCTGGAGAAGGAGGAGGCGAAAGGTGTCGGGAGTGTAGCGGTTTACAAGAGTTCAATGATTTCAACCCCATAGGTCAAAATGATATATCAAGTTAAGGCAAGGATTCTTTGTCAGGAAATACAAAACTCACAATCAAATGTCCATCCAACCCTATCGGGGCTACAGGAATACTGGAAAAGGTATCAAATTTAAAAAAAAAATCTTAAATTATTTCAAGTAATGTAGCCATCGTATTGCTCCAAACGATAGGGGAATCCCCCTTTCATCAACTAGAATCAAACTCACTTTATTTTGACTAAATATGTCCAAACATCAGTCTGACCATTATTCTGAGGTTGGTAGGGAATTATTATCTTCACTTAAATTTTGTAGTGTGTTCGGTATAGATTCCTCTACACCAATGGCATTTTTCACGGTTTACCACTTGTATTATATGTACCGCATAAATAACATCATGATGAGACAATGGCGTGGAATGTTACAGGAGAGAGGCGCTCCTAATTTAGGTTAACATCTATTTAAAAAAGCGCCATAAAAATATTCGGTTTATAACATATCATAAATCCGCCATATTAAGCCCAAAAATCGACACAAGAACCACTGAAGATTTACAAAAAAAACTAATGGCATCTGAGTTATTTAGAAGAATGCATGATGCAAAATCACTATTATACAATTAATTACCTTGTGTGAGGTAGATATAGCAGTATAGCAACCCGAAGGATATGTTATTCACCGAGGCCGCAGGCCGAGGTGAATAACATATGCTGAGGGTTGCTATACTGCTATATCTACTGAACACAAGGTAATTAATTGTTTTATTGTATGACCATGAAATACAACGATCAGCTTGATAGCATCCATTGCTGTTAGTAATGTATAGGTATTCTCTGATGGCGCGAAATATACGCATACGCAGCTACTATTATTATACAAATATGGACTTGGTCGAGGTCATTATGTCATTATAATGACCCGATGATATTTGTAATATTGACCGAGGCCGAAGGCCGCGGTCGATATTACAAATATCATCGGGTCATTATAATGACATAATGACCGAGGCCAAGTCCTTATTTGTTATATTATATAAGTAATAGTTAGACTATATATGATTAAAATAATTATTCAAAACAATATATACACATAATCTTCCATCAAGAATTCAACAATTAATTGCACTTTTTTTTGTGAAAAATACATCTAAACTTTTAGTATTTAACAAAATAACCAAAAAAATTTTTTCGAAAATACTGAAACCTGGAAAAATACCACACCGAGTCATTATCTTCCGTCAGCGGTCATTATCGGAAAATAATGACTCGCGCGTCAGCCAATCAGAATCGACGTTACATCCTAGATATATAATATAACGTTATAATTACCATACTAATTTTAGAAAGATACAGGGGAAAATATGAGAGATGTTCTAAATTTAGATCTCTGGAGGTGGTTATAGCGATATATTTAGAAGCTCCAGACATGTTTTCAGCCAATCAGCGGTGGGCATATTTTCCAGGCATACAATAATTTGTAATATTCTTTGGTTACTCAGTTTCATGCACTAAATTATCATTTTTAATATTTGTCTCTTTTGGTATAACATGGCACACCACTTTATTGGTGCCTGAGCCTGAACACTCTAGGGATGCTTTGACTTCCGGTCATGCTCTGAAGAGGTAGCATACGGGTAACAAACTCTGAAGATGATTGTGCAAATTCCTTTGGCTCGCTATCTTTGAAATATTTACATTACTAGTATATTCCCCTCGTTGAACGCCCATTAGGCAACTAGAATTATATTCCAATAACTTGGGACGCTATTTTGACGTCACGTTCAAGTTTTGCATGTAGGGAGAATTTACATAAGTTAAGATACATTTGACGCTGTTACAGGCAAAATGAGCGATGTTCATGCAAATAGAAATGACCGATAATTAGAATAAATGTAAATATAAGCAATGTCTGTCTTACTTTTGGATCATGGGTGTATAATTCTGGTTGGTCGCGTGCAAATTCCGTGAATCGCGAAGAAGCGATTCTCGGAAAATTTGCACGTGTCCAACCAGAATTATACACCCATGAACACCAAAAGTAAGACAGTCATTTCTTAAATATGCAGGAATGTTCCATTCATACGTGCCAGTTCACGCATACAGCGCTATATATCACTGTGGCGTATCACGTGATACACAAATGATATGTTCCACTGGAATCCCCTTTGATTAAACCAAGTAAATACTGTCTAAATCTACTTTATATGAATTTATTTTAGGCCTATCATATGGTCATTATTGAGATGCTTCATTTCAGGAAGTATCTTACTGTTATGGTAACCGCTTCAAAGTATGCAAATTGAGATACTGCCGCTTTTCACCTCAAAATATAGTGCTGTGTCTTGTTCAGAAATTTGCTGTCTACCACATACAAAATGCAAGAACAAGAATATTCTCCATCTTGAAAACAGTTTTAATTTCATATAGAATAAATGCACCACACAATATCAACTGTAATTCTTGTTTTCACAGCACAATGGAGGCGTAGTAATATACTACTTTGTTTATGACAATGTTAGGAAAGATAACTCAAAAAATTGCATTAAAATTATAGAGTTGTCTTTCTTATATCAACCCTGAGGTTAGATAAACATAGTAGTATGTGTTGTTTATAGAGATATTATAAGCTTCACATATGCATCCTGTGTTAAAAAAAATCACCATTGCCTTACGATAAAATTATTCAACATTTTAAAATCTGCTGACAATAAATTTTGTGTAGATCTAGAAGTATCTCTCAGGACCTTCAGTCCTTTGATTTTTAATTTCATGATGTTAATTTTTTCTAGTCAAGAATAGACGTATATTTGGAGAACACTTAAAAAGAAAATTTTGTATCTGTCCGTGCACCATATCACAACATGTGGTGAGCATTGAAAAATTTCTGTTTAAGAGTTCTCCGAATACACGTCTATCCATCATTTTTTGAATTTTATTTCTTCATTTATTTATTCAATGTTGCGTCATATGGAGATAGCAACGCCAGTCACCCAGGCCGTACAGAAAGAGCATATCCGGTGAATGTTGATGATTTGGATGGTTCTAACCTATGATACCTTCCAACAAAATTGTTTGCTGTGACAAAGTCTGTCGCTCACAAATGTACCATTGGTTCAGTAATTTTTCGGTGAGTCTCCTATTGCCCTCAGAACGAAGCTCAATAGCGTAGCAATTGCGATATAATTATACCATAGGCAGGGGGCGAAGAAATGTTACTAATTAAGAAAATAAGAAAGGAGCTGATAAGATAAGGCGTAAAATCTGAACTGAAAAAGTGGAATTTTCAAAATGGGAACTTCAAGTAAATTCTTCCACAAAATTGATGCTAGTTCTTGGATTCATCATTATCAGCAGTAGGATAAGATTTATCTTGCATTGTTTTCATAAATTTGAGGGCAAAATATGTCTTTTTTCTATAGAAATTAATGGAAAAGTTTTTTTAAACATTGTCCCCCTTACTGCAGAACGCCACTTTTACAGAAGGTGTATATTACTAATACACATCTTTTGACAAAGTGGGGATCTGTACTGAAGAAGGGAGGGTGGGAGGCTTTTTGCGAATATGTGTTTTAGGCCATAATATAAGCAAAGTTTCATTTTTTCCCTTTTAAAGTGATTTATATATTTATTGTAAACATGTTCACATGAAATGCACAAGATTTTGGAATGAAATAAACAAGAGCGTGCTGTTTATTTCTATACCGTGTGTATTTCGCGGTAAAATGCCTACTTTGTGATTCAAGATTTTAAAATTATGGATAAAGTTAAGAGTAGTCTTTTAAATATGAATTCTTAAAATATTCTTAAAAATTTCATTTATTAACAAAGGATTCGATCTTCTTAACATCTCTAATATTTTTTGGGATCATCGTGTACAAAGTGCTATTCCTCAATATTTTGAAAATTTAGAACCTCCTCTTATTTGTTACAAATATAAGAGACCTATTCGAAATTTCGTTTTTAACTACAACAAAGTTACATCAGATCCTAAAATACTTGAATCATGTCCTGCTTCTTGAGAATGTGCAACATCTGAATATCTATATAAACCAGCTGGTCATATTATTACAGGTGACTTTTCAATTATCCAAGACAGGCAGCTCCGTGGTCTTCTCAAAAAAGGACCTAAGTATAGAATCCCATCCAAGATAGATTTTATTAAATGTCGCGAAGTACTAAAGGAAGCCTTAGATAACTATACCAAACGATGGTGTAAATCGGAAGGAGTCGAATCGCATTCTCTGAATGACTGGAAAAACCTCATTTTGGACATTACTGACATTCGAATAGACAACTTCCACAAAAATCCTCATCTTTTTGAAAATCCAAGTTCTAGATCTGAAAGATATTTTAAATCCAAATTACGTAATTTACATGAAAAATTTGTCTTCGCTCCTGCAGATAAAGCAGCCAACAACACCATAATCATATGAAAACTTTACTATATATCAACTTTAGTTTCGGAACTTTCGTCTACAAATACTTATATCAAAAGCAATGAAAGTGTCCCTAACATTTTGAGCAAACATAGCAGTGAAATTTCTTCATTCAACATCCCTATTTCTAAATTGGATCTTCCTACAATATACTGCATACCAAAACTGCACAAATCTCCTTACAAATTTAGATACATTGCTAATTCTAGCAACTGCTCAACTACAAGTTTGTCTAGACATCTGACGTCAGCCCTCACGGCGGTAAAGGAACACGTTGCAAAATATTGTGAAACTGTTCTTAACAGGAATGATGTCAATTTATTTTGGTCTATAAAAAATTCCGGGGATGTGATTGACAAGATAAAATCTAGAAATTTTCAAGCCAATACGATTGCTTCATACGATTTTTCAAATATGTACACCACGCTTCCTCACGACAAGATCAATGATCAATTGTCCAAACTCATTAAATGGTGCTATAATCGAGAGGGGAAAATTTATATTTGTACATCTGAATCAAAGGGTTTCTTTTCCGCTACAGAATACAAATCATACAAATCATGGACATGTAGCGACCTGTGTAGTGCCTTGTCCTTCCTCTTGGACAACATTTATGTAAGATTTGGTGAGAATCTCTACAAGCAGGTTGTAGGGATTCCTATGGGTACAAATTGTGCGCCTCTTGTTGCAGATTTATTTTTATACACATATGAAAAGGAATTTATTCAAAATCTTCAAAAGCAAAGAAAACATGATGATGTGAAATGCTTCACTGGTACTTCTAGGTACCTGGATGATATTCTTACTATCGATAATCCTGTTTTTGAAAAGTATAAAGATGTTATTTATCCACAAGAATTGACTCTAAACAAGGCAAACTTTACAGACACTGAAACACCATTTTTGGACCTAAATATCAAAATTGTCAATGGAGAAATTCATACAAGTGTATA
Source organism: Pinctada fucata (assembly GCA_028142955.1). Taxonomy (NCBI): domain Eukaryota; kingdom Metazoa; phylum Mollusca; class Bivalvia; order Pterioida; family Pteriidae; genus Pinctada; species Pinctada fucata. The sequence continues at coordinate 65,352,812 of AP027105.1, forward strand.
TGACAAACGAGATGATTTTGGATTCAATATAGTAAATTTTCCCTGGCTTGACGGTGATGTCCCTAGATTACCGTCATACGGTATCTACATTTCACAGCTCATCCGGTATGCTAGAGCATGTACTGATGTTTTGGATTTTCATAATAGAAATCTACAAATTACAAAGAAACTTTTAAGTCAAGGTTTTCGCTTTCATAAACTAGTAAAGACTTTCTGGAAATTTTACAAAAATTATGATCAATTTCTTTTGAAATTCGGACCAATACAAGCAACGGAGTATATTACTTTGGGTATTTCACAACCTGCATTTTATGGTGACATAATTAACAAAATAAGAAGGATCAAAGGTAGACAGCATATGTATCGAAAATGCGTCAGAGTCATCAAACGCCTTTTATACCGTGGATATGATCCTAATGTCACCAGACGGACACTAAGCTTGGTACTTGACCAATATACAGTCTTGTACGAGCGCATTCTTAAGACTTGCACTCTGACTGACTGTGACGACGGGACTCCATGACGGGCCCTGTCCAAACCTCTTTAGAGAAGACAGGGCCCCGACCACCTGTCCTCTCTGAATGTCAGTCGGACTCCTCGGGTGATAACATATATGAGCTCGCTACAGCCGGCAGAGCACGGACTGTATTACGCACGTCCTCTTTTTATATCCATTTACATATTCATCTGTGTTGCTTGGACCCCTGTGTTTTACGGTCTTGTTTGTGTGTGGTCACCTAACAGTGAGGAGGTTGTTTTACACCATAATTGTGCGTTCTTCGAGACCTCTGGGAAATCGGAATAGTGGGAGGGTTGTGCGCACGTAATCCAGGATAACCACACCGTCTGCTATTTAAGTGGCAGATGGCCGTCCTAAGTCGGCACCGGTTGCCCATTGGTCTCGTTGGTTTATGTGTAGTCTTTTGTGTTTCATGTTTCTATGTTGTGAGTTGGTGTTCCTTGTCCCTTTTGCGTCTCTTTCTGTGGGTATCTGTTCTGTGTTTTTTGCATGGGTGTTTTGGGATTTTGCTGTGGGTGCTGCAACCTAGTGTTGTTGGAGATCCCCTCCTTTCTTCTAGTACCTTGTTTAGACTATAACTATGTTTTAAAGTTTGTAGATATCCATATTAGCTAGATAATTCTTAATTTTCAACGTTATTGATCGATATTAGCTTCTTTTCAACATGGCTACCCCTGCTCTTTGGACTGTAATTTAAGTATCCAGAAGCAAGCTTACCAAAATAAAATCAAAGGACTGAAGGTCCTGAACGATACTTCTATTCAAAATTTATAGTAAGCAGATGAATGTTGAATAATTTCATGGTTTATGTAATGATGAATTGATGATGCTTTTTATACATAGGATGCATATGCATGTGAAGCTAATATTTTTCATTTCTATGAGCTCATTGTGTTCTATAAACAGCATAAACTGTCTATATTTACTATAAGTGGTATACTTTAAATTACATTTTATTCTGACGAATTAAACCCGGAGCAGTGTTTTAAAATCAACCTATTTGGAAACTAGAAAGACGTTAAGACCATGCATGCATGTTTAAAATTACTTACAATCTACAATATATTTGATAAAAGAGCGGTTACATGTAGTTACACCGTAACTTTAAACCGTTGGTTTATGTGTAGTCCTTTGTGTTTGATGTTTCTGTGTTGTGCGTTGACGTTCCTTGTCCCTTACGCGTCTCTTTCTGTGCTTGTCTGCTTTGTGTTTTTGCATTTGGTGTTTTGGGGTTTTGCTGTGGGTGCTGCGGCCTGGTGTTTTTGGAGATCCCCTCCTTTGTTTTAAGTTTATTGTCACTGGTAATTTCCAAAAATTCACATTTTAATTACCAGAATTTCCAATTTCTTTCAACAAGATCATTCTTCGTTCCTACTTTCGTTACTCATCGGTTTGCCTTTACATAGGGAAGACAACTAGCTCTTACATTGTATAAGTTTTAGAAGTTACATATTATTATGCCACCGGCGAGCAGTGAAAGCAAGAAATAAATAGTTGATTTTTTGTGATGCATTTACTTTATATGAAATTGAAACTTTTTTCAAGAAGGAGGATTCTTGCATTTTGTATGTGTCAGACAGCAAATTCCTAAATTAGAAAAAACACTATATTTTGAGGTGTATGGATACGTTGCAAAGCGGATATATCTTAACTGTAACGATAACAGTAGGAGACTTCCTGAAAGGAAGTATCCTAAAAATGTATGAGGACTCTCCAAATACATTACATTTTAGTAATGATCAAGTTTTTCTTGCGTATAGATCATTGTGTAGAAGAAACACTTGATGAGCCCTTAACATATCAGCTCCTTTGTAATATTGAAATTGAAGCCGTCATGTTTGTCATATATTGATGTATTCACATTTTTTGGCCATATTACATTGTTTAGATTGAAGATCACTGACGAGGATTGAATACCCGAAACGTGCATGTCTGGTCCATGTTGCAAATTTATCTGTTCTTAAATGATGCTATTGAATTTGAAGACGATGAACATTTAGGTGATAACTGTCATCAAAAGATACCATGAGATCTAAATATGAAGCAGAATTAATGCTTTTCTTGGTTTCTATCACCTCTAGTTCACATGGATAGATTCTGCGAAGGTAATCAGCAAAATTGGGATTATTAATTGAGAGAGAGAGCACGTAATCGATATTTATGTATATAGAATTGGATTGGAGAGCAAGATGCTCCTTTTCATGAGAGAACAATGGCGGAACAAACTCGATTTCATATTAGTATTGAAATATATCAATATGAAGTGGAGCACAGTTGATTCCGACGGATATTCCCACAATTTGCTGAAAGACTATTCCACAAAACACTACAAATATGTTATCTATCACAAAGTTCAACATTTTGATGACCTCTTCTTCTATGTATTGAAAGCAGAATAGGATTTATTGTAACTCACAACACTGTACTTGTATTTGCGATTGCAATTTTTGCTGGTGAGGACATTCTTAATCATTTGAGAATTTCTTTCTTTCGATTTAGTTTGTGGAATTGTTGTATAAAGACTCGAAGATGCATTTTTTGAAATTTGCAGAAATCAGGTGTTCTAAAAGTTCTTTTGAATTTTTTGATACCTACATTTTGTTGATGTCGCCTCTAGAGTAACATGTGTCAAAGATTTGTTGAAGACCTGTTTTGTTTTCTGAACGAAATTTAATTGAAATAATCGATACAGATTTAGTGGAGTATTTCCATGATCCACTTACTATTATCAAGCGTTGGAAATCAAGAAAAACTAGCAAGGCAATTTTGAAAAGTCCAATTTATAAGTATATAAGGAAAAATTGGAGAGAACAAGTTTGGTATTTCAATTACTTGTAATGTAGAAAAATAAGTGGGAGCATAGGTAGGATTCCCTTTTGTTTAATCTATGCCTTATTTCATTTTGAGACTGTCGAAGTAATACTTTATCCATGTATGCTGCTTTATCGGCTGGAACAAGGACATATTACTCTTGGAGAAATAAGAATGTTCTTTTGATACATCTGTGTCTTGGTAAACAGACTTGAATCTGGTGCTGAGAGGGTCTTAGTTTATTGCATCACCCAAACTGACATTACCCAGAGTATCAATCGTTTTTTCTTCCTTTTTGGCCCATTTCCTACATAAACTATATGGACCTTTAACTCAGTGAATGAAAGTAAAACACAAATACCGACACCAGATTCCAAAAACTAAAATGTCAAGAAAAAATTACAATGCCAGTTTTTTGTCGTTTCATCTTCATCCATGATAATTTCTATCAAAAGCGTTTTGTCCTGAATGTTTATACACGAGAAAAGGTTTTTGAAAACTTGAAGTGATTGGATAGATTTTCTTTTCCTCCATTCTTATTGATATAGTTTCAAAATAAATTAAATGAAATTTCTTATTTAAAACAAGCACATTTTGAAAATGTTTTTCAAACATCGAAGTCATTTGGCCATTTTATGGTTCATGACGGTTCATTATATAAGTTGTAATATTATTATTAGATCATTATATAAGATGGTTATAAGTCGTCCTTCGTTTTTCTGTGGAGCTGTGTCATTGTCCATCTGTTTGTCGTATGTTCTTTTTTGCGTGAGAAAGTAATGGATTTTTTTTTCAAAATTTGTAAGCGTTTCAATTGTGGTTTTGGGAATATGGTTTTGGTATTTTGTGTTTGACTTTCATTCACTTGACTTTCATTCACTGATTAGTTTTTTTTTTAGGGGGGGTTGTTATTAGAGATTCAGCTTGATTCTAAATCATTAACAAACGAATTTACTCCTATTGAATTATAGGTTTTTCTATTCTTTGTCATGCTTTAATATTTATTTAGTTCACTTTATACTCCTTTGTAATAATGAAAGCTGCCCGTCTGAAGACCACGACTGGCAAGAAGCACACATGCACATTATGATACTGAAAATGTATTTACGAAATGACGACAGACGGACAATTAAGACTCTATACAAAGAAAATAGGGTGAGGTGATAGGACATGAACAGACAGACAACATAAACGGGATTCCTCTGATTTGGCCCAGTTATCAAATATCATACTTTTATAAATTTACAAAATCAGAGGAATCCTCGTTTATGTTGTCTGTCTGTTTTCCTGAATTCGCCCACTTATATTTTTACATTTATGTATAGTTCTTAGGGCACTGGGTGAAAAGGGCGAAAATAATTTGTCTGTATACAGTGTCTAATTGTCCCTTACTCTGTGAGAAGTTTGATAAAATCGTTCACTTCAATTATTTGATTTACATTTACATAGAATTTACCCAATAAGTTAAAAAGAGTAGCTTTTGTATAATGTTTAAGAGATTGCTTTATTGTATTTCGTCTTTACATTTTTATGACATTAATCAAGAGTTAGTACTAGTATTTGATTGACTGGCACATAATAGCCAAGTTCGATCAACTTCTTCAAAGCATTCGAACATTTGTTATCAACATTTCTTGAAATTTCTAAAACGTGGGTTCCGTAGCATCATGTCCCAACCATCCAGCTACGTCTTTCGGTACATTATTGACATAACTTTCACACTTTTAGGCCATATTACATTTCTTAGATTGAGAATATTTGACGAGGGTTGAGTACCCGAAACGTGCATGTCCGGGCCGTGCTGCAAAATCTGTTCTTCAATAATGGTAATGAATTTGAAGACGTTTGAAATTATAATACCCAATTTATATAGCCATTCAATCCGTGTCTCATCCTGCCAGACTTTTAGAAGAGGTACTTACCATAAAAGACGTCAGTCCCAAACTGTGACTCCCTGTGTACGTCGATAGACCGGATGGTTACATCTATTGCTTGGGCATTCAACCATGTATTATGCACCCTTTACCTCATTTTAGTAAAAAATGTCACTCCCTTGGTTTTATTAGAAAAGAAGTTTGAAGCGGAACGGGTGTAAATCAAATTATAGTGAATATATCAAAAGTGACATCGAACTTGAACAAGGTAAAAATTAAAATAAAAAGTTTCAAAACATTAATGTAACAGGAGGGTAAAAGATCACCTTCTTCCGTGTCCACACCAGAGCATTTTTCTTCAGTATTATTTGTCGCTGAACCGTAATGAAATATAAAAAGAGAGATCACATTACACAGACTACAGGGCTTCATAATTTAGACAATGGTACAAAATAGACTGATTTCGGTGTCCCTGAATCTTACAAACATGTGAAGGAAAAAATGTTTCGCTTTAGATTAGATATATATTTCTTTCATACTGAACAAAGTATTCCAAATTGGAGAAAGTATTTCCCGTGAGTCGAATTTCAGTGTTACGTTATATTTGTTCATTTACACACTTATGCTGTATTTTCGGTAAGATATTGCCTTATAAAAGCGGGTTCGATCTGTTCCTTGATCAGAATCGAAACTTTCCAGCGACAATATGAATGGAATAGGACATCTCCAACCGAAAATAAATCGGAGGGATAAACTTTGTTTCCTTGTCAAGGTTTTCGTGGAGGGAAAACTTTGTTTCCTTGTCAAGTTTTCGTGAGTCCTGTAGCATCATTATATCGCCCATCCTGCTGCGTCTTTCTGTATTTTTTGGACATAACTTTCACAGTCTTGTACCCGAAACGTGCATGTCTGGTCCATGCTGCTAATTTATCTGTTCTTAAATGATGGTATGAATTTGAGGATGTAAACGTTTTCGAATTCAATAGCATCATTTAAGAACAGATAAATTTACAGCATAGACCAGACATGCACGTTTCGGGTACTTAACCCTCGTCAGTGATCCTCAATTTAAAAAATGAAATATAGCTTAAGAGTGTGAAAGTTATAATGTCTAAAAATGTACCAAAAAACTTAGGAGGATGGATTGGATATGATGCCACAGGACCCATATTTTTGAAATTCCAAGACATTTTGATAACAGAAATTTTCGAATGCGTTGAAGAAACGATCACCCAAAGTTAATCGAACTTGTAAAATTTGTAATGAATTTTCTTAATTATTTCTTGTCGTATCATGTATGAGTTTATTTCGTTTGTTATTGTTTATTGTTTATTTCGTTGTTTTGAAATTTATTTCTTAATGATCAGACGATCAACCGAAGTAGATCGAACTTGGCTACATGTGCCCTCGGGGACTCCTGGTCCACTTGCAGTGACACTCACCAAGTAGTTCAAATGTTAAACGTCTTCAAATTCAATAGCATCGTTTATGAACGGATAAATTTGCAGCATGGACCAGACATGCACGTTTCGGGTACTCAGGTACTCAACCCTCGTCAGTGATCCTCAATCTAAACAATGAAATATGGCCAAAGAGGGTGAAAATTATGTCATATGTACTGAAAGATGTAGCAGGATTGGTGGGATATGATTGTAAACGTCTTCAAATTGAATAGCATCATTTAAGAACAGATAAATTGGCAACGTGGACCAGACATGCACGTTTCGGGTACTTAACCCTCATCAGTGATCCTAAATCTAAACAATGTAATATGCCAAAAGTATGAAATGTACTATGTCGAAAAAGTGTACCTAAAGACGTAGCAGGATGGGTGGGATATGATGCTACAGGACCCACTTTTTAGAAATTTCAAGAAATTTTGATAACAGAAGTTTAGAAAGCGTTGAAAGAAAGGAGGAGATCTCCAACAACACTAGGTTGCAGCACCCACAGCAAAATCCCAAAACACCCATGCAAAAAAACACAGAACAGATACCCACAGAAAGAGACGCAAAAGGGACAAGGAACACCAACTTACAACATAGAAACATGAAACACAAAAGACTACACATAAACCAACGAGACCAATGGGCAACCGGTGCCGACTTAGGACGGCCATCTGCCACGTAAATAGCAGACGGTGTGGTTATCCTGGATTACGTGCGCACAACCCTCCCACTATTCCGATTTCCCAGAGGTCTCGAAGAACGCACAATTATGGTGTAAAACAACCTCCTCACTGTTAGGTGACCACACACAAACAAGACCGTAAAACACAGGGGTCCAAGCAACACAGATGAATATGTAAATGGATATAAAAAGAGGACGTGCGTAATACAGTCCGTGCTCTGCCGGCTGTAGCGAGCTCATATATGTTATCACCCGAGGAGTCCGACTGACATTCAGAGAGGACAGGTGGTCGGGGCCCTGTCTTCTCTAAAGAGGTTTGGACAGGGCCCGTCATGGAGTCCCGTCGTCACAGTCAGTCAGAGTGCAAGTCTTAAGAATGCGCTCGTACAAGACTGTATATTGGTCAAGTACCAAGCTTAGTGTCCGTCTGGTGACATTAGGATCATATCCACGGTATAAAAGGCGTTTGATGACTCTGACGCATTTTCGATACATATGCTGTCTACCTTTGATCCTTCTTATTTTGTTAATTAAGTCACCATAAAATGCAGGTTGTGAAATACCCAAAGTAATATACTCCGTTGCTTGTATTGGTCCGAATTTCAAAAGAAGTTGATCATAATTTTTGTAAAATTTCCAGAAAGTCTTTACTAGTTTATGAAAGCGAAAACCTTGACCTAAAAGTTTCTTTGTAATTTGTAGATTTCTATTATGAAAATCCAAAACATCAGTACATGCTCTAGCATACCGGATGAGCTGTGAAATGTAGATACCGTATGACGGTAATCTAGGAACATCACCGTCAAGCCAGGGAAAATTTACTATGTTGAATCCAAAATCATCTCGTTTGTCATATACACTTGTATGAATTTCTCCATTGACAATTTTGATATTTAGGTCCAAAAATGGTGTTTCAGTGTCTGTAAAGTTTGCCTTGTTTAGAGTCAATTCTTGTGGATAAATAACATCTTTATACTTTTCAAAAACAGGATTATCGATAGTAAGAATATCATCCAGGTACCTAGAAGTACCAGTGAAGCATTTCACATCATCATGTTTTCTTTGCTTTTGAAGATTTTGAATAAATTCATTTTCATATGTGTATAAAAATAAATCTGCAACAAGAGGCGCACAATTTGTACCCATAGGAATCCCTACAACCTGCTTGTAGAGATTCTCACCAAATCTTACATAAATGTTGTCCAAGAGGAAGGACAAGGCACTACACAGGTCGCTACATGACCATGATTTGAATGATTTGTATTCTGTAGCGGAAAAGAAACCCTTTGATTCAGATGTACAAATATAAATTTTCCCCTCTCGATTATAGCACCATTTAATGAGTTTGGACAATTGATCATTGATCTTGTCGTGAGGAAGCGTGGTGTACATATTTGAAAAATCGTATGAAGCAATCGTATTGGCTTGAAAATTTCTAGATTTTATCTTGTCAATCACATCCCCGGAATTTTTTATAGACCAAAATAAATTGACATCATTCCTGTTAAGAACAGTTTCACAATATTTTGCAACGTGTTCCTTTACCGCCGTGAGGGCTGACGTCAGATGTCTAGACAAACTTGTAGTTGAGCAGTTGCTAGAATTAGCAATGTATCTAAATTTGTAAGGAGATTTGTGCAGTTTTGGTATGCAGTATATTGTAGGAAGATCCAATTTAGAAATAGGGATGTTGAATGAAGAAATTTCACTGCTATGTTTGCTCAAAATGTTAGGGACACTTTCATTGCTTTTGATATAAGTATTTGTAGACGAAAGTTCCGAAACTAAAGTTGATATATAGTAAAGTTTTCATATGATTATGGTGTTGTTGGCTGCTTTATCTGCAGGAGCGAAGACAAATTTTTCATGTAAATTACGTAATTTGGATTTAAAATATCTTTCAGATCTAGAACTTGGATTTTCAAAAAGATGAGGATTTTTGTGGAAGTTGTCTATTCGAATGTCAGTAATGTCCAAAATGAGGTTTTTCCAGTCATTCAGAGAATGCGATTCGACTCCTTCCGATTTACACCATCGTTTGGTATAGTTATCTAAGGCTTCCTTTAGTACTTCGCGACATTTAATAAAATCTATCTTGGATGGGATTCTATACTTAGGTCCTTTTTTGAGAAGACCACGGAGCTGCCTGTCTTGGATAATTGAAAAGTCACCTGTAATAATATGACCAGCTGGTTTATATAGATATTCAGATGTTGCACATTCTCAAGAAGCAGGACATGATTCAAGTATTTTAGGATCTGATGTAACTTTGTTGTAGTTAAAAACGAAATTTCGAATAGGTCTCTTATATTTGTAACAAATAAGAGGAGGTTCTAAATTTTCAAAATATTGAGGAATAGCACTTTGTACACGATGATCCCGAAAAATATTAGAGATGTTAAGAAGATCGAATCCTTTGTTAATAAATGAAATTTTTAAGAATCGTTTTTTAGGTGGGATGTTTTTAACAACTGGATAAAGTTTATTCTGTGCGAATGCAACAATGATATTAAGTCTGAATCAATCAGTATTTCTTAAGAATGCAACCAGTGCTTCATCCAAGATAGATTTCAACCGAAATTGATCGAACTTGGCTACATGTGCCCTCGGGGACTCATGGTCCACCAGCAGTGACACTCACCAAGTGGTATAAATGTAAACGTCTTCAAATTGAATAGCATCATTTAAGAACAGATAAATTGGCAACGTGGACCAGACATGCACGTTTCGGGTACTTAACCCTCATCAGTGATCCTAAATCTAAACAATGTAATATGCCAAAAAAAAGTATGAAAGTGATGCTACAGGACCCACGTTTTAGAAATTTCAAGAATTTAGTACCAGAAAATTTTAAATGCGTTGAAGAGACAGACGATCAACCGAAGTTGATCGAACTTGGCTAGTAGTTCAAATGTTAAACGTCTTCAAATTCAATAGCATCGTTTATGAACGGATAAATTTGCAGCATGGACCAGACATGCACGTTTTGGGTGCTCAGGTACTCAACCCTCGTCAGTGATCCTCAATCTAAAGAATGAAATATGGCCAAATAGGGTGAAAATTATGTCAAAAAATGTACCGAAAGATGTAGCAGGATGGGTGGGATATGAAGCTACAGGACCCACGTTTCAGAAATTTCAAGAATTTTAGTACCAGAAAATATTGAATGCGTTGAAGAGACAGACGAACAACCGAAGTTGATCGAACTTGGCTACATGTGCCCTCGGGGACTCCTGGTCCACTAGCAGCGACACTCACCAAGTAGTTCAAATGTTAAACGTCTTCAAATTCAATAGCATCTTTTATGAACGGATAAATTTGCAGCATGGACCAGACATGCACGTTTCGGGACTCAACCCTCGTCAGTGATCCTCAATCTAAACAATGAAATTTGGCCAAAGATTTCTTGTCGTATCATGTATGTGTTTTTCACGCGTGTATGTTCCAATATAAAACAAATGAGGGGATCTCCAACAACATCAGGCTGCAGCACCCACAGCAAAACCCCAAAACACTCAATACAAACACACAGAGCAGACAAGCACAGGAAGAGACAAGGAACTGAACGCACAACACAGAAACATCAAACACAAAGGACTACTCATAAAGCAACTAGACCAATGGGCAACCGGTGCCGACTTAGGACGGCCATCTGCCACGGAAATAGCAGAAGGTATGGTTATCCTGGATTACGTGCGCACAACCCTCCCACTTTTCCGATTACCCAGAGGTCTCGAAGAATGTTCAATTGTGGTGTAAAACAACCTCCTCACTGTCAGATGACCACACACAAACAAGACCGCAAAACACAAGGGCCCAAGCAACACAGATGAATATGTAATTCGATATCAAAAGAGGGCGTATGCAATACAATCCGTGCTCTGCCGCCGCGAGCTCATGTTTGTTATCACCCGAGGAGTCCGACAGACTTTCAGAGAGGACAGGTGTTCGGGGCCCTGTATTCTCTGAAGAGGTTTGGACAGGGCCCGTCATGGATTCCCGTCGTCACGGTCAGTTAGAGTGCAAGTGTTAAGAATGCGCTTGTACAAGATTGTACATTGTCCAGTACCAAGCCTAGTGCCCGTCTGGTGACATTAGGATCATATCCACGGTATAAAAGGTGTTTGATGATTCTGACGCATTTTCGATAGAGATGTTGTCTATCTTTGATCCTTCTTATCTTGCTAATTATGTCACCATTAAATGCAGGTTGTGAAATACCTAAAGAAATATACTCTGTTGCCTGTATTGGTCCGAATTTCAGAAGATGTTGATAATAATTTTTGTAAAATTTCCAGAAATTCTTTACTAGTTTGTGAAAGCGAAAACCTTGTCCCAAAAGTTTCTTGGTAATTTGTAAATTTCTACTATGAAAATCCAAAACATCAGTACATGCTCTAGCATACCGGATGAGCTGTGAAATCTAGAAACATCACCGTCAAGCCAGGGGAAATTTACTATGTTAAATCCAAAATCATCTCTTTTGTCATACACACTTGTATGGATCTCTCCATTAACAATGTTGATATTTAGGTCCAAAAATGGTGTTTCTGTGTTTGAAACGTGTTCCTTGTTTAGAATCAATTCTTGTGGATAAATAACATTGTTATACTTTTCAAAAACAGGATTGTCGATAGTAAGAATACCATCCAGATACCTAGAAGTACCAATGAAACATTTCACATCATCATTTTAAAAAGTACCCGAAACGTGCATGTCTGGTCCATGCTGCAAATTCATCTGTTCTGAAATGATACGATTGAATTTGAAGACGTTTAGCATAATCCTCTTGGAGATAGAACAATTTTTTTATGTTATCAAGATACAAAATATATCAAGCGATAAATCTCTGATACTTTTAAACATCGAAATTTGATGTAATTGATCGCCTGGATTTCCCCGTGTTTATAATATTGATGTATTTCATGGTTACTTTTGTTTCATTGCCCCATCTTACTATAGCTTCAAGAGGGACGTCCCATGTACATGTACCAATGCTACCCTAACGTAATAGAGATTTAGAGATTTCGCAAGGATGGCGATGCTTTCACGTATAAAGGTGATCGACTTTAAGAAATAACTTCTTTCTCCTCACGGGAAAGGAGGAGGTTAATAGTCGTTCCGGATGGTTTTAGATAAACGTATGATTTTTCACATCGAAATTTTAAAGTTCCGCTTCATAGAGCTACGCAATTTACATTTTTATTGCAACTCTTCTCAGTTTTAAACAGTAAAAGCAGTTACTCTTTCTATCTTGAAAACAATTAGGCCCGGTCGTTTCCTAAAAGGTACCCTGCCGTCAGCTAATTTGGACACTCTTTTTTCCAGCTTCTTTTCTGGAACTAAAATTCATATATCGACAAACCAAAATCATCTATAATCAATTAAACTGATCTTGAAAGATTATCACAAGGAAAGATGATTCGACTGACACTCTTTCAGAATTGATAAAATCAAATGGGATGTTGCTTACATATTTTATAAAGAGAAGGGAGGAGATCTCCAACAAGACCCCGTTGCAGCATCAACAGTAAAACACCAAAACACCCGATGCAAAAACACAAAAGACAAGTACAGCACGAGACGGAAAAGAGACACACGACATGTAAACATCAAACACAAAAGACTACACATAAACCGACGAGACCCATGGGTAACCGGTGCCGACTTTGGACGGCCATCTGTCACGCAAGTAGCAAATGGTGTGGTTATCCTGGATTACGTGCGCACAACACTCTCACTTCTCCGATTACCCAGAGGTCTCGAAGAACGTACAATTGTGGTGTAAAACAACCTCCTCACTGTAAGATGACATCACACAAACAGACCGCGAAACGCAGAGGCCCCAGAGACACAGATGAATATGTAAATGGATATAAAAAGAGGGCATGTGTAATACAGTCCGTGCTCTGCCGGCTGTAGCGAGCTCATGTATGTAATCACCCGAGGAGTCCGACTGACATTCAGAGAGGACAGGTGGTCGGGGCCCTGTCTTCTCTAAAGAGGTTTGGACAGGGCCCGTCATGGATTCCCGTCGTCACAGTCAGTCAGAGTGCAAGTCTCAAGGATGCGCTTGTACAAGACTGTAGATTGGTCAAGTACCAAGCCTAGTGTCCGTCTGGTGACATTAGGATCATATCCACGGTATAAAAGGCGTTTGATGATTCTGACGCATTTTCGATGGTTATGCTGCCTACCTTTGATCCTTTTTATTTTGTTTATCATATCACCATAAAAGACAGGTTGTGTAATACCCATAGTAATGTACTCTGTTGCATGTATAGATCCGAATTTTAAAAGAAGTTGACTGTAATTTTTGTTAAATTTCCAGAAAGTCTTTACTAGTTTATGAAAGCGGAAACCTTGACCTAAAAGTTTTTTGGTAATTTGTAAATTTCTACTGTGAAAATCCAAAATATCAGTACATGCTCTAGCGTACCGGATGAGCTGTGATATGTAAATGCCGTATGACGGTAATCTTGGAACATCACCGTCAAGCCAAGGGAAATTTACTATGTTGAATCCAAAATCATCCCTTTTGTCATATACACTTGTATGAATCTTTCCGTTTACAATTTTGATATTTAGGTCCAAAAAGGGTGTTTCTGTGTTTGAAAGGTTTGCCTTGTTAAGGGTTAATTCTTGTGGATAAATTTCATTCTTATATAATTCAAAAGCAGGGTTGTCAATGGTTAGAATATCATCCAGATACCTAGAAGTATTATTGAAACATTTCAGCTCATCAAATTTTCTTTGCTTTTGAACATTTTGGATAAATTCTATTTCATAAGTGTATAAAAATAAATCTGCAACAAGAGGCGCACAGTTAGTACCCATAGGAATTCCTACAACCTGCTTGTATAGATCCTCACCAAATCTAACATAAATATTGTCCAAGAGGAAGGACAAGTCATTACACAGGTCACTACATGTCCATGATTTGTATGATTTGTAGTCTGTCGAGGAAAAGAAACCCTTCGATTCAGATGTACAAATGTAAGTTTTTCGCTCTCGATCAAAACACCATTTAATGAGATTAGATAATCGATCATTAATTTTGTCATGAGGAAGTGTGGTGTACATATTAGAGAAGTCGTATGAAGAAATCGTATTGGCTTGGAAATTTACAGATTTCATTTTTTCAATCACATTCCCTGAATTCTTAATACATCAAAATAAATTTACATCGTTCCTGTTTAGAACCGTTTCACAATATATTAACAAAGCGTTGCTTTCTCTGAGCACAAGATTAAAATCTGTTTTCCAATACTATGATGTAACCAGACGTCCTTCCTTTCTCCAAGAGCATTCATTGCTGCTGTCAATAAAATAACAAATATTTCTTTTAACATGTAAACAGTTATACCTAGAGAGTCTCAAAAAGGAATTATGAATAGATTTAACACGGGGGGTCCTACTTTTGTTCCCACTAAATTTATTGAAAACTAAAATAAAAGAATTCGAAAAGTTTGGCTTAGGTACCAATGAATTTAACTTAAAAATGAATAAAAATGGAAAAATAAGAACAAAATTCCTCTCCAATTAACGCTTTACAACCGGATCATAGAAATATTCCACTAGATCTGTATCGATCTTTTCAACTAGCACAAACTAGAGGTGAAAGAAACCACCGAAAGTATTAACTCTGCTTCATATTTCGATATAATATTATCTAAATATTTCAATATTTGAAAAATGTGACGTTTTCAACTTCAAAATTACAGATTTCCCTTTCTTAAGTAGAAACAAATGGTGTATATGAAGCTTAAACTACAACGACTTCGTTCTGAGGGCAATGAGACAAGCCGAAAAATTATTGAAACTAGGATACAATTTTGTCATTGCAAATTTCTTTTTGGACGATATATGTACAATGAAATTATAAAATATTCAATTACAAAACACCGATTTTAACAACTTTACCGGAAATGACTATGACATGAGATGTTCACACTCCTAGGGCACTTTATCTCATCTCCATTGAGTTTTCTATATAATACTATTCAGACTTTGCATTTTACGTCATTATTCTTCAGTATTTTTTTTTCCATTTCCCCAAAAAAATATCAGGGGAATCGTTCTGTTATTGGCACTTCCTTAATTTGTGCTTCAAAACAGTAACATGCAATTCCGCCATTACCTTAACACCTGCATATATATTATATTTTAATTAAAGGGATCCAGTCAATGAGAAAATCACAACGCTTCTTGCATAATATGACCATTTTTGTATTATTGACAGACCCAGTAATCATGCTTAAAGTGAGACATAGTGGTATGTAGGGAAAAAAAACGCTAGCCAGACATGCCTCTTAGAAGCAGATATTTCCAATCTCCTTTTTGTTTTAAAAAGGTCCAGGACAGCCAGACTTAAGAAAAGATCCTATAATTTAATTTTCCTAAAAATTACAAATGTTAATAATTGAAACATACTTTTTTCTATGTGCAAATGAGTTAAAGAAGATCCTGACAAAAATCTCAACAGTACTCACAATAGAGCACCAAATTAAGCATTGACGGACCCTAGCAAGCTAGAGGTGGGACCAGGTGCTCACCAAAGTTTTATCTGAAATCAAATCTGGACTTCAAAAATATTGTTCGACAGTATATTCTCGAAGCGGTATTAACCAGATGTAGATTTTAAAGGGAACTTTTAGAACATCTGAAATTCACTCAGTAGAGTCCATTCGATCATAAATCCCACATTCTTAATTGAAAGAAAGACTCGCAAAAATTATAAGTAATGCGTTTACAAGCAAGAACGACAATCACAAATGTAAATTTATTGTTGTTGACTATAACAAAACCTGCTTTGTAAAAAAAAGTTAATTCTAAAAATGAGTACACTGAAAAACAGATATTATTCAGATGTTAAACTTCCTGATAGACAACATAGTAGGTCTTCCAACATATTGTCGGAATTCAAATGGGAACCCCTTGCCGACATTTTTCTTTACCCGTACGAAGCTGAATCCATTCAATGTTTGGTCTCTGAAGGGAAACGAGTATCACTGACGAGGGTTAAGTACCCGAAACGTGCATGTCTGGTCCATGCTGCAAATTTTATTTGTGCTTAAATGATGCTACTGAATTTGAAGACGTTTAACATTTGTACCACTTGGTGAGTGTCACTGCTGGTGGACCAGGAGTCCTCCGAGGGCACATGTTACCAAGTTCGATCAACTTCGGTTGATCGTTTCTTCAACGCATCCGAAAATTTCTGTTATCAAAATTACTTGGAATTTCTAAAAAGTGGGTCCTGTTGCATCATGTCCTATCCATCCTGCTACGTCTTCATGTACATTTTGGACAGAATAATTTTCTCAATATTTGGTCGTATTACATTGTTTAGGATGGAGGATTCACTGACGAGGGTTAAGTACCCGAAACGTGCATGTCTGGTCCATGCTGCAAATTCTATCTGTGCTTAAATGATGCTATTGAATTTGAAGACGTTTAACATTAGCTTCTGACTTTAACTTCACTTACAGATATATAGACGTATACGATGTGCTGTCCATCAACAATCCAAACTACGCGGACTACCTAAGCAGAATCTATCCGTCGGAGCTTGAAGTCAAAGAAACTACAGAGAAAAATAATTCAGCATCTCATTAGGACATAATGCTGTCCTACGACACTGATGGTCACATGAACACCTCACTCTATGACAGACGTGACGACTTCAGTTTCAGCATCACAAACTTTCCTTTTCTGAGTAGCAACATCCCTTCATCGCCTGCTTATGGCGTGTTCATATCTACATTATTCCAGAGCAAGTATCAAATATCCAAGAGCTAAGCGTCTTTCAGATAAGCTTCTCAGTCACGGATATGTTTGTGATCGACTAACGCTGGGAAAGTTCTGTGGTCGATGCGGAGAAATCGTCATAAACTACGATGTCTTATTTTCCAAAATGGTGGATGATATTCTGTCTTAGACAATTTGAACCATCCAACCACAGAATAGACTTGTATCTTCCGCAATGGAAGTAAACGGATGTGATATGGCAGAATTGAAGCGACGGGTGTTGCAAGCAAGCAGGGGATGCCGACGTACTCTTCCTGGGCACCTGGTCTCACTCCTAATTGGGAGTTCGCTTCTTTTCATGTGGTGGAGATTTTGTTTGTTTACTTTGGTTCCTGTTTTATCCTGATTTTGTATGCCCTCCGTTCATGACTTTCTGAACCATCGATTTTGCGCTATGTATTGGGATATGGTCATTGTCCATATTTGTCATGATTCTGAATGAACGAGCTGCATTTGTGAAATTCTAATGTCCTTGTAGGCAAAGATTCGAAAAGTAAATCGGCAAATTGGATACTAGTGCATGGGCGACCATCTTGTACAACTTTAAACTATCGAAGAAAATAATTTAGTGGAGGAATGTGAAAGTCCTTGTTCATCCATCGGTGTTGTCATCATTTTTTACGATTTCCTCCATTTCTTACATCTGTTTTATTATTTTTTTTCAAAATTTTGTATTCCTATTGATAGTGATGGATTCTGAATTTGGGCTTTTGTGTTGTACTTTCATTCTCTGATAGGTTAGAATCACAAGTATGGGAGAGGACCTTGAGTAATTGATTCCTGTAAGGTGACATGCATTAGAATCACAAGTATGGGAGAAGAGCTTGAGTAATTGATTCCTGTAAGGTGACATGCACTCTGGTGAAAAGTCAGAATGTGACGGGCGACAATGTGTACAGACGGATGAACTGCTGTGGTGATAGATGAGCAAAAGCTATAAACCGTTGAATGTACAATTACTGAAAGCATATAAAAGTACAAATCAATTCAGGTTTCTGTAAGGCTTCAGAGATTGTTGCGTCTTTCTGTTATCATGTATTAAATATGTGATGACCCGTGACATTTAATGAAGATTGAACACAATCTGTGATCTTTCACACAAGAGTTTTTTTTTTTTCGCATTATCGTCAGATATGTCTTGAAATCAAAAGGATTCACCTCTCACTGTGAAAAACTGAATTTACAAAGTTTGGTTCAGATAAATAGTAATTCGTCTCTAGATTATTCATAAAGTTTTTCTGCCCTTGCAAAGTGTGACCTTGGCTATTAATATCAAATGCAAAGTCTGTAAAAGTATTCTGTGATGAGTAGAGTGCCCATAAAATTTTTCTATTCTATTGCAAATTGATTCCTTGATCTTTGACTTTGACCTTCCAATTCCAATGAACCTGATCCCCTCACTATAGGCAACTCACATGCAAAGTTTGATGATCATGAGATAGCAATGTGACCTCCAAGATGCTAACACCGTTTTTTCTGTTACCAGTTTTGACCTTGATACTTGACGCCAGATTTTGACATTTCCTTAAACATCATAATATTGCCATGATAAACTTGCATGCAATGTAAGATCAGACGCATTCTGTGAACTAACCTGTATCCATACATCCAATATCCTTTTATGTAATGACTTTGATCTTCAATGGAAACTTGCATATATAAGGTTTGTTGAAAAATAAGAAGTAAGCTGGGAACCTTTTGAGTCTCCACATTTTCTATTACATGTATTACCAGTTATGAAATTGATCTTTGACCCTTGATTCAGCAACACATAATAAAGGCGAAGTAAGCAATGTTCATGTTTTGATTACCTCATCCGACATTTGCTTGGAATATAAAAAATAATGTATTCGTGAATATGAAAAAGAAATAAAGTGGATATGATGTATAATTCAATTTTATTATGCCAAACTCTTGTTATATGAATACAAATAATGTCAGATGATTAACCCTCATTGCATAAAAATATCACATAAACACATCAAGATATTCAAGTTTAAATACAATTGATTGCATTTCTGAGATATAATAATTTATAGGACCCCTCCCTCCGACTGTAAATATAGCATAAAGAGAGGTAGGGGATTACTAAATAGGGGAAATCTGTCTTGCATTTAAAACGACTTCCTGTACAATATAAGTTATTCATTCAACACATAAAATCTGATAATATTCCCTCTTGCATACATTAACATATTCTCAAGCATTATCAATAATGTACCAAGCCACTTCTCGGTTTTTATCAGTATGCATTTTAACATTATTTCATTTGGAGCTCCTTGTGAAATTACAATGACCAGGATGAGATACAGTGAGAATATTTACATACAAGTAATATGTAGATAACATACAAAGAGTACCTGTATACTTTATTTATACATATTTTAGCCTAACCAAATTTTAGGAAATAGGCAAATTGACATATTAGTGTAATCATGAACTTGACTTCATTTCCATAATAACCAACAAGAAGAGTTTTTTAAAATAACTTTGCGTAGTCTTGAAAAAGCGTAGTCTTAACAGATGCACAAATTCCACTAAAATATGAACCTTCTGAAATTAGTACACATGCAGTATCACGTTCTGTGTATGATACCTTATTTCACTTTTATTTATCTAAAACCATTCTTCTTGTATAACTTTATATTTTTGTCTCATCTGCAAAATATAATGCTTACATGAATACTTCCAAAATCACCATCTTGTACGATGTTTCAAGCTATGAAAGCACCTACATCTACAGTACATGTAAATCAGATAAGAAATACATGTAGCTATAGAAATCCTCTACAATCCTCTAGACACATTCATAAAATGTTTTTTATCAAACATTACCTCAATGTAGGAACTCATCTTAAATAACTGAACCTTGGCTGAAAGTCATTGTAGATCCGTAAGTCCTAACCTACAATTCAGATTTAATCTCCAAGTTTACAAAATCATTTAGGCCTTTCAAATTTTTGGCCTAAACAAGATTTTACCTCTCCTTTTTCATGAATTTGGAAAAAATAATGTTTGTTTAAAGACATGAGATTCTTGGGTCTTGGGTAACAATTTGAGAAATATTGAAACTAATGAAATTTCATTCAAATAATACAG
Organism: Pinctada fucata; assembly: GCA_028142955.1. Classification (NCBI taxonomy): domain Eukaryota; kingdom Metazoa; phylum Mollusca; class Bivalvia; order Pterioida; family Pteriidae; genus Pinctada; species Pinctada fucata. Next base: position 65,373,056 of record AP027105.1, read on the forward strand.
GTTTTTGTTTTTAAGTTGTGGCCTGGACACAACTGATAGCTTTATACATACATATACCCTCCCAAAACATTGTTGGAGTATGGGGTATTCATACAATGACCTTGTCACATTAACTTATCAAATTATCATTTTAATGTTTTCTACTTTGTTGACTAATCCATTAATCAATGTGACTCGGTAGAACAACATATCATCTTACAAATTAAACCACAGAGCAAAATCATCAATGGAATATTATAAAATGATGTTCAATCACATTGAAATAAAATTTGAATGCATTGGTTTTGATAATGTTGTATTCAAATGAACTTAAAAATACAATAAAAGCAAAATGATAAACTGGCAAGGCATTTTTAATATGGCAAGATAAAACAAGCAAGACATTTTAAAGGAAATGTAAAATTAGGTGAACTGTGTACAAGATGTGAAGATAGTGCCACTTTATATTAGAACATCAAAAAGATTGAATAAATGAATAAATAAATAAAAATGCTCTGTATATGTTCAACACATTATGAATAGCTCAAGCATAACTGAATTTGATTTATTTAAAGGTGGTTTCCATTCTGACTAAAATACATATAAGCTTAATTGATTTGATTCTGGCTTTTGGATCAATGTTATAGTATTAAAGGATATATTTGTTGATTTTATCAGTTTATTTGAACAAATTTTGGAAGTAATTTGAGTACATTCATATTTAAAAGACTAAATTACATATACTCAACAATCGAAATAAGGTACCAAACCTTAATTTTGTTAAAATCTTCACAAACCATATCAAATAAACACCATACCACTATTGGTCAGTACTTATAAGTTTGACTGATGCCAACTGACAAGTCTTTGAAAAATGTTGGTTACAGATCATAATGCTTCTTCCTGCTAATTTTGTTTCGTTTTATTCATGAAAACAGAGATCAAATCAACTGCATATTGCAAATGGGCTCAAATTATGTGATGAAGTACAAGTAATTAATACATATGTTATTCTTTCATATAACTAATGAATATATCTTTATTTCAGGTAATTCAGGGGACCATGAAATGATTTACTTCTATAATTTCACTCTAAGCATAAAGGGCACCATATGCTTGAATTAGAAGAAGGTCAGTATAATATCACAGGTACTGAAATTCTTTTGCAACAATCTAATTTCAACAACTGAGAATCACAAGATCTCAGGGGATATTTTGACTAATTATTTCACAGATCATAGATTTTCAATCATTCATTATACATGTGTAGGCGATATATTTCTTTTTCTTTACAGTGCCAGTGCAACATGTGGATGTTTAGGACTTCAAATATATTATTTTCTATCAACCTATTGTAAATTAAATTGTGTTTGAAGGAAAATTGGACAGATCTGAAATTACTGTGGGTTTCTTTGAAAATTATAATTCTCCCAATTAACAAGTGGTCATTGCAAAGTTGACACATATCTCACATAAAATACAGGCACAGCATCTCATTTCACAACTCATGAACTTTAAGAGCAAAAAAACTTCAAAGAATTTTTTTTTCAAATTTTTAAAGTTTTTTTTTCAAAAGTTTAAATAACATGGATTTCACCTTTTTGCTCATCAATTCAACCATGATTACACCGCTATCAGAATTAATATGTTGCTCATGCTTCAGGTAGTGAGAATACAAATAATTAGCTGGTGTATTATAAAAGTAGTTGAGTATAGACCCTTTCACATTATCTGCAGAACTGAATTTGAAGATCAGTTTTGGAGGGACAAACAATAGACTGTGCATGCACTAGTAAAGTCATTTAGTTGTTGCAATACATTTTGCACAGAACGAAAGAAACATGATTTCACACAAAAAGTCTTATAGCAATCAATTGAGCACACTGGTGTATGTCCAATCTATTGTTTGACTGAGCTTCAAATTCAGTAACTCAGATATTGTGAAAGGGTCTATACAATCAAACTTTTCTCATGGATTTTTTTTTTCATAGGAACAATGCACTCAGTGTGTCTTGAATCTTTCTTTGTCTTTTCTAACTAGACTTATCTATGAATATATCTGAATATTATACATTAATATCAAACTATATAACAAGATCAAAGGCTAAATAAACAAAACCAAACTACAGATGTTAAAACCCAAGTTATACCTGTATATCACAGTGGCTAATATGGTAAATGTTAAATATTGACTTCAAAATAATAATTCAATACATTTACTAGTATGCAACAAGTGTCACGGTTAAGTCTGTTTACAAGCATGCTGTTCAAAATGTGCTTTCAGGTCAAGGTCTTTTAACCAAAGGTTTGTAAAATATATATCTCTGCAGAAGGAGTGTGACCTTGACCCAAAATCAATTATCCTTTGTTTTACAACAAATTGGAAGGCATACATACAATTTGCACAGGAATCCCTATTTTTTAATACTGCTGATTTCATGGCATAAACACAATAAAAGTTTTCAGTATGTGAAGAAGTTATGAAAATATGTTGCTAGTTAAAAATCGTTGTAGGCAATCTGTCTATAGAAAAATACTTTATGATCACCTTACTAAGATTTGTTCAACTCTGAGAATTATTACAGCTACAGTAAGTACAGTAAAATTTGTCTTAGCGAACCATAGACTTCCTTGTGTATTTAAGAAATTACTACGGTATCTTACTTTGGGTGTTCATGGTAATATAATTCTGGTTGTTCATGTGAAAATTCCTTGAATAGCAAAGCAATTCTCGGAAAATTTGCACGTGCCCAACCAGAATTATACTACCATGAACACCCAAAGTAATATAGTCATTACTTATATTTCCATTTGTACTAAATATCAGACACCCCGCTTAGCATTAATAATGAGCATGTTTAATGTTATAATGTCAAAAGTATCTGAACGTTTGTAAATTTTCCATACTTTCAAAACTAAAGCATGAAGTCATAGTAGGCGACCAGAATTATAGTTTATAAATCCCTTTGCCTAACGGGTGCTGAACATAGGGATTCTTCTGCAATAGAATATATGACCATGGCTTTCATTTCCAATGTAAACAATTTTCATGCAAATCAACCTGTATATGTGACCTTCCTTGAAGGGTCTCTTAAACAAGGTTTAACTTTTAATTTTTTAAATTCTTACATGTACCACAGAATGACAGACAGACAAAAAAATCAAAGTATTCCCCTAAATTCACGATAAGTATTTAAAACAAGAATACAATGAAAAGATCATGTTAGTAAACTATTTATACAAAACCAACTATCACGCTACAAATACTAGAACAGTCTTCAATGACACCTTCAATACACAATCTAAGTAGAACACATCTGTGAACAAATTATGCACCGAAAAAAAACTGAAACACACAATGCCCTTGACATTAGCAAAGAAACATAGAAGGTATCATGATAAAAACTTTTGGAAAAAAAAGACAGAATGGAGAAGAAAATATGACGGCTCACTTAACAATATGTTAATTAATAGACAGTTTGAAAGTATATCCAAATCAGATTATGCATTATGAACCATGACAATTGTCTGTAAAAAGGCTTATCGTTTTCATATCTAGCTCGAAATTGTAGATTTCTTCCATTCGAGAAAACATTTTTCATAATAGGAAATATGAATACAATATAAGGTAGTACTAAGTTTGTATAATGATTGATTTTTTTCAACCTCCTATGTTAATCAGATCTCAAATTTGCCCGTATATGTGCCTATACAAATGAGTAACAGACTGACAAACTGACAGAGTTATGGACGGATATGTAACATATACTGTGCTTACATTAAAACATGGTGATTACAACAATATCTCACCTTGATTAAAGTTAAAACAAAACCAACTTAAAGAATAACTTAAAGCTATCATCATTTAGGCCATTTTTTAATTCAAGAGGACATTTCATGGAAGTACAAGTATAATTTTAAAATGTCGGAATGTTTTGAAAAATTAACAATGTTCAAAGATTGTAGATTATAGTTTGGATTTGATGAACAATAGATAATATTGTTTATGAGCTAACATTGGCAGGTTCTAAGGGGTAAGTCTGCAGCTCAATAAATCATCATACAATTCACAAAAGAGAACATATTTGCTTTAAGAACTTGTATCAAAAATGCATAACATAATTGTACACTAAAAGTATTAGTTGCGTACAATTAAAAAAAAAATGTTAGTAATAATATGTACACTAAAAAAAAACTTTGATGAACAATATTTCAGCTTTTGAGGCAGATCAGAGCAAAAAATATTTTAAAAATCTTAAAGCTATAATTTTACAGCTAAATGATAAAATTTGTAATAATTTGTCTGGGACTAGCTTTAAATTTGACTAAAACTGCTGATTTAAATTACTAGTAATCTTTCAAGTTCATATTTGAAAAAAGAGTTTGTAACTTTTACAAGTCTATCAAATCTCATAAGTATTCAGTGGATTTCAAAAGGAGATTCATCACTCAATATTCCGTCTTTTTATTGCACAGAGTTATTTACTATTCTTGATAGTTTTTGAGATCAGTAACATCACCAATACAATGGAAACAAATATAAACTTCAGGAAATTGTTGATACAATATTTTTTTTTTGGTATGTATATTACATGGAAAACCATCTCAAATAGGAAATAACTCTGTGTTATAAAATGATATAATACTTGACAAAATGTTTGTAAAGCATACACCCCTGCTGCAGTAGTTTTACTCTTGCAAACAACAATCAATGAAAGAAATAATGACTTTGACCTCTTGATAGGTGTACTGTCCTCTTGTCAGTGTCCACTACCAAAAATTTGGTTTGAAGAGGTGACAGAATTGTCAAAGACAGACCTGGATGTAACTATGCTGTCACCTTCAAGGCTGAAGAATTTTTAAATGGAGGCTTCCAAAAAAATATAAAGCGTACATTAGATATCTTCTCCAATAGCTCAATCATTTAGCTTTAGGTCAGAAGGCATTGAGTTCAAACCTGTCCTCGACTGGGCCATCGAAATACATCTGCCATTTTTTAACACATGTACTTTCAAATGAGGATAAAATATTAAACATTATACTGTAAAACGAGAATATTTAGCGCAAACATATTCTAGCGCAATGAGGGAAGAAAACCTTTTGGCGCAAACTTATTTTAGCGCATTGACACCATCTGGTCGATAAAATTAGCGCACAGTGACTTTAAGACTTTGTTTCTGTGACATCGCCGGTATCAATTTTCCGTCGATGAATCGTACTTTTGCAACGACAGACAAAAATATCTTTCATGTGTCATGTTCTGACAATCGTTGGTAAAACAAAATATATATCAATTCTATTAAAAGTGATGAAAGGAAATAACGTGGTTTTGTAACATAAATGAGTGTAAATCGTCCCAATTTTTCAGCTTGGAGTCACGAGTCATTTTGCGGCAATGACTTTTACCACATAATGTTATTCACGTTGAGTACATAAATCCTTTTAGACAATGCACATCTATTGTAGAAGTACATAGAGCTATTGAATACATGCCGGTACGTGTTGTAGACAATTGAATTGCCTATTCGTACACTTGCATTAATTTTTGTAAACTTTTTTTCCTTTTAAGAGAAGTGTACATTGCGTTGTTAAAAATGTTTTCACACAAATGATATGCCATCTAAAACTATAAGCGATAGAGATAGAACAACTACATACATATATTCATGAACGTCCATTCCTGCATTTAAGTACGACTACAATAGTTTTCATATCAATAGGTTCCGATAAAATACAAGTTTTATCTTCTTTTTATTTATTTTTATTTATATTTCATAATTGGTTATTACGACACGTAGACATCATCTACCCAGTACAAATAACATTAAATACATGTACATGTACAGGTACATGTAAATCTCGGAGCGTGTACACTATCATTATTTACCCGGCAAGCGTTAATCCAACCCAAGCGTTAATCCAATTATTCAATTGGCTATCAAAACAACAAGCGTTGTCAGATATACCATGCCATTGACACGGTGTAATGTACTTTGATTACGCTGTCGAATACGTTATCCTTAAATTCTCTAATTGAAATTTGATGTTGCATCTTAAAATTTTAGCACGCAACTTAATTTAGCGCAACCATACCTTTGCGCTAATGGCGCTAAAATAAATCGAGCGCTAAATATTCTCGTTTTACGGTAATCTTTTTTTTTTTGAGGGGTGAAAATATCCACGGATTCATATACTTTATATATGGTAAAATTGAACAGATATATGGGTTCTCGAGTTCTCAATTGGAAATTCTAAGTGTATTTTTCCAAACAGAGATCTTGACTTTTGACCTCCTGAGTCCTGACCCCAAAATTAATAGGCCTCTTTCCCTGCTATTGAATTATCATACATGCATATCCATCTTGGTTTAGATAGGTGAAATTGTTCCTGCAATATCATATGAAAACTGATAGTGTGATGGAATGACTAAAATGAGGAACACTGGAATGACAGACCAAGCAAACTCTTACTACCCGTACCATCACATGGCAGGGGCATTACATGACGAAGGCATATTAACAATGTTTTTTGTATATATCAAGATATGACAATACCCCCATAATCTAATTTAACAGGATCATCAGGTAAATTATCATACGTGGAGTTCCACTTTGTCAAAAGTGGGTCGCCTTTTTTCAGCGTCTGCTTTTTCTGGTAATGAAGCCCAGATTCCTGCCAGTTGATAGTGATTCCTTGATTGTTAGGGAAACTAGGATATAATGTGAATTCATTGTTGATATGTGTATAATAAATATGCCACATGGTCCACATACTCTCTGTTTTACCTGAAAAGGAATGGTAAGAAAGATAACTCTTCTTGAAACTGGACTAAAAATAATTACTTTTACTGGTAGGAATGGTATTTTCATATATTAATATTGTTGATATCACTATATTGTACAAATGAATGAGTATTTGAAATTTCATCATTCATTGCAAGGGCCAAGTGGACCTATATGGCATCAAATTAGATTTAGTAAAAACAAAGTTTGTTGTGGTACTTTCATTTTCACCATTCCAAATTGCTATTTACACTTAAACCAATCAACATCCAATGATTCTAAGCGTAACAAACCAAACAATCATCAAAAAATAAAAAATAACGGAGGCATATCCCATCATTGTATGTACTGTTTAATATCCCAGCATTGCTAGTACATGTTTAGTTGGTGATCAGAGTTCTTGCTCCCTGTAAGGTTTCATGAATGTTCTGAGAAGTTGAAATTGTGAAAAATTTCAGATGGACAACAATGAATAAACAGATTTTACTATGACAATAGTTCACATGAGCTTTGTTATGGTGAGCTTAAAAGTGAACATGTAAAACAGATGTAAGTTGGCTGACTAATTCACTTTAAATTTAACTAATAATCATCCATGTACATGTAATCATTTATGTATACCTTGCTTGATGAAAATTTGGTACCAGTGGCTTGGTAGTATTCCTTTTACAAGAGGAGAAAATGTCAGGTCCTTAGATGCTTTTTTATACCACTCCACGTATTTGAGCCAATTTTCCCTCTGAGGAGAAAAGCCCCAAGATCCTAGAAAATCATTTACAATATTACTTTTGAAACATGTTCGAATACTTGTGATAAACACTTAGCAAATCAAGTACAGTAACCCTTATTTAAAAATTACACAATAACTGTTATCATTATTTCAGACATTCGTTTGTTACCTGATAAAAGTTAAATCTTAAAATTAAGTCAGAAATCTACAGAAAAAGAATTGTAAACTGAACCCTATTACTGCAGAGAAGTAAAGATAACTGTACGCATGTTGAAGCATCAATAGACAATTTCACATTTTATCTGAAAATTGAATTTTTAGCTCAGTCCCAGAGAGAAACGATAGGATAGAGACATCATTTTATTGTTACTAAGTGCTGTATGCAAATTGTGTTTCCTTTGTTCCACAAAGAACTTCTGATAACAATCAAGTGATGTCACTGGGGCATGTGTAATCTATTGTTTATTCCCCAGAAATGAGCATCAATTTATACAGATCATGTGAGAGGGCTATGTCTTAACAATCTCAAAACCAACTAACCTACAACTTTGTATAGCATACAGAACTGGCCTTTCGGAGCCTTCAGATTTCCTGCTGCTCCATTATGCTTCATACTCCTGCCCTGCAATGAGTACCCGGCAATTTCTTTCCTTCCGTCATACTTTTGATGGGCATTCTTCAGCCATCGATATAGGTGAGGAGATACAGAGATATCATCTTCCAAAAACACAGCGATTTCTTTGCTATCAGGGGCAGGCTTCCACGTCCCCATCCACTGTCCGTAAATACCTACATGCCGTGTATGGTTATGTACACGGATATCACCATGTAGAAAGTTAAATGTTGACGCTGTAATATATGTGCTGCGATCAATGCTACCGTCGTCTCTAGATCTATCTAACCAAACTTCCACTAACACCTTAGCTCCCATATAGTCAACGGTGTTTAAGGAGTTAAGCAGTCTCTCTAACGAATGAGCACGGTTAAACACCATACAAATAATCCTAAAGTCCAGTGGTTTGTTCCACGGTGGGGGATCAAGATCATCTATATTAGGACGCGGAGGTGCCTTGAAGAAGAAAATTAGAGTTCACGATGATTTAATTAATTTCAGCAACAATTCACTTTGCTTTATTCTATTTTCTTTAAATTTAAAAAAAAAAACTAACACATTGTGCATTTGTCCTTTTGTCAAAATAAGAAATATGCTAGAAGTGGATCTTAGGGAATCTTTCTATATATTTAAAGACAAATATTTGCCTTCAGAAAAATGTAGAGTTGCATTTGAAAGAATCTTCCAATGAAATTGTGTTTACAAAGAACATGTGTATTAGTATATCCATTTTACGTACAACTTTGAAATACTAGTAAATACCTAAATGTTAAAATTAATCTTTAGCCCTTGATACATATTATACATTGACAGTGTTAGAGACAACATTCTTTCATTTCAATATTAGAGATTTTTTCAAACCAGCTAACAGTATTTCTTTTAAAACCAGTTTTTGATAAACCATAAACCGCTAAAGGCGGTAAGGCCGGATTGCGAAGTGTTTGTATTAGATGACATATACATTTTGGCGCAGACAGAAAGGTCAAAGGTCATTAAAATACTATTGCACAATGAAAAAAAGCAATGGTCATAAGGAATCTAAATGTGAAATATCAAAGCCCTACCCCTTATAGTTCAAAAGTAGGTCAAAGGACAATGTCAAGGTCATTTGATCAAAAGTCATGATATCAAATGAAAGGTCTGATCATGAGGATTCTACAACTGAAATATCAAAATCCTACCTCTTATAATTTAAAAGTAGGTCAAAGGTCAATGTCAAGGTCAATAGGTCAAAAGTCATGATATCAAATGAAAGTTCTGGTCATGAGGAATCCATATGTGAAATATTAAAACCCTACAAATGTACCTCTTATAGTTCAAAAGTAGGTCAAAGGTCAATGTCAAGGTCACTAGGTCAAAACTCATGATATCATATGAAAGTTCTGGTCATGAGGAATCCATATGTGAAATATCAAAACCCTACCTCTTATAGTTCAAAAGTAGGTCAAAGGTCAATGTCAAGGTCACTAGGTCAAAACTCATGATATCAAATAAAATATCTGGTCATTAAGATTCTGCATGTGAAATTTCAAAGCCATAACCTCTATAGTTCATGAGATATAAACTAGATTTATTATTTTCAAAAGTAGGTCAATATTCAAGGTAAAGGTCACAATGTCAAAACTTTTGGTATCCATGGTAAGGTCTTGTGGCAAGATATACATATGTGAAATATAAAAGCCCTATCATTTACCATTCAAAAGCTATGGCCAAGGTTAAAGTTTTTCAAAAGTAGGTCAAACTCCAAGGTCAAGGTCACAAGGTAAAAATTTTTGGTATCCATGGAAAGGTCTTGTCACAAGAAATGCACAAGTGAAATATGAAAACCCTATCACTTACCATTCAAAAGCTATGGCCAAGGTTAAAGTTTTTCAAAAGTAGGTAAACTCCAAGGTCAAGGTCACTAGGTCAAATTTTGTTGCGGTGTTTGATTCATCTCATCATGGTCTATCACCATGTCAAGTTTCAAGTTGCTCCTCCATCAGTTTTCTCTCAACGGACTTAAACGCAACACTTTAACCAAAATGTTGACGCACTGACGGATGGACGGACGGACAGACGGACTTGGCCATTTCATAGACCGGATTTTGCTTCGCAATCCGGCCAAAAATCAATCTCCTCTGTTAGTGCAGACATAACATGACAGAACCTTACAAGTTTGGTCTCTGTCCTTACAGGCACTATCTTCAGGATAGGTTTTGTTGTATGACCTCCTTTTTTACTAGTATTTGCACCTAGATTTCCAATTACCTTGCCTGAAGCCATTTCCATTTCTTCTGTCAACTGAAATACACAAGAATAAATTCAAAGATTGATACATATATGGTAGATCTACCACAATCAATGAGTGACAGCATTGACAAGCTACGACTCATATCGTCATACTAATGAGCAATAAAAAATTACTCTTTTAAGAGAATTCTATATCTTTTTTTGGTTTCCAACATCACTGATGATCATATCCTCCAGCAAACTACATGTAACATGTATAAATGAGCATGACTTCCTATTCAATGTCAAATCAGAAATGAATATTACGTTAAGAAAAGGGCTTTATAATGATCTATGTTGAACAGTTCTATTGAATTTCAAAAATCCATTCAGAAATACCAAGCTTACTTTTTTCTTTGATTGGAACCAATGGAAATCAAATATATTCCAGTCATAATGAAAAAACTGGAGCACTATGAAAAACACTGCCCCATAGACAAGGAAATAGCTGGCTTTAAATTTTCTCATCCCCATTTCATATCTGGAAAAAAAACGAAATAATAAATTGTTATATCAGAGTGTTATACATGTAAGTCAGGTAAAGATATAATCAAGTACATGTACTTCAAATTTTCTTTCTTCCGGGAGAAAATACAAGATGTCTACCGGTAATTCATTTAAAAAATGTAATATGTAATTTGAAGACGTTTAACATTCAATCTCATTGGCAGACGTCTTTCAGTTAGAAATATTATAGGCCTATAGTTAATAAATCAACAACCATGTTATGCTCTTAGCAACACTACTTAGTCATGCAATGAATCTTTGACAATGGAGCAGAATGACGTCATTCGATATGTTCTGGTGGGCAAAATTGTCTTACACAGAGACTTAAGTGAACCAAACAGATATTAGAGTGAAAGAGTCTACTGGACATTCTTTAATGAGCATTGGGTCTTTTAAAAATACAGTTACTTTCCATTTGTCCACGTACTTGAAGTCAACAATATGTATTATCAAATGATCAGGAATTATTGCCAATTTTGCTTATTTCTGATTGGCGGAGATGCAGTTTGATAGAATGTACCTCACAGTGTGTTGACCACTAACGCTCGAATGCGGCCTATTTGGGATAATGTCCAGGCTCTGAGTTAAGTGACGTCACAATAACCAGTGTGTGTTGTGGTGTTAGATGAGTTTACTTCGCGTACCATTACAATATAATTCATTATTTTATGTTTTTTTAAAAAAATCCTGATAATTTAATAAAGCAGCTACATGTTGTATTTTGATTTCAGTCGACTCATGACAAACAGACCTGGTCAGGTATAGGTTAACCTAGACCCTTGGGCTCGGTCAGTCTATACCTCACCAGGTCTGTATAGTCACGAGTAGACCTCATCAAAAGTCAATAATTGTATAACGTGACATCATTTAAATGTGTGGAAACAAGACATTAAAAGTTTATGACAATCTTCTTTGGATATGCCTCTGCCACCATCTTTGCTTACCCTACATTACCTCAGAAAGCGCATCTCTTATTTGACAAGAATGTCACAGCCCCTTTTTATGCAAGATGACATGGAGTGAGTACAACAGTAGAAGAAATGTCAAGTAGTCTTGCATACAGTAAGTTTAATTCATTTTAACATAGCTCATAGGGTTTTATTTCAATAGATTTTGAGTACACAAGTTTCGTGGTTCAGCGGATTATTGGTGTGCACTTTATATATATCTCAGAGATGCCATGAATCCAGCACTATCAAATTTAGGGTCTCCTCGAAATTCCGAATGTGTGGGGTTTTGTATGGGGTCCCGCCTACTCACGGGAACTTGTGGGTTTTAGGATTGATATTTCTGTTGATCTTCCTGCTTTTGACCAATGATTTATCGAAAGAATGTTACTGAAACATAAAGCCTCTATCTATTAAACCAATATCCCTAAAGTATAACTTCTAGTGAAGCTTATTTCAATGTTTGTCACGAATCTTGAGGTTGCACTAGACAAAAATTAAAGAAGCTCCTCAGTTTCCATTGAAATTAGTGTCCAAGATGCACAACTTTTCTCTTTTTTTATGTCCCGAGCCCATTTTGGTGCATCTGGGACGTGTCTAGGGGTTTTACCCAGAGCACTGAACTTGTGACTCCGCCAAAACAGAGAGAATTCAGTGACTGATCGAGAAGATATCAGATCACGAGATAAGAAACCAGAGATCGGTTCTGCTTTTTACAACTGCAAATTGCATATTCATTGGGCACCTTACAGCTATAATACTGTAGCCTTAAAAAGCACGACTCAACACTTGTCTACACATATAATGAAACTATAAATCACCCTTTTTCTTTTCTCTGGGATAAATCAGGTTTCGGATTTACTCTGTTGACATGTCATTCTCGAAATATCAAAACATTTTCGTCATGTCGACTTGCGTACATTTCGGCCTCAAAGAAAACCATACCGTATAGGCCGCCTAACAAGCTCAAATCCATTCTTTAATATCAAATTTTTGATTACTGTAGATAGGACTTCACGAATTGGTGCTATAACCCAGTCATAGTATTATCATAAAACATAGTGTGGTTCAGTTGACAATCTGTATACATGACCCCCATTTTTCTTTTGTTTTTAATCGTGTCAAGATGTCCCAAGCAAACAAGTCCAAATTCATACACTCTGAAGCATTCAATAAAGGATCAGTCATTAGGATTATTACTCGATATACAGTCACACAGCGCCTGACTATTAAAACTACTTATTCCCTATTTTTGGATATCAGAGAAATAGAATTTGTGATGTAAAAATAATCGTTTTTGATATCAAAAATTCCCTCAAATTTTGTGATATCTGTGATATAAAAAAAATCCATTTTGATACATTGTACAATGTATCACAAAATCGATTATTTTATACACAAATTTGAATTTGTGATATCAAAAAATCTAATTTTTTTATATCACAAAATATGACAAAATTTGTGATATCAAAAAATCGAATTAATTGTGATATCACGAATTATATTTCTCAACATAAAAAAGGAAATTAATAGTAAAACAGCGGACATAAATTGATTTTTTGATAACACAAAATCGATTATGTGATATACAAAAATCAAATTTGTGATATAAAAAAAATCAAATTTATGATATAAAAAAATCGATAAGAGTTTGTTATTTCAAACATTGCAATTATTGATACAGCAAACTTGATTTTTTAATATCACAATTTTCAGTTTTGATATCAAAAACGAAATTTGAAATAAAGTAAAAAATAAGGAATAATTAGTAAAACGGAGCCTCATATAAAAGACTTTTAAAAGAGAAAATGTTTTTCAGTCTAATCAGAAACAATAATATCGAAAAAAAAAACTTCCTCGTGGGTAATCCATGATTTGTAGACATGATAAATTATTTGCCAATACATGGACATTAACTTTACTAATGATTAATATATAAATACACAAAGAATATTAACCTACGTTTAAAAATAAAACAAAACACTTGCTGAATTATAAAGAACAAATGAGGGGATCTCCAAAAGAAAAGGCGTTTTTAAGAATTATTATTACATTCTAGCAAAAGAAAAGCTAAACAAAATCCATAGGAATGTAACGAGAGGAAAAACACAATAAAGAAAACCTTAACTGAAGAAAACCCGGTCTTAACATGCATAGATAAAGAATATACATTTTATTCAGAAATATATTAACTTGGCATATTCTAATAATTAATATTCGAAGCAAAACGGATTTACTCCTTGAGATGGATGAAGCGCACTGTGTTTAGGGGGGATAAGATATGTTGAGACGTTTCATCTGTGGGGGATAGTCTGTGCTAGGCCGGTTTATCCGTGGGGGATGTTTTATACTGGGCCGGTTTATCCGGGGATGATCTATACTGGGCAAGTTTATCCGGGGGGATGACCTATGCGGGGGGATAATCTATACTACAACACCGGCTTGACCTCTGGATTGTCCAATATTTTTGTCAGCCCCTCCCCCTTCATAGTGCTCAAAGAAGGGGCCACTTTAGGTATCATTTTAAAGTAAATCATTGTTTCCATTATAGATAAGTGCGATTAATCAGAACTGAATAGCCCAAAGACATTCAGGGGCGGGTCCAGACCCCCAACTGCCAAGGGGGGGGGGGAAGGGGCGGGGCACATGCAATTTTTGATGGAAATCACTCGCGAGGCCCGCTGCTTTTTTAGCTCACCTGAGCGAAGCTCACCGCGCACCGTCCGGAGTCCGGAGTCCGTCGTAAACTTTTCGACATTTTCGACTTCTTCTCCAGAACCATTTAAGGGATTTGGATGAAACTTGGTAGGAATGAAGTACTCATGGTCCCCTACAAGTGTTGTTGTTTTTCGTCCGGATCCGTCAACAGGTGGCGTCACCACAGGCAAATGTTAGTCACAAGGGATACCCTCCTTTGACAAACTTCTTCTTCAGAACGGAAGCACGTATCGACAAACCGAAAGCATCAGTGTGATCTTAAGACTTTGTCAGAATTGCACATTTTTGCACTATTTCTTTAAATAACTCAATAAGTGTATGATTTGACATACTCATTTACTGCATATTTAACATATTTTTAAAGTTGCTTAATGCTTTGATATGTATTCTGTACTAAAATTTTATTCTTTTTTTATTTTTAATGATTTATTTTTCTTCTGTAAAAAGGAAGGTGGTGACTTTCATACACATTCAACTTCTTCTCCAGAACTGCTGAACAGATTTTCATGAAACTTGGTAGGAATGATGTAATAATGGTCCCCCACAAGTGTTGTTGTTTTTCGTCCCGATCCGTCAACAGGTGGCGCCACCACAGACAAAAGTAGGTAACAAGGGATACCCTCCTTTGACAAACGTACTTCTTCTTCAGAACGGAAGCACGTATCGACAAACCGAAAGCATCAGGATGATCTAGAGAGATGTCTTAAGAAGTGTTGTTACTTTTGGTTCCACCCAGAAGTCAAATTTTTGACGTCATTTCGGACTTTGTCAGTATTGCACATTTTTGCACTATTTCTTTAAATAACTCAATAAGTGTATGATTTGACACACTCATTTACTGCATATTTATCATATTTAAGTCACTAAATGCTTTGATATGTATTATATACTTAAATTTTAATTTTTTTGATTTTTTATGATTTTTTTTTTCTGATGTAAAAAGGAAAATGGGGGGGGGGGGGGTGATTTTCATACATATTCAACTTCTTCTCAAGAACTGCTGAACAGATTTTCATGAAACTTGGTAGGAATAAAGTAGTAATGGTCCCCTACAAGTGTTGTTGTTTTTGTCAGGATCCGTCATTAGGTGGCGCCACCACAGGCAAAAGTAGGTCGCGAGGGTTACCCTTATGTGACAAACTTCTTCTTCAGAACGGAAGCACGTATCGACAAACCGAAAGCATCAGGATGATCTAGAGAGATGTCTTAAGAAGTGTTGTTAATTTTTGTTCCACTCTGAAGTCAAGTTCTTTTTTCCCTTTTACAAACTTCTTTCTGTTTGATATGCTTAGTTAACGTAGTTTTCAGGTGAGCGATTGTAGTCCTCTTGGACCTCTTGTTTATAAAGATCAGAGGTATTTTAACCTTCCGAAAATTTCTGCTTCATTCGAAAACAAACTTGTGTTATTGTGTCAATGCGCGTTGCTCCGTCCGTACGCTTGACGTCACGTTTATCAAAGAAAGATAGGACATGCTCCCTTTTCATTTTCTATTGTTTCTCCGTACTTATGGAATATATCGAGATAAATACTGCACAAACTGACGCTGGGTATCAAAGGTACCTTATTATATAGCAATATTAGATCATTACATTCAATTCTAAAGAGCCGCAGTAAATGTGAAACCAATGAGAAGCATCTATTATTGAAAAATGATGGTGCTCTGTGGACCCCACCGTTTATATGTATTTAAGGTTAATAAATTGATAAAAAAAATTTGCAATTAATAGTATTCAACATGGCAAATAAGTTTCAGTAAGAGATTTTAGCCCATTCTTTTGAAAACGGACCAGTCCGCGAACTTTTTGAATAGACGTTTGAGAAAAAAAAAACCATAGCATTCTGGACTTGCCCGTATCAGGAGTTTTCTTAATCTTAGAGATGGGTCCCCTTAAATTCAGAAATTGAATAGTTGAAGTATTCAAACGTATATTAACCGAAAAACGCATAGAATACTGATAGATGTGAAGTCAATATAAGACAAAACCCGTGGCGATCCATAGGCTCTCATTTTCGAATCCGTGGCCGTAGGTGAGTCGTGGCAATCCGTAGGAGAGTTGTATGGCTATTTTTATCGCAACAATAATCCCAGATTGCTACGGATACACTATGGTTGCTAAGACTCCCCTACGACTCCGCTACGACAAATTTATCCGTAGCGGAGTCGTAGAAAATTTTGAACATGTTCAAAAATTTTCTGTCTCATCCCGGATAGCTACGGATTGCAAAGGATAGCTACGACTTGTGCCGGATCGAGCTACGGATTGGCACGGATAGCTACGAATGTAAAAAATTTCTCTCGATCCGTAGCTATCTTGGCCCGATCCGTGGCGGTGTGAAGGGGGCTTAACCCTTCGGGCCCGGTGAATGTTGTCTTCTTTGGAAGCTAAACCATTGTATTTTACCTCGATAAAAGTTACAATATCGCTTGATTGACGATCCTGGAATGCGAAGCCTTGATCAAGGGACAGGTGGAAACACTGGAATCCCCCTATCAAAGAATTTCTCAAAAATGCATTTTTGTTTAATTCTTTATTTTATATCGTTCTATCTTGGATGATATAAGCAGGGAATGGTGCACCCGTGATCAAGTGTTGTTCAAAGATTTACTCATATATTATTTTTTACATTAAAAGATTCACATAAAGGAGGGGATCTCCAAACAGACTCGGTTGTAGCACCCACAGCAACATAGAGTAGACAAGCACGGCAAGTGACGCAGAATTAAGAGACATGTGACACGTAGAAACATTAAACACAAAAAGACTACATTTATAAAACAAAGAGACGAACGGGCAATCGGTGCCGACACGTGTAGGACGGCCATCTGCCACACTGATCAGTAGCAAGATGCAGGTGGCAAATGGTGTATTTATCTGGATTACATGCGCACAACCCTTCCACTTATCCGGTTACCCAAAAAGCATCTAAGAATGCACAATTGTAGTGTAAAATAGCCTTCTCATTGTAAGATGACCACTCAAACAAGACAGCAAAACGTAGGGGCCCAAGCAACACACATATTAATATCTAAATGGATATGAGTGAAACAAAGGGCGTACGAATCTTTACATTCCGTGCTTTGCTGGCTCTAGCGGGCTCATGCATGTTATCACCCGAGGAGTGACATGTGACAGCACTAGGGATAAACAAGCGCTGGTCTAAGAGGGTCAACCCCCTTCCCACTGGAATCCCTCCCCTGTTTTCACAGTCATTATTTCTATTTTTAAACCATAGTGGAACCTTCTCCCCCCCCCCCCCCCCCCCCCGATTGGATGGACCACCCTGTAAATAATTTTCAATCCGCTTATTTCCTAATGGGAAGACTTGAAGTCGTTAACATAACATGTAGCATTGCTTTGTACATGTATTATAAAATGCTCCAAATTGATACTTGTGTAAGTTTGATTTTTTAAGTATAAAGTACATCGATAGCTGACACTTAATTATGTACTAATGTGCTTCAGAGTGTGAATCATTTGTAAGATATTTGCCTTCATTGTACGATGACCAAATGAACAGATGTATACGGATCAAAGGCAGACCGTCCAAACTTAAATCGAAAGCGTAATAAATACCAACAAATCCCCCTCTTCGTGCTGATATGATTATGAATTCATGAAAAATATGAAGCATGGTGCTGGAGCCATTTACACTGAATACTTTCCAGTGGTGCGCAATGACCAATCGTAACGACGAGACTCCATGACGGATGCTATCTAAATCTCGTCCCTGTAACTGCTGCCACGACATCCTACCATGCATCTGAAAATTGGTCGGGCTTCTCGGGTGATTTATCATGAGCTCGCTTTAGATAACAAAGTACGGGTTGTCGTTGTTTTTTGTTGTTTTTTTTTTCCTTCTCCATGGTTTTTTTTTTAATTTAATTAAATGTCTTATGTAGTTACTAAAGATGTCATAAAACAATTTTATGCACAGGAGTGAGGTATCATCGCTTGGTCATAACCCCTTTCCTCAGTACAAACCCTTTCCTCAATACAAACCCTGTCTTCTATATGTCTATATATAAGGTTTTTAAAAAATAACAAACGCCGAATTGAAACTCAACCGGTTTCATTGGTATCATCCTGATGATACCAATGATACCAATGAAACCGGTTGAGTTTCAATTCGGCGTTTGTTATTTTCTCAATATATTGAAACTTGTGGAGAGACTTATTGACTGTTTATTGATAAGGTTTTTAATACAGACATATAGAAGAAAGGGTTTGTATAGAGGAAAGGGTTTGTGACCAAGCGATGATACCTCACCCCAAAACTGAATCTTTCTCTTGGTGTTCTGATCAACTATAAATATGCCACATTTGGTCTTTTTGCATTTTGACTAAAATGAAGGTGGTCTAAATACTGCACTTCCCGTGAAGTATCGAGTGAGGACTTTTAATTTAATATGTGTTTTGTATGTACAGACATTAAATCAAAAACTTAAAAATTCCTTTGCAATTACTTCGATTTCAGCCCCCCCCCTTTTTTTTTTTTTTTTTTTTTTTTTTTTTTTTTTGCATAACATGACTTGACTATAGTGTACGGCTCCGGATGAAGAAAGTATCATATCTCCAACGTCCTTCCTCAATAAAAAAAAAAGGCTTTGTATAGACTATAAATACAACAAAGATACGAAAATATAGTTTAGCCGGATTTCTATCATTACATTTACAACTGGGGCGGAACCTAGCCATGGTCCATATTGTGATTTTGAAAAAAGGGAAATGGGGGGGAGGGGGATCTATATTCTTTGTTGACTCCAGATTCGTGCATGATTGCATGCTGAATATTGAAGATTTTTTTCATATTGATATCAATTCATTATATTATGCATATTATGTCTTTTTGTCCAAAGAACGAACAGAAGAAAATCAAATTCACGGGATCGATATATGACGTCATTTTTTAAAAGAAATCCAACAGGTACGTGGACATTCTGATAAACGTTTGAAGTTTACCTGTTCGCCGACAAAGCGTCTTCGGTATACCGATGAAACTAATCTAGGGTGGGCGGACAGAGGTCACCAACCAAGATGGCGAACGAGAGGTTGTCGAGCTGTCACACGAAATTATGACTGATTTATGGAGAATAAAACCCACCACAAATAATAGACGTGATAATTGGGACAAGATCGAACTAGGTCGAGATGACATCTAGTGAACTTTATGTGAAGGTGAGTGATTCCTCAAGCTACTGTATTTTATTTTTTATCTTTGGCCAGTTCGTCAGTTTGTTTATCTTGGATGTGTCATACACTGATACAGTAGCATTCATAGTACACATGATACATGCAGTCGTAGTGATACTTGTACTTTTTGTATGCTATATTTGATACAATTGATAACATAATAATATATATAATTGGTGAATATGATGCATGATTTGCAAAATTATTTCAGAAGCCAAACCTCCTCTGTGGTTATTTTGCCTATTACTTCTTAATATAATGAAAAATCTAGGACTATTAGGAGTTAGGTGGCATAATTTTAAGTGGTCGGAGAAGCAGACTTGTGTCAGATTGGAGGGTTGCAGGTTCAATCCTCATCGACCATGTTTGCATACTTGTCAACTTTGAAATTCTCAAAGGAGGGAGATCTCCCTCCTAGTTGAAAAAGGAGATTTATTTGTGAACCCTTTTGTGATCTGCCGGTAGTCGGTAAATAGCTCGATATAGTCGGTAAATATCTCACAAGAGCAGCTCTGAGCTAATGTTTGTATTGTTGACATGTTCGACTCGAAATAAATGATATTTGATTTGATTTGACATTTAATGGGGGGGGGGGGGGGGGGGGGGGGGAGCAATTTCATTGAATGCTGAACTTCTAAGTCTAAGAGGTTAATGTACAATATGATGCATGCACATTTTATCATTGTACTGTTACCTGTTACCTACCTAGCTGTAAGACCTATCCATTGGTCTCTCGACTCTCCAGGTCTGTTCTTGTTCTGTGGCTTAATCTTTGTATGAGTTCTGGCTGTGAGTAGGAAATGAGGCAAGCTGGGTTGAACTTAATCTCCTGGTTCTTCCAGTGTTTGTTTAACTGGCTCTTGAATATGTTTACATTTTTGGCGTTTATTACATCTGATGGTAAGTTGTTCCATGTACATTGTATTAGCTACTCTCTCTGTGAAGCTGAATTTTCGTATGTTAAGTCTGCTGTGGGACTTCAGGAGTTTTTTGTTATGTCCTCTTGTCCTTGAATTTCCGTTTATTTTCAGTAGATTCCCATCCATTTTTCTATGTTGTTTAGAAATTTATAAACTTGGATCATATCAGATCTTATCCTCCTGTATTCAAGTGATGGTAATCCCAAATATTTCAGACGTTCCGGATATGTGAGATTTGATATTCCTCCAAGTATTTTGGTTGCCCTTCTTTGGGTGTTCTCTATAGCTATTGCATCTTTTTTAAAAATTGTACTCCATACACTTGACACATATTCCAAGTGGGGTCTCACAAGCACCTTGTATAAACTGACGAAAGAGTTTTTGTCCAAGTGATTAAAATTTCTTTTGATTATTCCCAATTTCTGGTTGGCTTTCTTATGGGACTGGATGGACAATTGGCTAACATAAATGCATTAAGTGGGAGATGTGGCCCAAAGAGGGAGGATGGAAATTGCAGTGATAATGGGAAGGACAGGGGCCATGAACCAAAGTCCCATTCATTTGAAAAATGGCCCATTGAAGTCTTAGTACTTTCTTAAGAAATGGCCCATTGAAATTGTAGAAAATCATGGAAAATGGCCCATTCACAAAATTTGCTCCCCAATCACTGAGATTGTAGTTTTTGAAGGGAGATGAGGTCCAAAAGAGGGAGAGTTGACAGGTATGTGTTTGTGGTCTGAACATCTTCTCCCTAGCCTTGCATATAGTGTAGATATGTTCATATAAATATGTTCTTAAAAATGTTTGATGTTCAAAATCTCTCTGAGCTTATATTCATTGTTAAACAAATTTAAAAGATTATTGTCCATTACTATCATCATTACCTAATGAATGAATGATAAAATTCTGAAGATGATTATCTTTCTCTTTTGTTTTTTTTTGTAGTCATGCACTACATGTATATATATCTAATATACCATTTGAGACATTGTACATGATTTGGCGATTTTTGCATTATGATGTTACAAATAAATCATAAACTTATTGAAAAGCCTTTAGTTAATAAAAGAATGTTTTACAAGTTTGTCCATTGTCTGGAATGTTATATTGGTACAATCAAGGTTTTGTTTCCATCTCAGGGATTTTTCAGGGTATTTTACTTTGGGTCCAGGGTCCGGTAAAATTGGGAAAAATTGCGGTGTTTTAATGAAATTGGGAATTTCCAACAGTTTAATTTGATTCTTAATGGAATAAATCCTTACACAGAGATATAACCCCTTCTTATTTAACTTAGCGTCTTCGATAAAATAAACAAAGTACTAGTAAAACCATCTATACTTTAGATTGTACTTCAAAGTACATAATGATAATCTTCTAGGATCAGGAACAGGCATCTGTTCAGAGTCAGAGGGGCTACTTTAATGATCATGATCAATCAGGATTCAGATTCAAAGTCAGTGTTTGACGGGGGACATTCCCACTGTCCGAGTCGCCCTATTCTGTTTACTGAAAATGAACTACTTTCTGTTGTTTCTTTTATAGTCACTATCCAAAATTTTATTTTGAAGAACGTATCTCTCCTCTACAAAGAAGATGTACTTCCTTTTGTCATTTTTGGTATCAAATTTGCTGTTGTAAGACGACATGGTCTTGGGTTCCCAATCACAGGCGATTGTTTCATGTGAGCTCACAACCCCCCCCCCCCCCTACATACATACATATGTGTGGGTGTATGTAGGGGGGTGTGAGCTCGCATGAAACAATCGCCTGTGTTCCCAATACTGGAGATACGCTTTGATGATTAAAACGTAAACCTATACCGGATATAAGATTTATGACCAGTTTACACATATATCGTTAATGTCGTATTTCTGCAATGTATTTCAGTCGTCATTATTTTGCTCTTTATTAAAGAACACTTCAAAAAATTATGAGGTTCAAATTGGGAAATTTCAACCATAAATTGGGAAAATACAGGCCATTTTGGCGTTGGGAATGGGTCCGATAATCGGACCCAAAAACGGGCTTGAAAAATCCCTGCATCTGAGAACTGAAAATGGACTACATGTATTGCTATTACCATGGATCATTTTGCACTCTGGTATCCTTACTTTGCCATTCATTTTAGTCACCACTCAGTCTCAAAATTATAGAGATGGATTCACTAAGAACTAATGCACAGTAAAACTCTGAATGAAAATAATCCTTTACTGCTAAAGTGCAAATTACATCTGACATTTTGCAGACTGCAAATATAATCAATATTATACATGTATCTTACCAGGATGGCCTTAAAATGCAGACACCGGTATAAAGATGTATTACTCAAAAGGAATCCTCTATAAAGGAAGTTCTATACCATGGGAATTATTCTTATTTTGTTGATTATGTTGTAAACTTGTAATTTAAGTTTAAGTTATATCTTGGTTTAATTGTCATTCTGAACAATGGGTAGCTGTACATGCATCTCTCAGTCACGCAGTCACTTTTTTACAAACTAGCTGTGCTTTCTTTTCATTGAACAATCCAAGATTTCATTTAATTTCACCCCTACCCAAATGGACTGGATCACAGGTCTCTTTGCCAGAATTTTTTTTATTTCCATGAAATCATACTACAATAAAAATTACAGCTCCCCTTTCCCTTTTTCCATTTAATCAGCTACAACAATTTCCAGCAGATTTTATATATACTACATAGAGAATCTTTTTCTCTGTGTAGCAAATATAGAATATGCGGTAAGTTGTTGTAGCTGATTGAATGGAAAAAGGGAAAGGGGGAGGGGCAGCTTGAATTTTGATTACAGTATGATTTTATGGAAATGAAAAAATTCTGGCAACAAGCCTCTGTGGACTGGACCACATACAAGGGCTGATTGATATGTTGTGAGCCTTGTATTGAAGAAATTGAATTTTATCAGACATTTTGCATTATTTTTCTACATAATCCCCTTCAGTATCACTTTTGCCACCAGTGTTTAAGGGCCTCAAAACATGTACCACTTTTAAAGAACTCCTTATCTTGACTGGTCCAAAAGCCATCCACTACAAGTATGACGTCATCATCGAACTGAAAGTTGTGCCAGAAATAGCTGCCTTCAGTTTTAGGAATGTATGAAATTATGGAGCAAGATCAGGCGAATAAGGCAGATGCTCAATCAAATTTTAAAAGCCACAATCATGAATGGCAGCCATGGCAGTGACAGACTTGTGAACAGGAGCATTGTCCTGGAGGAAAAATACACCTTTAACTAGAGAGCTCTCCACAGCCCTTAAATTTAAATATTTTTCCTGTAACTGTGTCAGAAAACTGAGAAGTGAAGCATAGTATGTGCCATTGATTGTTCGTCCTTTTTGGAGATAATCTATCAGCAGAATACCTTCTGCATCCCAGAAAACCGAGGCTCACAACATATCAAGCAACCCTCGTATAATGCATATATGCAGAGTGAGATACTTCAAAGAACATGTATGCACATGAAAGTTTGAAAACAGTTTGTTAATCTGAACAGCATTCCTCATGGATTCATCAGAATTTGTGGTACACTGTGGCCAACAGGGGATGCTTACTCCTCCTGGGCACCTGATCCCACCTCTAGCTTGCTAGGGGTCTGTCGATGCTCAATTTGATGTTCTATTGTGAGTGCTGTTGAGATTGTTGTCGGGATCTTCTTTAACTCACTGTAGTAGAATAGAACTGATTGAGGGCTTGCAACATGAGTAATCCAATATTATAATAAAAGAATTGGTTTAAGTGTACAATTTCAAAATTATGATCTATTACAAAAAATATTCTTACCTGTAACCAATTCTCTCATTAGTCACTTTAAATCCATAAGCAGAATTTGAGAAAGTAGATTATCCATAAATATAAATTTTATTTGTATCATTCCTCCCCTATGGAAGAAACATTTAACTTTGCTGCATAATGATTATTGGTACAACTATGTTTTTATAAGAAAAACAAGAATCATTCATTTAACGTTCATGTAGCTGAACATTCACAAGCATGCTGAATTGTCATTTTGTATGTCCTTGACTTTCATAGGAGTGACATATTTTACAAACAGCTGTATGGTACCTCAGGGATTAATTATCCTTAGTACTGCAGTAGATAATTTATCCAATTATGTAATTGCTGCTTCAGAGGCTGATTATGAATATAATTTGTAATGGAAATATGCCCTCCTGACACTCATACACTGTAATCATAAATCACTTTGCCACGTATCAAATGCTAGATCTAATAATACAACAGTACCATATATTGTGTACAGTGCTATATGCTTCAAATATTGTGTAACTTTAAAATAATTGTTACACTTATGTAGGACACTACCCAGGATGAGATAGATTACAGACTGAATCATTTACATAATTTTCATTTTTCAATACAAAGTTTCAGAAGAATTGTGAAACAGAATGATTTTTGATTTTTACCACAAGGATCTTACGGGGTTATCCCCCCTTGATTAATTACAGCATACTGTAGTATGGATAGATTAGTGAAGAGATTAAGTGATATTTACTTAAGATTTGATTTTCAGACATTTTTGAAGGAATCTGAGATTGAACAGGTGTATGTTAAGGTAAGAGTTCATATAGGTCAAGGGGTTTGGTGTGTAATATTGGTGTGATATGATATATGTAGTATTAACCTTACTAAAATGTAGACATGCTACTAGATTACTAATTAGGTACTGAGCATTGAAGTGCTTCATTTCTTTCTTTCAGCTTTACATATGAAACTTCTTACTGGTGAAGGGTGTCACTGAAAAATAAAGTTCATAGGGGGCTAATTCAGTGATTGGGAAGGACAGGGACCATGAGCCATAGTCCCATTAATTTGCAAAAATGGCCCATTGAAGTCTCAATACTTTCTTCAGAAAATCATGGAAAATGGCCCATCCACAAAATTTCCTTCCCAATCACTCTTTTAATAACCTCTTAAGATAATCTTTTTACATTTCAAAATACATCCCTAAAAATATGCAATATTGATTTGATATTAGATTTCAAGTAATATTCTTGTTACAATGCCCTTCTTTTATACTATTACATGTATAAATAAGGTTGCTGTTTGCTATCCATTACATTATGCCAACTTGAATAATAGATAAATTACATGAATCATATTGTAAACACACAGAGCTTTATATTTACTTATTTAACTTTATTCAGCTTGCATACATAAGTAGGGCCGGGTCCTGATGCTGTATCAAGTAACCCAGAATCAAATTGTCCTACAGTCATTATTAATGATATAAATATGCAGTAATTACATGTAAAGTACAAATGTACATATCCTTTGATGAATTGATGTGGACTTTTGATATACACAGAGAGGATAGGGTGGTTGATTTGCCATGATACTTGTATGATAAAGCATCCACAGTTTGAATTTGTCTGTACTTGTATGATAAAGCATCCACAGTTTGAATTTGTCTGTAAATGTTCTTGTCATTAAATGTCGGATCACTCTGGAATATTTATGTTTTGGTGTCCACTGACCCACTGCATCATGTAAAGCATTGGTTTATGTAAATTTTGTCCTTGTGCTATTGGTTTACCCTTATTTATAACAAAACTGACTTTGACCAAAGATCTGTAATACTGATACATTGGCTAGTATGGACTATGTGGGGAAGACCAGACTTTATCTTAATTTGTGTTCTTTATGTATTTTCTACCGATATACATGTAGGAACATTTTTTACAATATCAGAGAAGATATAGCTTTTAAGCAGACTTTAGCTTTATTGTAGCCTAAACAGAATATCTCACTTAACATCATCTAAGTTAATAAAGTAGTGTATTTTTCTTAAAAATCTACAGGTTTTGTTTAAAACAACAGCAAAGTAAATAAAAAAAATATTGACTGATAAAGTATTAAGATATATTATTCAGACTCTTTATTTTGATCTAAATGTAAAAGTAGCATGAACAAAATTTCAAAAGATTTTAAAGTATTTCCAAGTATTTACTAGTATTTTATTTTACAAACTTTGTTACTGATAAATGGTTACTAAAACGTACCCATATTGTATGTGTCCATATTGTTTTAAATAAATTTTTCGACAAAAGAATATGATTCATATAAAACTTATTTTCTCATATTGATGATTTTGTAGGGTGCCCGTATATGGATACCAGACCCAGAGTTAGTATGGAGGGGTGCCGAACTGGCAGAGGACTACAAAGGTCAAGTCAAGGTCAAAATACAGTATGAGGATGGAGGGGTAAGGAGATATATGTTATCACTTGTATGTTAATTACAAGGAAGTATATGTAAAGACAGTATATGAGGATAGTTGAAAAGCACCAAGTTGGTGTTTTATAGAATGAACAAGACTAGAAGACTGTCATAGTTTACATACTAGATGATATAAATAAAATGGCATATGCTTGATATATCAGATTCAAGGTAGGAAAATATTTGTCAACAATTAGGGAAAATTAAGGATTCCTCTCCTTTCGCTCGTTACGCATAAGAAATAAGTGGAGAGGAAGAATTTCACCTCTCGTTGTTATAGTTTAAACATATTTATTGTCAGAAAGGCAACATATTATATAATTACAATCATAGTGATGTTGTTATACATGCATTATTTAACAAAGCTATCAAATTTCATCAGTATGCACCACACTTTTCACGTGATGCAACTTTGTTAAAAAAAGCAGAGTCATTCAAACATGAAACATATATCAAACAGTACATGTACATATATCATAGAATGAAATAAATGATTATAACATAAATTTATTTTCGTGCACAGATAACGCCAGTATTATATATGAGTTTATCATAAAATGTAAAAATGATAGTGTTACTACATTGTAGCTCTATGACGCAGCTCCACCCACTCGTACTAAGATACCATATAAGGTTATGGCTTCTGTACGATTCCCCCGCCCTGTATTTAAAAATTAGTTTGATCATTGTTGGTGGATCCTCATACATTTATATTAAGGTACCGGTACTTCAGCTTTACCCAGGTAGTGGAAAGAGTTTTAAACTTATGAATGAAGGCTATCAGGGAATCGATTAGTGTAAGAAAGGCCATGGGCTTACTTCATTGATAGTAGGGCAGCTGAATTACTCCGTACAGGGTCACATCCTAAGTAATGCATTATTTTGGAGTAAAATCTGCGCTGATGTGAAATCAATGATAGCTTCTCTAATGAAAACGGGCTTTAGGCTCAAAGCTTCATAAAACCACAATGGGAACTTTGATAATTGATCCAAGAGGAAGTGTCAGGACAATCTGATTTGTATTTTGGTCTTACTAGTATTCCGTAACCATGCGGTGAATGGCTCTTCTAATCGATCAGACTACCAACTTTGTTTATAACTTCGTTCATGACTTTCATCCGTTTCATCCAAAATCCAATCATTTAGAACCATGTCTTTCAAGACTGTCTCACACCATTCGACCCGTGCATCCAAATATATGCCATGTGAATGATGATGGGTTTTCCTCGTTGACATTTTGTCTGCAATTTCAGTCCGCTTTTTCTGACTTTTTGCTGAGATATACTAAGTATAATGAAACATCATGCAACTTATAAAATTTTACTGCCTTTCATTAGAAGTTGTATTTTACTGTCAGGTTTTCATCCGAAACTTTATATTTACGAGAGCAAGTAAAACACAAAACCCCAAACAGGAAGAATGCAAAATAAAAATAACAACCATAGCATTCATTATAGGGACAAATGTGAATCCCCAATGGAGATGAGATAAGATGTCCGTATAGTGTGTAAAATTCGGTGTTTTCGATAGTTCTTGATCTGAAGACATCATTACCTGCCGAAAAAATATTGTTTACTTTACTAATTTAAAAACAAATCATCCCCAGAAAGGGGGGGGGGGGGTAAAAAGAAACAAATACGAGCTTTTTCCGTCCTCCTAAACGTAGTAAAGAGCGAGTACAGGAATGATCAAAATATAACTTGAAAACTTGCCGAATTTCCTGTTGTCACAAATTTACGGTACATTAGGATTAACGACATGAGAACAGGCTAGCGTATTCTCGTATCTTTGATCAAGGAGTCAGGAAGTTTGTTTTGATAACGCCAGTATGCGTTAATCAACAGGTATATTGACACCTGTCTTAATCACGGAAACAAATTACAGATACGAGAAGTATCAACATGATCCAACCATATCAATACTAAAAACTGCTGTTTCATACAATATACACATTTAAAGACATTCTAAAATCCGAAGACGGACACACAAAATTCATATTATACTTCCATGTGTTTGTCCCGTTCGTCCGTCGGAAGACAGTCGCCAGGATAATGAGCTTTTAAACTATCTTACTGTTCGTTGTGTTGTTCGTGTATTTCTTCTTATCGACCTCTTTATTAGTCCTCTAACGGCAACGCCGAAGGGGACTCTTATTTCGATGTGTTGTTTCCTGATGATCAGAGAACGTCGACTATAGATTACAGATCACAATTAATTTTGAAAGTTCGTTGATCACGCAAATAGTTCCTGATTATTTCAACCCCTCGTCTTCTTACATTTAATTTCTACGACTCTTTTTACACTAGATGATTCGTTTTTTACGTCAATGAGTCGCAGATTAGTTGAAAAAAAATATTCTAGCATGTTGAATGATACTGCATCATCCTAATCGCGGAATGACAGATGTGTTATGAGGCTCTAGAATTGATAGATTGTAGAACATTAGAGCCACAGATACCCCCTTTCGGGTTTAAAAAGATATTAAAAGTCTACTAAGCGACAGATTTTTGCATGAATCCATTTCTGAGCTTATTTTGATACTATCTAGCAGATATAAAAGTTTCAAGCAAAAAATGGTGGTGCGATTCGAGTATTTAATCGTCATATTAGTATAATTTACAAAGGAATATATAGGAAAAAATAATTGGGGTCTGATACCTATAAGAGAACAACTTTCCGTCGATGCGAAAAGGTCGATAGGTCGAATTAGCTTCAACTAGGCGCATTTTCAAAATGTTCAAGAGATTTTCCAGCATTTAAACCAGTCTGTCTTTCAGTTCGTCAGTATGTCAGAGAAAAAAACTTTAACCTTGGACACAACTTTTGAATGGAATGTGATAAGGCATTTATATTTCATGTGTTTATAGATCTTTCCAGTTATACCTTCTATATTGACCGTGTGATCTGTTGCAAGGTGAATTTTGGTTTCAGTCTGAAAAAAAACTAAGCACGGGCACAAATACCAAAAACTTCTCACAGTCTAAAAAATAAATAACCGAGGGCACGAATACCAAAAATATCTCACAGTCTGAAAAATGACTAACCATTACCAAGGGCACGAATACCAAAAACGTCTCACAGTCTGAAAAATAACTAACCAAGGGCACGAATACCAAAAACGTCTTACAGTCTGAAAGACACGAATACCAAAAACGTCTCACAGTCTGAAAAATAAATAACCAAGGGCACGAATACCAAAAAACGTCTCACAGTCTGAAAGACACGAATACCAAAAACGTCTCACAGTCTGAAAAATAACTAACCAAGGGCACGAATACCAAAAACGTCTCACAGTCTGAAAAATAACTAACCAAGGGCACGAATACCAAAAACGTCTCACAGTCTGAAAAATAACTAACCAAGGGCACGAATACCAAAAACGTCTCACAGAAAAATGAACTATGTACAAATTAGCTGCAAAAAAGAGAAAACAGGAGACATTAACATTACTGTATGATTTAATCACAACATGGCATGCCTTTCATGTCATTACAGGGAAATTATTAGTACAAATTAACACGTCACGGTCTCTTGACATATAGCAGGTACAATACTTAACAGACTATCAAAATGCTGTATCTGTCACAGCGGATCCATCATTACCACCAAGGCAACTGGGCGAATGAGGACAATGAGGGGGATCCAACACTTTGTATAGTTAGCAAGATTGTAAAGGGGTGAATGTGTATTTTGGTTAAACCTTCCCCCATTTCTTTCTCCCTTCTTTCGTTTACCGCTTCTTTCTACTTCTATTCGATATAATTTTGATTTCCATCGAAGATGGAACTATGACGACCAAATTGCCTCTGTGAGCAATTATGAAACATAAACTTGTCTCCTTGTGAACAAAGATTATGTACAATGTATATAATTGAATAATCAGCAAATGTTTGAACCTTTTCCCTAATGTAGCATCTCTCTAGAACATCGATTTGACAAGAAAATGCGGGAAAAGAGAGAGAGAGGGGGAGGGGTCAAATGTTGCAGTAGTATTTAGCATGTGACCACCATCCATGCCCGGGCCAGTGTCTTACCGTAACACCCTGATGTGTCACATTCCATTGTTGTTTCCTGCCCATTTACTATGTTGTACACATTATCAGTTTTAATCTTTACAAGTTTTAGCGTGGACATGTAGATACTGAGGTAGATATGGAAATATCGATCCGCTCCATTAGTCGCTGGTTTCATTCATATTCTTTCTATATGATCTGTAGATTTCACCTACATCTATATACGGATCTAGGGGCTTTGTTGTCTGTAACAAAGATTTAAACAGAAATTGTTTGAAGAGTATCGGGATTTAAATTGCATTAGAAAATGCTAGGTGAACACGTTAACTAAAGATCGCATATTTGTATGTTACGTAAAACTTTCCTTTTAAGTTGGTAAATATAAGGTTTAGGAGGTACACAACTCATAACAAAATGTTTTTAAAAACTTTAATGTTTTTACTTATACTAGTTGGTAAACACATTTTTGATCCAAATACAAAAATGTAGTCAGATATAAACCCTTTGTTTTTATTAAAAAAAGTACATACTTGTAGTTTACACCTTGATACGGAAAACTCTGGTGTAAATCTGACAGAGTCCCTCTTTTAACATTAATTCTATACAACAATACAATTATCATTAACTTCTTTTTTCCTCCTTATTTGGGAAAAAAGATAATTCATGTAGTACATTCTTTATTTTCAAGTAAAAAAGAAAAAAACTTTAGATAACAGGGCAAATGATCAAAAGGCTATGATTTCAAAAAGAAACACGAAAATGTAATTTTGTAAAGATTTGTGAATACTAGAGAAGTAGAGACAGTCAAACAATGACATATTGTGTCTATTAACAATAACATGATGAATTTATCTTTAAACCTTAACATCTTTTAAATGCTGTATACCTTTAAAGCTATTAGGTAGTATGTAGGTTATTGAAATTGAATGAATATCAAAAGGTCATTACTGTGAAAAGTTGACCATTTTGATCATCAGATAAAGTGCTTAAACATCACATCACAAACAAAGACATCACAAACAAAAACATGAAACTGCTTTAAATATCAGCTTGGGTTTTCGACAGCCTCAAATTTGTTTTTTATCTCAATAGATTCTCTACAATATGATAGTGTCCAATAATACACAGTAAACATAATGATATTCATAGAACAGAATGATAGATGAAACGATTACTAATTTCAGGATTCGGAGTTTACCATAAAGAGCAAGGATCGTCTGCCCCACTTACGGAATCCTGAGATACTGATTGGAGAAAATGATCTGACATCTCTCAGTTACTTAAATGAACCAGAAGGTAACCATAGAAATCGTTTTATGTAAAGTTTAGGGGTATAGGAATCCTCCTGTTTGTCTAACAGGCCTGATTTCAGTGGGTCTCAACTGAAAAAAATATTTATTTTGACAATTTTGTCATGGGGAACTCAAATATACCTGAAGACAGGGACATATATGTCCCTGTTGAAGATGTTTTAGAACATTAAATTTGAATCAATTACTTCAATGCCTTTTCATATTGAAAAATGATTGTTTAAATATAGGATCTCAAATGAATTTTCATTTCATAATACATCGTATGAAATGAAAATTCATTTGAGATTCTTTTTATCACATGATATTGCCAAAAAATGTGTATTTCTAACGTGAAATCAACGTTTCCGAGAACTACAGAGGCGAATCACGCTATGATCTAGAGGTCGTCTGCTACGCCATGAGAAGTAGTTTCCCCATCGTATAGATATTATGTGCGTAAGAGAAAAGTATTTCAATTTTGAATAGTATTTTAATGCAAGATTCAATTCAACAACAACAATTTTAATCGTTGATATTGACTCCGGGTCTGAATTTAACAGTTGACCGATATTTGAAAGGTCACATTTGTCAAGGTTCATGTGATTCGGTTCCAAACTTGACCAATCGCATTCAAGCAGAGCGATATGTAACGTGTTATCATATCGTATATTTATGAAATGGCTTTATGAAACTGCATAACGGGTGTATCATGTGATAAATATGAATATGTTACTATGTACAATGTACATTCATATTTTAATTATAAGACATGGCTAATTAATTAACATTTCTTACTTTTCAGTATTATACAATCTGCAGGTCAGATTTCTGGAAAGGAATAGTATATATACATATTGTGGTAAGATGTCTAAATATTATAGAATCAACATAGTGATGGAGATTAATGGGATATCATCTTGAAATTGTCTCATGAAAGAAAGTTTCAGAAATACACAATCTTTCATAATAATAATATTTAGGTAAGAAATCAGCAGATGAGAATATAAAAATAAAGTTTAAGTTGAAGGACAAAGTTAAAGCAGATCACTAATGATACAACATGTATGACATTCTTTGATGCTCTTCCATTACAGTCTATTTGTAATGTAGTAAATATTATATAACAATTTCAGGTATTGTGCTGGTAGCAATCAATCCATATGAACAGCTTCATATCTACGGTAATGACACCATACAGATGTACAGCGGCCAGGATATGGGGACCATGGACCCTCATATCTTTGCTGTGGCTGAGGAGGCATTCAAGAGAATGTCAAGGTCAGTTATAGGTCTTACAAACCTTCAAATGTGATTCTTTTGTTATTCATCGGTCATTTTATTTCATAAAGACCGCGGACGATTCTAAATAAACAAGGTTTTATGAACGTTCAATGAAGTGTGGAGGTCAATAAAAAACAATGAGGGGTTGAGAAAAGAAAATTATTTCAACGCGGGTGTGAATTGTTTTGATTATGATGAGTATTCCGCCATAGGATAGAAAATATTGTGTTTCAAGTCCGATAAAGACATCCTTTTATAAGAAATATTAAAAGAAGAAGAATAGATTTGTATATCCTGTAAACCCAAAAATGCCATTTCAAAATAAATCTAGATCCCTAAAGCGATTTTTGAAGACCAATTATTCTATATGCTTTTCACATGTATTATTGAGGAACTTGATGAGCAAAATTAAGAAATATTATCCTCACTTGATTAGAAAATCTTTCCTTATCTCTATTTGCAATAATGTAATCACATATGGAAATAGAACTCAATGTTACACTATTATTTCTTCTTTGACCGAATACAGGGTACCTTTTAGAAAATTATCGGGATGTATAACAAATTATTTCACTTCTGTGGCCGGATAATCGTTACCGTTACATATTTCCACCCGATAATTTGCATGGTCGATTTCATTTTGAAAAGCAGGGGTGTACTAAATATTTAGATTTTTATTTTTCGGAAAATTGAAGAAAATCTGCGGTTTGTAAGTCAGATAAAGACCTCGTTGAGGTCTGTATGAAGGTCATATGCCCTCGGAGAGAACAGGGTGGTGTTTAAAGACCTCGGCCTTCGGCCTCGGTCTTTAAACATCACCCTGTTCTCTCCTCGGGCATCTAACCTTCATACAGACCTCAACTCGACCTTTATCCTATACATACAACACGATCTTTACAAAAAGTGTCAATGACAATTTGATATTTACATGTATGAACAGTTGTAGTTGATTTAAAGGAATTAGAATCAGATTTGTATAGCAACATATAAGAATGTAAAGAGGAAGAATATGTAATGATAACAATTCAATCAAAGCAACATCGGAAAATGTCAAGATACATGAAGTGAATGATTTTAAAAACATTTATGCAAAAACATGTCAAGGTAACTTGGATACAGGTCATATAAAAGAATGTCAAGGTCATTGACATCAAATACAAAAAAAAAATATCAAGATATGTCAAGTAATACGCCTATGGAAGTTAGTAATGAAAAGCAGTAGATGTATCTTGATAAAGAATGTCAAGTCATGGAGTGGTTTATATAATCTCAAAATAATACTTTTTAAATTAAAGAAAATTATGGCCAGTATTACCAAACTTTTACAAGAGAGTAGACTAATAATATTACATATGTGTTTTTGTAGGTTTGACCAGAATCAGTCCATTATTGTCTCAGGCGAGTCAGGCGCAGGGAAGACTGTCTCGGCTAAATATGCCATGCGTTACTTTGCTATGGTTGGTGGTTCTCAAACAGAGACCCAAGTAGAGCAGAAAGTCCTGGCTTCAAATCCAATCATGGAGGTAAAATATTTACTTACTAGTTTTCTGTAATACATGTTTAACCCAAAAGGTTGATGAGATTAAAGGCTTTCTTGTTAACAAATGTCTTTTTGAGAATTGTAGAAAACTTGGTATGTAGTTTTGCAGTTTAAAACTTTTAGTTGAAGAAAAATAGAAATTCAATACATTTTTGGCTAGTTAGAAATAATTCTAATCTCTGTATGTAAAGTGTACTTGCAATTGGTAATCAGATTTCTACCTTGATTTTGATTTGAATTGGAAATATAAACAACTGCTGTGGCATAAAAAATATTCTTACACATTTGAAATGTCTTTAAAAATTTCAAATCTATAAGAAAACAATTTCCATTGTGATTATGTATTTACTACAGTCAATAGGAAATGCTAAAACTACAAGAAATGACAACAGTAGTCGATTTGGTAAATATATAGAAATCTCCTTCAACAAACGCAATGAAATAATCGGAGCTCACATGAGGACCTATCTACTGGAGAAATCAAGGTATTTATAAGATTTATGACATGTACCAAATATAGGTTGTAAGAGATTTTGAAAGTCATGCATAATAAGCCTTCATTTTTTTGCCAAATGTTAATTTGCATGAAGTTGAATTTCAATAGATAGCTGGATTCGTAAATAATTTTTAGCTATAATCGAAGAAAAGATTAGGAATGATATTTTGAGTGTTGAATTCATGGATTGTTGTTTTGTTTCTATTTTAGGGTTGTTTATCAAGCACCAGAGGAAAGAAACTACCATATTTTCTATCAAATGTGTGCATCTCGTGATCTACCAGAATTCAAAAAGTTCAACTTGTGTAAGTTCTAATAAAATTCCTTAACAAGCCTTAAACTTTAACTTACTTTCACATCAACAAATTCTAACTGACAAGCTTTGGAATCCTCACTAACTGTAAATTTTCATCCAATCCCTGGACGACTTATTTCATATATTTAGCAGCAAAATACATGTATCTTGTCAAAAATGTATGGAGAAATTATAGCTGAGTAGATTAAGATTGAATTCATCAAATGTACATGTACAGTAATGATAACAATATTTTGCACCTTATTTTGCAGTACACCCGGACGAGTTTGTGTACACGAGCCACGGGGAAGCCCCAGAAATAGACGGTGTGGACGATGCTGACGATTTGTTATCTACAAGGGAAGCTTTCTCTTTACTAGGTAAAAAGATACCCAAAAAATATTTGATACAGGTTTGCCATATCAATCATTAGTTCTGTAGTGCAATGTGATATGTATACATGTAAATCCGAGCTTCTTTTGTTAACTTGTGGCTTTTGTCAATCTGTAGAAATCTTCAGATAATAATGTACAAATATTCATTTGTCAATTATTTTGTCCTCATCATATGATACAATTTTTTTTTTACTGAGCAATGTCTTCATTTATTAGAGGAGTTGATACTAGTGGATGAATTCTACAAGGATATGTGTGTCAAAAGTGGATGTGTCACGAGTACCTGTAAATTTTGGTATATACATGTGTATAACATACATTTTACTTCTGTTTGTAGGTATAAATCAGAAGGACCAGATGATGATTTTCCAGATTCTGTCTGCGGTTCTACACTTTGGTAACATATCCTTGACGGAAGGTGACGGAGAAACATCTACCATACCAGTAAGTACTGGTATATTGTATAGGATCTGACCTTACTCCTCTCTATGTCCTCTTACCTCATAATGAGTGTATGTGTAAGTGAAGTTACAATATAATCACTTTAACACATCTTCCTAAAGATTTTATGGCCAGATTTACATACATGTATATATCTTGAGTTTATGCCATGTAAGAATTTGATTGACATGTAACGCTTTGAGAGTTGAATTAATCATATCATTGTCAAAAAGCAAACAAGTGGTATAAAAAGTATGACATGTATGTTAATTTGAACAATAGTTTATTTGGGTATATTTTTCTTTCAGAGCAAAGACCCCCACCTGTCCATTATGTGTTTATTACTGGGTATTGAGGAATCACAGATGAGAATGTGGCTCTGTCACAAGAAGCTAGTCACTGCTCAGGAAGTCCTTACCAAACCACTCAACATCAGTCAGGTAACATCTATCACCAGCTAAGTACATAGTTAATTTATATCAAAAAGTTGAAGTTCTTAGTAAGGTTCATGGATATGGCAAAATCTGCAAACTTCTTTTCAAGCCAGTTGGACCATTCAAATGATATATCTCTTGGCACAACCAAACAGTGCTGGTGGCGTAGTGATTATCGCGGTGGACTAGAACCCATAGGTTGTGGGTTTGAATCTCATGGTTGCCGGTCATTGCAAAACCATTGTAACCTTGGGCAAGTTACTTTACACTACGTTGCACTCTCTCCACCAGGGAGTGAACCAGGTACCTGGCACATAAGATTAGCTTGTAATGTGAATGAAAAGCATTAGCGCCTAAACAGCAGCTCTGTTTGTATACTCCCAAGGGAGTTGAGAATGCACTGGTTTGTACGGGTCTCACCATGGAGGTACATTTTGTAATTGTAGAAGTTGTGTTAGGCTCAAACAACAAGACCATAAACCCATACCTTTACCTTTAATATTCAGTCATTCACATATGAAAAACAATTTGATGTAGAAGAAAATTGAGGTGTCCCAACTTGTTACCTTCTTGAATAAAATATCAAACCAATTTTAATGCTCCAGACACGTGTTTTTGGATAGTTTTAAATACTTTAAGCCAAAATGATTTTTAGACAAAATCAAATTTATGTTAGTAGCACCATCTAGTTTTTAGCTCACCTGAGCCAAAGGCTCTAGTGAGCTATTGTCATAGCGATCCGTCCGGCGTCCGTCGTCCGTCGTCCGTCGTCTGTCGTGTGTCGTCTGTCGTCCGTCCTCTGTCTGTCTGTCGTAAACTTTTCACATTTTCAACTTCTTCTCAAGAATGGCTTAAGGGATTTTGATGAAACTTGGTAGGTATAAAGTACTAATGATCCCCTACAAGTGTTGTTGTTTGTCGTCCGGATCCCTCAACAGGTGGCGCCACCACAGGCAAAAGTAGGTCACGGGGGGTACCCTCCCTTGACAAACTTCTTCTTCAGAACGGAAGCACGTATCGACAAACCGAAAGCATCAGGATGATCTACAGAGATGTCTTAAGAAGTGTTGTTATTTTTGGTTCCACTCCGAAGTCAAATTTTTGACGCTTTTTTGACGTCTCTTCGGACTTAGTCAGAAATGCAAATTTTTGCACTATTTCTTTAAATAACTCAATAAGTGTATGATTTTGCACACTCATTTACTGCATATTTATCATATATAACTTACTTAATGCTTTGATATGTATTTTATGCTTAAATTTTATTTTTTTAATTTTTTATGATTTTTTTTCTTATGTAAAAAGGAAGGGGGGGGGGGGGTGATTTTCATACATTTTCTGCTTCTTTTCTATAACCACTCTTCAGATTGTCATGACATTTTGTAGGTATGAGGTACTCATGCATGGTACCCTTCAAGTGAAAGAATTTTGTCAAGATATCCATTTTTGGATTTTTAAGGAATATTTTTTAAGATTGTACATAGGTATAATGTACTGTTTTCTTACCAAAAATAGGAGAAAAATTCTCAAATCGCACCGGGTTAAACACATTGATACTACTTTTGAATGAAGAAATTTTATTTGAATCACAAAAAAAAAATGCCGTAAAGATTAAAAGTACACAACTTTTTAAATATTTTTTCAAAGCCATGCACCTGGTTCCGGACCGGAATTATTCGAATTTTATGATCTGAGGACCCATTTTTCACACGTATTCTTCCACACATGTAGATGTCTCACACACTTTAAACTATATTCAAAATTTTATTTCATCTATCTAGTAAACAATCACGGGAAGACAATTCAAGATAAACATTGTGTGTATTTTCCACCAATTGTTGAAAATAATAAGAAAATAATCGGAACTATTTGACAGGACAATGACCTAGATATTTCTTCTTCTTCTTCCTTGGTATCACCCTCCGCTTAATCGGAGCACTCCCCAGAGGGGATCACATATTATTAAACTTTGACATTATATATCAAGACAATATTTCAAATTCCTCTCACTACTCCTCAACACTCACAACTCACCACTCGTTCACCATGCTCTATACAAGGTACCTTCCACTATGTATGCAAGTGTATGCGGTGTATTCGGGGAAGGTGTGATTTATGTACTACAGTGGGTGGTCCGTATTTCCAACGGCTTTTAACGTGCCATCACACGAGGCAATCTCCTCAGCCGCAGCTCGAGGGGCCATTCAGACCGTTTTAGTTCCCTCCGAGTCAGAGAACAGGTGGGGGCGAGATGATAAATCACCTCTGAGAAAGTCCGCCCTCAACGGGATTCGAACCTAGGATCTTCAGATTGAAAATGCGGCGCTCAACTGACTGAGCTATGCGCCCCACATTAATTCATCTTCGTCCCCAAGGCGCATCGTATTCCGCTAGGTGCTTCATTGCAATATACAAACCGCAAAGTAGTACTGCGATACATTTCAGGAGATACAGTGCACAAACGGAATAGATTTTTATACTTGGAACACTTTCATAATGGTTATCATTCATGTACTTGGAACACTTGCATATACTTGTTATCATGTATAAAGTTTGCTCGAATTTCCTCTGTCTTAGACTCTCTTAGATGAAGTAATTTATGGACTGATTTCTTGAAAGTTGAAGAAACTTCTAATGAGTAATCTCTTCCTCTGGATTTTGAGAATGCATAGGACATTTAATATCTGAAATTATTGAAAATAAATACTTCCGTTCAGAGTTCCTGAAATCTTCCAATGAAATGTTGGACCACAGAAGCTGTTGTTTTAATAGAGAAAATAAATTATTATTCACAACCTTAAGCCACTGTGTTCGTCATCTTATATGTATAATATTTTTAAGAGGAACACAGAGGCCTGAGGTTGTGAATAATAAAACATTTTCTCTCATAAAACGACAGGATCCTGACACTGTTAAGACATTTGGGAATTTTTATCTGTTCAAATAATAGATACATGATAAGTTTTTATCGGACCAAATAACTTCTTGTCGGCAAATCCAATGCAACCGATACATTTCATGAACTCTCTCCGCTAACAACTTGTCCGTGTAACAGACCTATGATGAGGTAAAACAATTAGTTAACAGTAAATAACGATGTTGTAGGTCTGCTAGTTGGACAAGCTTAACAATTTCATGGGCCTTTTAATTTGTTTCAAACTGCGAAACCTAGAGAAACCACTTGAGGTGTTGAACAGCGTATGCTGAAATGCGACACTCCTTCTCGCCTGTTGAAATATGCATAGGCAAGAAGCGTCGCATTTCAGCATATTTACTGAAAATTATTTGTTCAAGTGGCTTCACTGGGTCATGAGGTTTGATACAACATACACTGCTTTTTTGGAAAACAAACTGGCACAATTTCTGCACAACTCACTTGAATTGATGAATATTGGATCAAAACGATTTTAACTGTATGTTTCATGTATTTGAGATGAAATCAATACTATTCAAAAGCATAATTCATAGATTTCAGTGAATAAAGGCAAAACCGAAAAATCTTTGTTTTTTATGCCCCTGGAATAAAAGATTCGGGAGCATATAGTTTTTGGCCTGTCCGTCTGTCTGTTTGTCTGTCTGTTTTCCGAAAAACTTTAACATTGGGCATAACTTTTGAATGGAAGCTGGTGATAGAGGTTTCATATTTCAAATGTGTATTTACCAAAATTTTTGACCTCATGACCATAACCTTGACCTTTCACATACTTCTCAAAAACTTTAACATTGGGCATAACTTTTGAATGGTTAAGTGATAGGGCTTTCATATTGTACATGTGTATTCCTTGTGACAAGATCTTTCCATTGATACCAATATTACGCTGACCCTGACCTCTCTTATACTTAACAGAAAATGGTGTTTATACTAACAAAGATGCCGCCGGGGGCATTCTCGTTTCACAAACACAGGCTTTATAATTTCTGGCATGCTAGCTATCAATAATGAAAGGTTTTGTGTTCAATTTTAAATAAAGTTAATTTGTGAAATCATTTCATTGTTTTATTCTTTTTCTGCTGCACATTAATGTGGAATGTTACAATATGATTTTATTTTTGATGTTGCATAAATGAACTATACTAGCTGGGCATATGACGTTGGACCACTTTATCCGTTTTTTTCAAATCAGTAAAAAAGTTATTGTTTTGAAATGTGACTATTTTTTTTCTTTTTTGTACTTTTAAAGGTTGTCTGAAAAAAACACTTCTCTGCATCCGGCAAAAATCTTTTTAGAAAGGTTGTGGGCTAAAATCCTGGTACTGGCACTATCAGTATTCAATGTCAGTATGTCAATTAGAGCGTGCATGGGTATCAGGTGAGCGTTGTGCCCCCTGGGGCTCTTGTTTTGTGTGTTTTTTTGTGAATTTAATGTACCTACTTTGTCAAGAGTACCCGGCTCCAAATTTCCTTTAAGAACGATTCAGTGGCATAGATAAACAAAATCTATGACCATAAGAGCATTGGTCCGTTTGGAGGGATGGTGATAGAAAGTTGAACTCCCTTAATTTCGATAACACTTTAAGATGAAATGAAAAGCTTCCAAAATAGCAAAGTAATATATTGATGTCAGATTGATAAAGTAACATTGTACGTCAATGTAGATTATCTTCATACAATAAAAGCAGTTCACAGCTAATTGATAAACAGAAAAGAATAAGAACCAAGTTTAGAACAGAAAAGTGCTAAAACATGTTTCTTTTAGTATTTTCCAAATATATGATAAACCAACTTGGCAGTTGGATCTTGGGGTTAATTGGCGCAGCCATAATGCCTTGGGCTTAATGACCTCTGCTAATTTCAACCCCTGTAAACAGAAAAAAAAAATGGTTAAGAACAATGTTTGTGGTACATACATTTAGATACTTTGAATCATTGCAGGCAACATTTTCCAAAGATGCTTTAGCCAAGCACATATATGCTCAGACCTTTACATGGATTGTGGATAAGATTAACCTCACGCTACACAGTAGTACCAAGGCCCACAAGTTTATAGGTGTACTCGATATTTACGGGTATGTATGCTGTGTTTGGCTAAAAGAAGAAAAGGTATGCTACGATTGGTGAAAAGAAGGAAAAATATCGTATGCTTGGCTTAAAGAAGAAAAGTTATACAGAAAGAATAGCATGTCATTCAATATAAATTATATGGAAATAAGTTTCAATTTTTTTTTTGAAAAGCAATTTAAGTTTAATTTTGCTCAAAAGATAGTTAAATGATGAAAATTTCATTATATTACTTTTTGGTTTTCTTTCAGATTTGAAACATTTGAAATCAACAGTTTTGAACAGTTCTGTATAAATTATGCTAATGAGAAACTACAGCAAATATTTAACATGGTAAGTATATGGAAATCTTATTAGGGACACCCCCCCCCCAAAAAAAAAAAGAAAAAAAACATTCTAGCATTTTTGTTATCTTTTCTGTTTACTAAACAACCTATGAGTTTATTATTTATGAATTTCTTTAATTACATTTCAGCATGTTTTCAAACTGGAGCAAGAGGAGTATGTACGTGAGGCCATTGAATGGTCATTTATAGATTTCTATGACAACCAGCCGTGTATTGATATGATTGAGAGTAAACTTGGAATCTTGGATCTTCTTGACGAGGAATGCAAAGTAAGGAATACTACTTTCATAAATTTTGTCTTTTTTCTTTACTACAATTAACTACAGTATTTAATATTGAATACTCAGGCTCAATCTGTCATGCATATCCTAAACTGCTTTTTTGGCTTCATGTAATTGTGGAAAAGATGAGCTAATTTCAAAATAAAAGAAAATTGTATTGAAAAAGGCCTGTACTAAAAACTTAAAAGCATATGACATTGTCAAGGACTTTAAAAAGTAGATAACCTGCTGTTTGATATGTTAAGAATCCAACCAAGTAAATGTATTCATTATATTTTTTTTAATGGATGATTTCAATGTATAAATGGTTTTAAATAATTGACTTTGTAGATGCCAAGAGGTTCTGATGCTAATTGGTGCCAGAAATTATACGACAAACATTTAGGTAAAGCCAAACATTTTGACAAGCCCAGGATGTCTAGATCGGCTTTTATTGTGCATCATTTTGCCGACAAAGTGGAGTATCAAACTGACGGTTTCTTAGAAAAGAATCGTGACACTGTGCTTGAGGAACATATAAATATATTACGTGCCAGTGAGGTAAGGCATTTATACTACCTACATGTATAATATTTCTTCGCAATCTTAGGATGACATTTAAAGCCATGAAAATTGAATTGCCTTTTGGTCTTGTAATCTTCCTTTGAATTTTGAATTGAACATTACGTTGAAAATGTGTCATTTAGACGTAATTAAAATTCTTTGTACCATTGAGTGATAATCCATTACATGGTCTGTGTATCTCTAACAAAAGTTTTTGACACTGGTTAATGTTTAATGCAGTATTTATAATATTTGATGTTTACTTTAATTTCAGTTTGCACTGGTGGCTGAGCTGTTTGAGGATAAACCAGACCCCAATGAGAAGAAACAGAGAGCGGGATCAGCTACTACACATGCTCTAAAAGCTGCTCCTAAATCAGGGGGTCGGCAAAACAAGAAAACCGTTGGATCTCAGGTAACTGCCATGTATTGTATGCACAAATACATTTGCCTCTTTGAATGTCAGAGGGTTCGGATCTTTCTCATGCTTTTAAGATACATTAAGCCCCTGTCACACCTACACGTTCTCTCGAGACTTTCTTACTACGTCCTTGAAGTCCTTGAAATTTTTCATGAACGTAGTGAGAACGTGGCATTTTTCACCCGGAAGGGCTCTTCGAAACAATAATTGACAACTCCAATACGTGCGCAACACGACCTTTAGCGTCCGTAACACGTTAGTAGCGCGTCCTTCCCATCTTTGATACGTTTAGTCAAGTTCGCACTACGATCGGCCCCAAGTTCACACTATGACGAAGGCGTCGGTGTTACGATAGTACGGCGTGC
Source organism: Pinctada fucata (assembly GCA_028142955.1). NCBI lineage: Eukaryota > Metazoa > Mollusca > Bivalvia > Pterioida > Pteriidae > Pinctada > Pinctada fucata. The sequence continues at coordinate 65,417,112 of AP027105.1, forward strand.
TTACTACGTTCTCGAAGTTCTTACTGCGTTCATGCTACGATCATGACACGTTCAAGGCATAAATTGTTTGGACGAGGTCTATTTTGATTTTTTCGACCTTTAAAACCAAGAACTTGGTAAGGACGGCAGAGACGTGAGGATCTCCATATGATTATATGTAAAAGTTTTAGCCGTCTGTACTATGACCCTACTACGTTCGCGGCACGTTTCTAATATGCCATGAAGTTCTCAATACGTTCGCAAGTAGTCCTTAACACGTTCTGTCATCACCGCGTCCTCACTACGACTGTTTTGAACAGTTCAAAACGGTCGTGGTGGCTCGGTGTACGGGCACGTTCGTCGGCGTCCTTACTACGACCTCAATACGTTCCCCGCGTCCTTACTACGTTCACGCCACGTTTCGTACAATTTTGGTGGTCGTAGTGCGAACGCCATGCCAGAACGTGAAGGTGTGACAGGGGCTTTACAGCGCGTTATTTTTAACAGGGAAAAAATGAGGGTTTTGCTTGCCAATACATTGTATGATGAATTTTCTTTATACTAACTTGATATTTTGATATGAAATTTTCAAACTCAAGAGGACCATCATAGCTTTTTAGTGACATAGAGACAAAAGATAGTCGATTTGTTAGTTTATCACTTACAGAACTGCACATTTCTGTTGCTAGTGTTGAATTTTCTTTCTTTGTCAAGTACACGCATAGGTAAGAGATAGACCATGCAACCCATATTCCCCTTCAATGTAAGATAGTGATATGTATCCAATTTATAAAGTCAGAAAGTACACTCATTAGATTCTCAAGAGTATCAGCTGTGCACTTAGAATGTTTCATGATACCCATTTCATGTCTATTTAGCAAGTACAAAAAGCCACAGTTGGCGATCAGGTAAAGTTAGATCCACACCCGTACTAACATTAATTAGTCTGGTTGGTTTTTACTAATTGTAGTGCTTTAATTATTCATCACTATCTAAACAAGATTCTGCAGCCATCATTCTCTCGAAGAATCTGACTTATCATTGAATTTTTATGAAAGGAAATATTATTTGTGTTGTTTTATGCACTTTACTTTCATCATTTTATGTTTAGTTATTATTTTTGAGTAATCACTGTAAATACATTTCTTGGTTTCTGCTTGACTTTTTCTTCATGAAGTGTATTCCCCTTACAGCAAGACTTAAGGAGTCTATATTACTAGTATATTAGAAATTAATATTCTAGCATCCACAAAGTTCAAGGAGGGAGAGTGAAGATAGAGGAATCATTATGTCTATCCATTCATTCTTCACAGAACTATTGCTCAAGGGTGTGTCATTACCTTGAATCAAGACAAGCATGCAAGTTCTAAATCACTGTGAAACAGTGAACAGAAATGGTACAATCTTGTTTGGGTCCTAAGTTTTTAACCTCTCGAGGAAGTTGAATAATTTTGCACAAGTTCTCTCTGCAAAGAAATAGTAAAATCTAATTCAAGGCATGACTTAAAAAATTATTCCTGGATTTGAAATATTTCATTGCAATGTTTTAAAGGACTCGTGGATGTGTCTTGACCTTGAACCAAAGTCATTTCTGCAGGGTCAAGGTCACACTGAAAAGTCTTCCCTGAGCCACAACATTGTATTTTTAAAGCATTTTAACAATAGTTGACACAGAATTGTTGTAGTTGTCAGGGGAAGAAGTGGGGAGGGGGGGGTGTAAGGGGGAGCATAAGTGCTCAAATGCATTATGTTTTTTTTTGCCAATATATAGTACTTTGCCACCTGGTTATTTCCTGTGATTCTGCTATTTTTTCATTATAACTTAAGGAAAGGAATATATGGTGTGAAATATTGCTAATAGTGTGAGGTATATGCTAATGGTGTGTGGTTGGTGTAGTTATGATGTAGCTGAGCTACTATCTATATATGTTATGGTAAAGTTTAAGGGACTGTGTTTCTAAAAGTGATGATAGAGAAACATCCAAAGAAGACTGAAGCTAATCAAAGCTTACACTCTTAATTCAAATTTTAATTATATCTTTCTATCAAAATGTATAATATTGCACATGTGCATATATTTTTGTTTGTTCTTTTATTATATGTTTAAGTAATATTAATCGAATAATCTGTAACTTTCAAATTTCTATCTGAAAAAAGATGACATGGATAATCATCATCAACTTTGTTTGACCTAGTCCCTTTAACTTTACCATAGCCAGTATTTCACAGTGCTAAATCTCATAATCACAATGTATAAATCATTGTTTCAGGTAAAGTGTGTTCTCTATCAACTCATCTCAAATCACTAGATTTATTTGAAAGAACTTTCAGATTCTAAAAGGATTTATTTTGAAGATAAAGCAAAAATCATTACACTTAAAAGATGATCAACTTGCATGGATGTGTTTTATTTTCTGCCATACGTGGCTACATTTACACAATGCTTTTGTATATTAATCTAACTTTTGAAATAACTTAAAATTGGTTAAAACATTTTCAGTTCAGAGATTCCTTGTTCAAACTTATGGAGACACTAAATGCTACAACACCACACTACATACGATGTATCAAGCCAAATGACGAGAAAGAATCTTTTTCGTAAGTTGATATTTGATTAAATAAATGAAAGCTTTTTCATTTGAAATAAGAAAAAATTAAAGAAGTGTCAGTAAGTGTAAGTAATGTTATATTGATATTTTGCAATGCAGTGATAATACAATAATGAATATGAACATTTGATAGGTTTGATCCCAAGAGAGCGGTAGAACAGTTACGTGCGTGTGGTGTACTGGAGACCATTAGAATCAGTGCTGCTGGGTACCCCTCAAGGTTAGTTATTTACGTAGTAATCCTAAAATGTATTGTAGATAACATAACATGAACAATGTAAAAGAACACTCAAATGAAAAATGTTATTCCCCATATTTGTTAATCTACCTTTTGTATGAATATCAAACTCAAATTCGAAGTTCCTATTGAATGAGACTACATGTAATTATGGACATACTTGTGTATTGTCGTGCTTTGTACATAATATTAGTTATACAGTATTTTACAGGGGGTATACAGAAATATATTGGGTCGATGAAAAAAGTTGTATTGGGCGAGGCGAGGCGTATCCCCCCTGTAAAACACTGTATAACGAATTTATCCCACCGATGGCTTTTGGCTTGTGTATGTAACGTCAACATACTTTAAGCATTTCGATGACGTCAATATCGTAAAGCGTCTTAGTGGAAGCAGGACATTAAAATGATATCATGTCAGTAAAATAATACAACATAATATTCGGTTCTTCTCGACCAATGAGATTGCAAGAAATTTGCCAGAGGTGGGATAATTGTCATTATATATATAAGTACTGATGTCTCAATAAATGTACATATAAACATAGTTAATGATCAATCATATACTGTAATCGTGGTTATTTTCGCTGGGGGAAAATTTCGTGATTATAGCATCAAGACATTGTGCAAGGGGGAAATATTTGCGATAAAAATGTCTTTCCCAATGCAGCAGGGATATTTTCGTTAGGGGAAATTTTCGCGAATTCCATTGGTTCGTGAAAAACGCAAAAATTTCCATGCTTACAGTATCACTTTAATATTGTCTTTTCCTTCACATTGTAAAGGTTTCACATCTTCTGTTATTTAGGTGGACCTACCCAGAGTTCTATCAACGATACCGAGTTCTTGCCAAGCACAAAGACATAAATAGGGCCAATCCTCGCAAAACCTGTGAAAATATACTCATGAAAGTCATTCAGGTAATTATAAGATTATTGATATAAATGTAGATACTGTTGGATGAAAAGAATAATAGTATTAACAAGGATTGTTAGTAGTGTAATAAAAGAGAGGGTTAAGTTGGCATAAAGTGACTAAAATGAAGATATTTTGATCTGGTGTGGTTATGAAATGGTGTTATATATCTTACATCTTGTAGTTTCACAATTTTTATTAGCAAAGTACTTCTGATTATCTGAAAGGCTAAAGAGCAGAAAATCTTAATCAGTCTTTTTTGAACTGTTATTTTACTATTATCTTGCTAATTTCCATCAGAGATAACAGTTAATAGAAAAAATTCTACACACAGTTGTTAAGCTCAACCACATGACTTTCGTCAAATTCTCCTAAAATTTGTTAACCCCCACCCCCACCAACCCCCATGCTACAAGATTTGTTTGTACTTGGAAAAATAGTTCTTTAAATTAATAACTTTGATATTGGACCAAAGTGATTAGTCACATTAATACAATAATATATTGTAGTTTGGATGTGTTTCGTTTTAAAATCAGTAACTTATTTAATTTTGGTATTGTCATACTTTTCATATAGAAAAATAATTAACTTTTTCATCATACACGTTAATAAAGGGTAAGGAGACGACGGGCAAAGGAGTGAAAAAGGAGGTATATCTCCTAGCTGCATCATGTTATACAAATATCATATATCTTCTTCTAATACATTACTGATATTGTTTATTTTATACTTAACAAAATAAGTGAAGGGGTCGTTTTGCTATACATACTGTAGACAATTTTGCTCAGATCCAGAATTCTACAAATTTCTAAAGTTTAAAGAAGCATAAGCACTAAATAATTGAAAAATAAACTTGTGTTAACTCAAGAGATAATTTCTAAAGATCCTGAATGCAGTTTATCATGCATTTTACATTAAATGTTTGTCATCCTGAACAGTCAGTTACTTCTAGTGATCCCAAGCTTATCTTGTTCTTAATGATTCTGATGTATACATTTGCAACAGAAAGAAACCTTGATATTTCTTGGTATCCTAAATTTCTGTTTTGTTGAATTTTTGAACATTTGATACCAAATTTAGAATATATTGACAAGAAAATGACTTGTGTTGTCAGATGTATGCATTTGAGTTAGAGGTTATTGATGATATTTTACAAAAGAAGATCAGTTATTGACTAGACCTTAATCAGAACTATCTGTTAAACATAGGAGGACATCGAGCAAAGTGTTAACCAGATATTGTTTCTGATTAAGAGTTGTAAAACAAAGTCATGCAGCCTCTTAATTGATATTAATCATGAATTAATTCTGATGCAACACCATGTTGTTGAATGTTATTTTGATTTCATAAATAAATTATAGATTTGTCAGCATGTTAAGATAAAATGGATATGTTTCATGGGAACTAATACATATAATGTAACCTTAGACATTTTTCATTGTGCAGTTTATTTTCTGCATGATGTTAGCATTGCATTTTGCAAGTTATTGTTTTATTTTTTGTCAAAGTTCATTGTTTGGTAGAGGCAGATTTTGAATGTAAAGTTGTTCATAGCCAAGCGTATGTAAATATATCCCAAGGAAGCATGCATAGACATGTTATATGAAGTGATATAAAATATTTGAAATGTATTATTTTGTGAAATTTTAAATAGACTTAGAATAAGTCCTCAAAAAGGAATAAAGATTGTAGGAAAGAAGATGCAAACTAAATTAGATTTCATGAAGAAATGTGTATATGTACTGACATACTATTGTCTGTTTTGTCAACGTCTGTCCAAATATTAAAGACAGATGTTAGGCAGGTCAAGATAAAAGCCACTCTGTCTTTAAAGACTGATGGGAAGGATATAGATTACATGTACCTTGCTTGACCTACGGCAATTCTTGTGGCCTGCTTAGTTTTATGGTGCAAAATTATATCTCCCCAAGGAGTATCTGAATAAGTTCCTTGAATTCCTTCTGTTAATGATAATTCCAGGAAGCCTTTCTTAAAAAGGACCATAACTGTGGCTGTGTAACACTACGCTAAATTTTGTAAAGCCTTGACAATAAATCTTGTCAAAATGTTCAAAATATGATCTATATAGATGGTGACAGGACCATAACAACTTTAACATTCAACAAATTGTTATCAAAATATTTTAGTCAATATTTATTTTCTATACTGTATGTGTACTTATGTAAGCTCAACCATATTTTTTGGTGTAACATGTAGAAGTGTATTAGGGTAATTGTCAATGAGCTTTTTTGACTTATTTTCCATTAAAATCTATACCACAGAATTTAGTGTAGTCATGAATTAGCACGATCTTTACACTGTGCTATCTCCGCTAAAATATGAATAGACGATTTTCACATTACGGCAGTCGACTTGTATTTTACACATCCTTTGACCCGACATCACATGATTTGACGTAAGTCGTATCCGATTTATGACGTCATAATTAAAAATTACGTCAAAAGTAGTGATGTCGGGTCTTGGAGTGTCTGAAATGCAAGTCTACCGGTAATATGAAGAAGTTATATTCCACATACATGTACATGTATGTAAGTACACATACAGTATTTTATATCCTAATTTTTATTTCAGTGTATGCATTTTATTCATAGTGCATATTTACGTAGAAATCTAATAATGAGTTAAGAAAAAACTATAAAGACATACATGTACACTATATTAGATGCTAGATTTGTACTCATTATTTGTGTGAAATGTAGTTCACATTATTTTCTGTGATTGTAATAAAACCTTAGTTTGTAAAGTGCTCAATTATAGAAATTCTTAGAAATATTTGAAATCTGTGTAGAATTTTTGAAAGAAAGAAGAAAAAGGGAAGAAAAAGAAAATAATTATAGATGAAATCAATTGAGATATGAATACTTTGGCTTTCAGGAGAGTGGGTGTGTCACTAGGTGGGATTAAGAATTAATATCATTAGGTGGGATTAACGGATGAAGAGTTGATATGACACCTTTCTCAGAAATGACATTTCAGTACGTTCTGATATATTTATATTCCTTTATAATTGGTTAATTTCAGGATCCAGACAAGTACCGTTTTGGTAAGACCAAGATTTTCTTCCGAGCAGGACAGGTAGCATACCTTGAGAAGTTAAGATCTGACAAACTGAGAGCATGTGGTATAATGATCCAGAAACATGTCAAGGGATGGTTAGCCCGACGCAGGTATCAACGAATCATCAAAACCATCACGTTACTACAGAAATATGGCCGTGGTCTGCTGGCTAGAAGGTGAGAGCTTAGTGTGGTACAAGGTAAAAATAAAATTTTGGTGCCATGGTCTAGTGGTTAAGGTGTCGGGCCAGTAACCAAAAGGTTGCTAGTTCAAACCACTTTATCTAGTATTCTTGTGAAAGAGCATGGCAAGGAGAATTTAGAAGTTTTCAGTCTACTAAATCCTAAGCTTAACAGGTTTATAAGTTTGTAGGTTTTCTGTTTGTTCAGATATGAAAAACTATTTCAGACATGCACAGTTTTTACGGGAAACGAGGGCTGCAACCAGAATTCAGAAAGTTTGGAAAGGCTTCAAAGTTCGCCGTCATTATTTACGTGTCAGGAGAGCTGCTATTGTTATACAGGTATGCATGATTGGATTAAAAAGATAAGTTTCTATTATCAGATCTTTTTAGAGGTTTAATGATGCATGTGTTTTATATGATGGTTATTTGGCAATTTTTGGGGGCAATTTTTTCAAGTTTCTCTAAAAGAGGGACTGTAAAGTGACATCATTTTTCAATGAAAATGAAGATTTATTAAATACAGTAGGTCGCATTATAGAAAGGAGAAAGAAGGTCAGAAAATGATCTCATATCAAACACATGCTACTTTATACATGTAACTGCTCAAAATTGGGATGGAGCTCAAATTCTTCATTGAAAATGATTAGTTCTTCTATGTTTCATGAAAACAGGATCAGTAAGTTCTAAATACTCTTAATTTTGATCCATGCATTATAACAAAGGAAAGGAAGTTCACTATAATTTGCACACCACAAATACATGTATTAGCTTTTGAATTGCAATAATGAATAACAAAGATTTATGTAGTAGAAATGTATTACAGTCTGCCATCAGAGGGCACTATGGAAGACGATTGTTCCAACAAGAGCTGTATGAACACCGAGCCATCCTTATACAGAAGATGGTGCGTACATGGCTGGCGAGGAAGAAGTATAAGATGGTTCTCAGAGGAATCGTTAAACTACAAGGTCACTTCAGGAGGAGGAAGGCCAAGGCTGAACTCAAGAGGCTTAAGGTACGTGATCTGAAGAATGAGTTCATTTACGTGAAGAAGTACATGTATTTAATCTAGGATGTTGATATCTGATCCGTAATAATTGAACGATCTCCAGAGTTTCATAGGCTGTATGTTCCTGTTTAAACCACTTTTAAACTGTAAGATAACTTACAAGATAACTCATCAAACTTACTTTTTGGTTCACGATTCTGAGTAAAAATGTGCTAAGGTTGACATGGTATCAAATATTCTGGCCACATTCAAACTGTACGTTCTTCCTTTTCAAAATGTTGTATTATAATGATATCTCTATGACATATTTCAGATTGAGGCTAAGTCAGTGGAACACATAAAGAACGTAAACAAGGGCTTAGAGAATAAGATCATTCAGCTCCAGCAGAAACTTGACGGAGCCGTGAGTTATAATTTTATTTTAGACAAGTCACAGAGCTATTGTTTACGTAAAATCATTTGCTCTGTATTAATCCTATCTTCTTTCATGATCAGCCTTGTACAATGAAAGGTTGCCTCACTGAATTTGCATGTAAGTACTAAATGCATAGCTGAAAATATTATGAGGGATGGATCCGTGAATCTTTATCCATGTGAAAAGGCTTACTTTCATAAGACTGCAAAACAAAGTATACCAGCATATGATTCCACAGTTTGTCATTCTATACAGAGTTGCTATATTGTTCATAAAAAATATCATAAATAATTTTGTATCCGACTCTTACTTTTAGTATCAAGAATTCCATGAATTCATAGATTTGAAATTATCGAGTTTATTATACAGTAACCCTTGACACATCTTGCTTTACATAGAAAAAGGATAATACCCAAATCAAAGAACAGGAAGTGTATATAAAGCAGCTGAAGAATGAGTGTGAGAAGTTACGAACATCGAGTGAGGAAGCGGCTAAATCGTCCAATAAAATCTCAGATTTACAACAGCAAATCAAAGTATTACAAGAGGCGTTGGAAAAAGAAAAGAAGGAAAAGAAAGATGTTATATCGGAGAAAGATAAACTGACTAAAGAACATACACAGGTGCCTATAATTGATAACAATGTCCAACTATTTTAAGTTATTAGCTATAAAGGAAAATGTAAAGTGTAATGTTCAGTTGTAAGTGGAGAATTTTGAGATTGTCCAACTTTTCAAGGATAGATTTTTTTGTGATCAATGCCTGGGATAGAAAAATTCATCTGAATGAAAATTTTCAATATTTCTATAATATACATGAAGGTTCAATATTTCTACAATGTGGTATTTACATTGTATATGTATTGATTGTATGTACATTATATAGGTTTTGTCAAAAATGGCCGAAGAGAAATGTAAACTAAAGGAAGAACTAGATGATGCCAATCATAGGCTACAGGAACAGGAAAATAAACTGACAGGTACTGTTATATTTATCTTATGATCTTGACAAAATTTTTTAACTCCTGTCAAATTTCTAACTGGAGGAGCGAGACTCGGAGATCAAGGAAAAGTATTCCATACAGTGGGTCATTTATCAAATTGGAATTTGATCAAATTCAAGTCTGTTTTGTACATCTTTCTATCGGAAAAGAAGAAACCAAAGAATTTGTTGATTTATTTAAGCTAGGTGCAAGAATTTTTCTGGCATGTAAATTTCAATATGCATTTAAAATGTTGCGTACATATACATCTTAGGGCCTTTTGGAAATTTTAGTGTCACATTTTAGAATAAATGAACAAATTACATGTTAGTTATGTTTTGTTTCCATTACTTATACAGATGCTATCAAGAGTAAGATAGAGGATGAGAAGAGATTGATTATAGCCGAGTTTGAGTCTGAGAGGAGCCATCATCAAAGACTGGTAAAAGAACATGCTCGACTTCAACAACGATTAGAAAATCTACAAGGGGAAATGCAGGTATGATACATGTATTATTTATGAGTAATGCTCTTATATTCTAAATTGTAATTTATAGAAAATTGTAGTCAAGTTACATTTATGTCATCATTTATCTGTGATTTCAGTTACAAGTAGCTCAAATGAACTCGTATTTGCATGTATTTATATAAAGAAAAAAAAAAGAAAATATCTATTTCATGTGTAAGGAATATTAAATTTTCCAGAGAAGCTGATTTTTCCATTACATGTGCATTTGTACTACATTTCAGGTTCTTACATCACCTCAAGGTCATAAGAGGACACCGTCTGACATCAGTATTATGAGCCTGGAATCTGTGACAAGTTCTACATCACCTGATTATAAAAATGACGAGGATGAACATGAAGAAAAGGTATACCTCATTATCCAGAATGTCTCGCTTTTATTTAGAATAAAAAATTGTTTGATCTACATGCACATATTCATGTTTGGATTTATTTTCAAAATTAGTATGCTTTCCATGTGATACTGTAAATTGCTTTATTTTCGTCTGTACCAATTTTTGTCAATTCGTTCAAAATGACAATTTCGTCAGTACGTAAATTCGTCATCCAAGGGTCCCTACAATATAAATTTGTCTGTTCAAATGCCACCCTAACATTCAGGTATAGGCCGTATGTGTTTGTTTTCATTGTTCGTTTAACAATTATTGGAAAAAAAAAATTAGAGACATGTATACCACCTACCTTGTTTTAAAAACATATCATTTGGTAATTAGATGTACATTATACGCAACTTTGTTTGCGTATTCAGTTTTCAATGATTTATCATTTGCTTGTCGTATTAACTCTTTTAAGATTCAAATTTTCCTTTTTACACTATATTTTGTCAGGAGTATTTATATTCGTCGGTACGTAATTTCGTCAAGGGAGGCACTGACGAAAATGACGAAAATTGGTACCTGACGAATAAAAACCAATTTGCAGTACTGAACATCAGTACAACTGTATTATCATAATTTTATTGTATTTCCTTCTTTATCCTTTGGCGATTATAAGAGATTATCATTTCTGTTAATCAATATTATAAGAGTATATCATTCCCGTTAATCAATATTATAAGAGATTATCATTTCTGTTAATCAATATTATAAGAGTATATTATTTTCGTTAATAAGAAATAAGACTAAGAGAATGTGCTTTAATAATGCCACATTGAAGTACAGGTAGAGAATGTAACTTCAAGGTTCAGTTAGTAATTGAGGGATCAGCACAAGTATAACATAGCACCTGTTGACGTACTTACATGTTAATATGTCATGATTACATAGCCTGTGATAGTATTGTTTGATGGGCCATTCTTTATGATGTCATGATATAAAAGTCTACCAGCAAGTATGATGTCAGACGTCTGATGGTCCCCCAATTATCATGACTGATACTTTTCTTTATGATACTAGAACACTCTTTTTGAGATAAAAATACTCAATTTAAGTAAAATTTGCAACTTATCTACGACCTATGTGTTTTGTTATTGGCCGGATTGCAAAGCAATTCAGGGCCCTGGTCTATAGATTAATTAAGTCTGTATGTCCGTCCGTCTGTTTCTTTGCATATGCTTTATGTTTTTTGCAATTTGTATAGGATCAAGGTTATGGTACAAAGAAGAGAAGAGCTCCACAACCACCAAAAACACCTGTCAACGCTATAGCTAAAACCATGACCGAGGAACATCAGAAAGTAAGTTACATGTAAACACCTGTCAATGCTATAGCTAAAACCATGACCGAGGAACACCAGAAAGTAAGTTACATGTAAACACCTGTCAATGCTATAGCTATAACCATGACTGAGGAACATCAGAAAGTAAGTTACATGTAAACTCCCGTCAAAGCCATAGCTAAAACCATGACTGAGGAACACCAGAAAGTAAGTAACATGTAAACTACTGTCAATGCTATAGCTAAAACCACGACTGAGGAACACCAGAAAGTAAGTTACATGTAAACTCCTGTCAACGCTATAGCTAAAACCATGACCAAGGCACACCAGAAAGTAAGTTACATGTAAACTCCTGTCAATGCTATAACTAAAACCATGACTGAGGAACACCAGAAAGTAAGTTACATGTAAACTCCTGTCAATGCTATAGCTGAAACCATGACTGAGGAACACCAGAAAGTAAGTTACATGTAAACTCCTGTCTATGCTATAGCTAAAACCATGACTGAGGAACACCAGAAAGTAAGTTACATGTAAACTCCTGTCTATGCTATAACTAAAACCATGACTGAGGAACACCAGAAAGTAAGTTACATGTAAACTCCTGTCAATGCTATAGCTGAAACCATGACTGAGGAACACCAGAAAGTAAGTTACATGTAAACTCCTGTCTATGCTATAGCTAAAACCATGACTGAGGAACACCAGAAAGTAAGTTACATGTAAACTCCTGTCTATGCTATAGCTAAAACTATGACTGAGGAACACCAGAAAGTAAGTTACATGTAAACTCCTGTCTATCAGACATGGTTTTTCTCCGCTTTAAAGCGGAATTCCGCTTCGAGAATCGGTAAATTCCGCTCGTTTTTATAATTTCCGCTCTTTTGTAAATTCCGGAATTTGACAAATCCGTTATAGAATCGATGTTTTACCTTTGCCGTTTCGCGATGTGTCGTGATTTCTAATTGGTCAATAGGCAACCATTCGACCAATCAACGATTAGTATTCATCCGAATCACGGAGCAGAGGAAATTCGCGACTGTTCCTTGGCAGCCGGATCGAACTTTCGTCGGTTTTGTTTTGTATTTGAACTAAAAAGAAATGTCTAAAAGCATATGGTTGGTCGTCCAGAGGGGAGAGGTAGACGTAAAGGCCCTTGACTCCAGCAATATCACTCAAGAATCCGTGGAAATGAGAGCCTTGATAGTGAACCCCTAGCCCTCTCAAAAAGTACAAGAAAAATCAGTATAATTATATTTTCGTTTCAATATAACAACTCGTTAAAGCTGTATTTTTTGCCTGAAGAAAGCTGTTCCTGAAGGGTCTTTAATGATGAAAATTGTCGTTTTCAGCCGGGGGCTGGTCCCCCTGATATAGGGGCGCTGCCCCTATACACCCCGCTGGGGGAGGACCCCCAGACCCCCTTCAGCTTTTTTCTTTGAACACTAGAATCATGTCTGGTCTATGCTATAGCTGAAACCATGACTGAGGAACACCAGAAAGTAAGTAACATGTAAACTACTGTCAATGCTATAGCTAAAACCACGACTGAGGAACACCAGAAAGTAAGTTACATGTAAACTCCTGTCAACGCTATAGCTAAAACCATGACCAAGGCACACCAGAAAGTAAGTTACATGTAAACTCCTGTCAATGCTATAACTAAAACCATGACTGAGGAACACCAGAAAGTAAGTTACATGTAAACTCCTGTCAATGCTATAGCTGATACCATGACTGAGGAACACCAGAAAGTAAGTTACATGTAAACTCCTGTCTATGCTATAGCTAAAACCATGACTGAGGAACACCAGAAAGTAAGTTACATGTAAACTCCTGTCTATGCTATAACTAAAACCATGACTGAGGAACACCAGAAAGTAAGTTACATGTAAACTCCTGTCAATGCTATAGCTGAAACCATGACTGAGGAACACCAGAAAGTAAGTTACATGTAAACTCCTGTCTATGCTATAGCTAAAACCATGACTGAGGAACACCAGAAAGTAAGTTACATGTAAACTCCTGTCTATGCTATAGCTAAAACTATGACTGAGGAACACCAGAAAGTAAGTTACATGTAAACTCCTGTCTATCAGACATGGTTTTTCTCCGCTTTAAAGCGGAATTCCGCTTCGAGAATTGGTAAATTCCGCTCGTTTTTATAATTTCCGCTCTTTTGTAAATTCCGGAATTTGACAAATCCGTTATAGAATCGATGTTTTACCTTTGCCGTTTCGCGATGTGTCGTGATTTCTAACTGGTCAATAGGCAACCATTCGACCAATCAACGATTAGTATTCATCCGAATCACGGAGCAGAGGAAATTCGCGACTGTTCCTTGGCAGCCGGATCGATCTTTCGTCGGTTTTGTTTTGTATTTGAACTTAAAAGAAATGTCTAAAAGCATATGGTTGGTCGTCCAGAGGGGAGAGGTAGACGTAAAGGCCCTTGACTCCGGCAATATCACTCAAGAATCCGTGGAAATGAGAGCCTTGATAGTGAACCCCTAGCCCTCTCAAAAAGTACAAGAAAAATCAGTATAATTATATTTTCGTTTCAATATAACAACTCGTTAAAGCTGTATTTTTTGCCCGAAGAAAGCTGTTCCTGAAGGGTCTTTAATGATGAAAATTGTCGTTTTCGGCCGGGGGCTGGTTCCCCTGATATAGGGGCGCTGCCCCTATACACCCCGCTGGGGGAGGACCCCCAGACCCCCTTCAGCTTTTTTCTTTGAACACTAGAATCATGTCTGGTCTATGCTATAGCTGAAACCATGACTGAGGAACACCAGAAAGTAAGTTACATGTAAACTCCTGTCAATGCTATAGCTAAAACCATGACTGAGGAACATCAGAAAGTAAGTTACATGTAAACTCCTGTCTATGCTATAGCTAAAACCATGACTGAGGAACACCAGAAAGTAAGTTACATGTAAACTCCTGTCTATGCTATAGCTAAAACCATGACTGAGGAACACCAGAAAGTAAGTTACATGTAAACTCCTGTCTATGCTATAGCTAAAACCATGACTGAGGAACACCAGAAAGTAAGTTACATGTAAACTCCTGTCTATGCTATAGCTAAAACCATGACCGAGGAACACCAAAAAGTAAGTTACATGTAACTTCCTGTCAACGCTATAGCTAAAACCATGACCGAGGAACACCAGAAAGTAAGAGGATAGCTCTGTTTAGTGTTAAAGTTTTTATGCCCACAGAGAAGACATGATTTGAGGGCACATAGTTGACTGTCTATTTATCTGTGAAAAGAAAAGTGAAAATTAGGCATAGATGTAACCTTAGTTTGATGATTGATGGGGTTTGTATATTCTTCACTGTAAGACCTTTTCTATTGGTACCTACTATCTTAACCTTGTTGACTTTGACATCTGACCTACAGTTTGAAAGCAAACCTTTTGTTAATGTACACCTTCTGACAAGACCTTTATCATCTATGGGAAATACAGGCCTTTATATTAACATACACCAATTCATTATCCTTTCATAGATGTCCACTACATACATGTATATACAGTAGAGGGTACCATATTGTGTTGTTTTAAATGAGTTTAAATGTTTAGTTTCGTGAAACACTTTGAGGACCGATTGTTTATAAGATGCTGTATGAACTTTTCATTGTACCAGGATGTAGATGTAGCTTTGGTCTTGAAACTACAAAACAAAATCAAAGACTTGGAACGAGAGAGGAACGAATTACAGGAACGTCTGCAGGAGGAAGAAGACGAAAAGAAAGAAACGAAGCGAGGATCTGAAGTCATTAGTAACTCGGCTTTTGATGCTCTCAAGGTAAGATTTCAAGAGAATACGAGTACATGAATGTGTCGAGCATGTAAATATCGTTACAACCTCATGATGTGATTTAATAGTGGCACTTGGTAAACAAAATGATGTTGTATGTTCTTTTATGTTGTACTCAGTGTATTTCATATTTTATTTTTTCGCAAGGTCATATTTTGTCAAATGTAATCTTTCAATGTGATTAAGAGACAAGTTTTGTCTCATTTTATTTCTTTTAGATAACTGTATCATTTTATTTGCCACTGTTCACATTGTTATGGAATTTTAAGGGATTATGAAAATGTTTTCATGTTTGTGTTTTTGGTTCAAACTTCCATTGCATGTAAAGATAAAAAGATGAATATTATCTATTGTTGTAATTGTCATATATTAATCAGAAAGCCTGCTCTAAATGTTTAAACCATAATATGTGGCCAAAAATGCATGTTGTATTGTTTTCCTCCATGTTAATGGTTTATTATTCCATGAAATGGAGATATGAATATTTAAGAAAGGAGAGGATAAGAAAGGATGAAGAAATGGATATTTGTCACAGTGATTACAAACATACAATTTTTTTTTCTTTCTTTTTTTGTGAAATTTGAATTTTGCCCTATCACACAAATTCTATCTCTATTCTTCATGGAGTAATGAACCTATCCCATGCACGTTTACACCGCCTTCCAATGTTGTTTATTTTTACCTGTTCAGAGGCAACTGGTAAATGCCGATGATGTCCAACTTGTCATAAAGCTTCAAAAACGCATTGCTGATCTAGAACTAACTAAATCCAAGCTTGCAAATGAGCTTGATGAACGAGAAGATGAGGAGGACGAGAATATGAGTTATAATATAACGACTCCAGAGTATGCTTATAACAACCTGAAGGTATTACCTACTATACAAATGTCACTCTCCTACGTACCTATCTTAATTCTTCCTTAATTATCTTACAGACTGCAGATTTGTGAATTTCACTTAAAAAATACCTTTTCTTGCCCATTACCCAACCATGCTTATACCCTGAACTTGCATATGTTGTATAAGTGCATAAAGTATGTTATCCAACTTAAAAATATTATTTCATGAAGACATCTTTGAAAAAAATGTTATTGCTGATTATCATTACAAACAATTTGATTCCTCTTATATCCCTGTCTTAGTTTGTATCAACAATATAATAATTCATATTTTGATTCATAACAGAGACAAGAATTGGAGAATGAGAATGATAAACTGAAGAGAGAAGTAAGCAAATTGATGAAATCCATTGCCGAGACAACAGACTTTGAAGCCAAGGGAGGTAACCTGTCTAAAGCTGGCAAGGAGTTTATGGGTAAGTATAGCAACTGACGCAATGCAAATAGTGTGGCTACATGTATGAAAGTTAATGAGTGAAAGAAGGTCAATGTAATGAACTAGATGGATCGGCTGTTTGCTTGAGACGTCACAATGGCAAACTGTACAATGATCAAGTGGAAGGTCAGACAAATTTATAATCAACATCTTCATTTCCAAACATTGTGGGGAGGGGGGGGGGGAGGGGGCACTACACTATTTCGGTTTCTCTTAATTATTCTGGCTCAAAGTACCACTGATGGGGATTCAAAATTTAAAACATGTACATGTCTGGTGCACAGTATTTGGAAATTTCTGTCCAGAGGGCTGCTGTCTGGTGGCAGAGTCGGGACCACTTTGTTTTTCTTTACTATGTAAAACAGAATCCTATGTATTTTCCCAAAATTTAAAAGTCAGGAACACTGTAAACTTACCTATGATGATATCTAAAGAAGATATTACCATCCAAGTTCACATTGTGTATAATCTTATGTGGTTCAGTTTTAAAGGGAAAAGTTTTCTCCAAATTGTACATGCTTCGTTAGTTTACAATGATATAAAGTGTTACATCTTTCATGACTGTAGAAGCATTTATGTACATGTACATGTATATGTATAGTGATTTTGTTCACTGATTTACTATCAATGATTTTCTATAGCATTTTTCAATTTTCCTTACTTATAATAATAAAAATTCCTTAGAAAACCTATGATACATTATTCTGACTAATGAGATCTTTACAACAATCTATAAAAGTCATTTCATATTTGTCCATCATATAGAATATGACCTTAAATTCATATCATCTTTACTTTTCCTTAATTTGCTTGCTCTTTCTTTAATTTTCATCCTCTAGATATACATGTAGATTTGTTGTCTTTTCTGAAATCCTGTATTTGACTTGCTTTATTATTGTTCATTAGATTTCTGTTTTCTCTTTATTTACGTATTTGCCATTTCCTGTTTGGTGCTGCATGTGCTTTGATTTTTAACGTCATCTCTAACTTACACTCGTATGTGTAATGTTCATACAATACAACTTACATCCCAGATTCTGAGAGTGCTGCTAAAAGCATGCAAGTATTTAAGGGTATGTTTGTAACAACTACAGAACAAAATCACCCCCTCCTCCCTTGCTCCCCTTTTCCCTTTTACCTTCTTTCAGTCTTTCCTAAGTTTACTCTTAATTGAGAAAAATAATAGATACCTGTATGGTACAGATAGATTTGACTAAAAATTTGATCTCCTATGCCTTCTCCTTTAATATTTTATCCATGTGAACTACATCTACTTTTAAACCATCCTCATGGTCGACCCTTGCAACGTCTTAAAAGATCCTATGCATTATATTATATAGTTTCCCTCGGATCAATCTTCCATTATCTACACAAGTTTCACACCATTCATGGACACTGCATTTACGTAGTCTATCTTAGAAATGTTTTTTAAACAATTTTACACATAATTCTGTTTTAAATTGAATCGCATGTCATCTATATAATATTATTACATAATATATTCAGTTGACCTAATTACATATAAACAGTTTACCTAACTGATACTGATGTACTAACTATTCACAATTCTTTTCACTAACAGATCAGTATGATGCCATGTCGGATGAGTTGGAGAGGCGGCGAGAAGAATGCTTACAGCTGAGAGCCATGTTAGCCGAGAAAAGTATAACGACCCACGCTATAGCCAAACAGTCGTACGGCGGAGTGGATAATATCGTTAATGAAGATGATGAACTGGCTACAGCATACAGATCAGAGAAAGAAATCAACAGGTATGTCTTTGTTGCTATTAGACTTGTGAATTACGTTGAATGCAGAAAATTCAGTAGTGCTCGTATAAGTTACACATATTGAGCTGTGTACAAACCGTGGTTTCTTCCTCATTGTATGAAGCTTGTCTGTTGTATGGGGAAATTAACAGTACATGTAAATGTATACTGATCAATCTAGTTTTACTTTACTTGCTAAGGGAATATAAGATACCTAAACTAGATAGTACAATCTTGAGCACAAAAATATTGAGTTGTCTCCCCCTTGTCTTCAGGAATACATATGTATTATAAAATTATACTTGGTGAAAATGGAAATGAAACATTGCATGTAAATGAATACACCTTTTAAGTTTTTCCTTAGGAATTGCATGAGGCTTTTTTACTATGTGAAGTTTTATTTTCAATTTAAATATATAGTAATTAATAAGAAAATTGAAGCTGCCTCAATTTGGAATTGTTATATTTGTAATGTAATGGTCCAGAAAAAAATATAAAGCATATTTGATACACCTATGGAAATACATGTAATGTGTTACATGTATAGTTAAGTCCTGGCTTAAAAGAAAATACAGTGTGGAATAGAAAATAAAAGGAGACATGTTTTTGAAGGAGACAGATACACACCAACCATGCATTTCATTGAAAAATAAATCTGGCTTGGATATACCAACGTAATATATATAGGACAGTAGACCGAGTTACAAAGTGAAATGTATCCAGATTGTTGCTTAGACTTTATGATTTAAATGTTTCCAAGATTGTAAAATTCTAAACTTCTTTGAGAAGTCTACATTCAAACTATATACATTCTTATCTGTAAAAAAGATACATGTACAGTGTGCTAATATAAAAAGAATGTGCTTGGCTTTGTGCAATATCAAAAATGCATGTCACTTTTATATTCATAGTAACTGAGACAAAGTTTGCATTATAAAAAGTAACAGTCTGTTTGAAAAACCATATTTCAAATCCATGGCTGAAACAGGAGATGCAAAAACAGCATAATCAGACACCTTACTGAAACTAAAGGTGCCAAAACAGCATCATGCTTAACAGGGATACACTGTTGATATCAATACTTGGATAGAGTACACCACAAGATTAATAGTGTTTAGTATGACTAACTACAAAGGAGTAACTAATAATGAAATAGACCCGCTTGGATATGTTTCTGTTTTTGGAAGTGGAGCCTAAATCAATAGATTGGCAGATGACTGGTGGAGATTATATGATGGTAGTTTATCATTCCAACAAAACAAGGCACTGTTACAGAGCTCTGTGATGTAGATAAATATTTGATGACAATGTGAAGTATGTAACACGATTCTAGGGAGGATCACATACAACGATGGACTTCTAATTGTAATTATAGAGTGGAAGAAAAAGAGGAAATACTTGGGTTAAAGCTCGGACTGCTGTGGTTAACACAATGTAACATCCGTGATAGATATCCCTCCTAGACCAGGTCGTGGGGCAAAAAAACAAGGATTTGATGACATTTACTCGTCGAATTTCTACGACCGGAGAGGAGATTATGTTTGAAATTATTGAAAGGATATTAGAGAGTAAACTATTGGTCAATTAGTGACCTGTTGGCTTTATTGGTCAGACTGACTGTATTAGTGAGTCTTGAAATCAAGTCTCTGTGGAAAACGATGTGTGTGTAACTGCTTGTAACATTTTGAGAATGTGATGTTTTTTACGAAGACAATACGGAATTATTTGCACTTTTAATGTTTAAGTATGTTTAAGATTTTTCTCAGACTCCGTCCTTTTGATCTTAATCAGTCATGCGTGAGATCTTGTGAGTAAACATGTCATACTTGGGTGTTAGATTATGTTAATTATAGTCTTATTGTTGATTATAATCTTCGTTTTGTAGAATTTAACCCCTCAGGTAATGTTAAGTCGGCTAGTGTAATACGACCCCAAAAAAATTATTTACATACACTAACGGCACGGAGCGCTTATATTAATTAGAGCCCAACAATTTACATAGTTTTCAACACATTTTCCGTGTTTTGTGTTTCTAAATAGTGTCATTTTGACATGTTTTGACAATAAATCGCCCTGTTACATAATCGTTTGATTATAACGTTTTAAAAGTCTATTAACATAATTTCCAAGTCATCGCTACGTACAGGTAAAGTTTCATCATGAGAGATAAGGTAAGATATCGTTTGTTTTATTCCTTTAAGCGGGTGTAGAGATGTTTATTAGGAGGCTTCGTCCCACTCGATGTCAGAATAGAAATTGTCATTTAGTTGAAGTACAATGTAGAAAAATTGTCTCCTGTGAACGTAGAAGGTTGGATATACAAACTGTGGCAAATCGTGTTCTGGGTGTCACGCCTTTGAGTTATACAGCTTTACAAGTGGGACTATTTTGAACTAAGAGGGGTGTGCGTGTCAGAGAAACGTTACTCCAAAGTTACGGAGACTTGCCTGATTAAGATAACGTAATTTTGGGGACTGACATATAATTGGCGTTAATTTAACCACGGGGAGCGACTGTGAGGATCCGGAATAGGAGACTACTCAAAAGAGAGCATTGATGATATGTTACTAAAAAACCGTTCATTGCTGTCGAGATGTAGACAAGTTGATTTGATTAGTTTTGTTTCTGGATCGATTTGGACTGGGTTTGTTGGACTAACGAAAGAACAAGGTTTGTATATCATGCATTTATTTATTAGGGCTTCGCATTCCACATTACTGAATCCCTGTCGGTCTGTCTGATTGTCTGTCATCACTTTAACTGTAACACGACAACATGACTACGTCACACTATAGTGTGAATGTAGTTTTAATGACAAATCTTATATATTTCACTGATTGGTTCAAAATGTTAGGATGATACCTATTGAGGACTTTAGATTTTACGCCACAGATGAAATGCAAAGATCATCAAAGATTTATTTCTTTCGAATTTTAATTTGCACGGTCAAAATTGAATTTGAAGTCTATGGCGGAACACTTGTGACTTCGTCAGTTTGCTAGTTTCTTTCTTCCATTGAAACGTTCACTTGTATTGTGGAAGAATTTGCTGCATTAAGTTCATTTGTTCATGTTGACAAAGAGAAAGTAGACGCTTTTGATAAATTGTTCTGAAGCCGAACGGTCCAAGAAGCACTGTCGGATTTCATCAAATTAGAATGGTGTCGAACCCTTGAAAATCTTATTTTTCTTTCAAACATTTTCCATTCAAATCCTAAAAAACTTACAATATTTACTTTTGACTTGGTATGTCCTATTTAAGTGTTATACTTGCGGAAGTGAATGACTAATGCCGACATTAAAACGGTTAGGGAGGATTACTTTGACTTAGAGGTTTGATTTTATCCCTAGTTTGTCTTCAATGGAGCGTTAAGGGTGGAAGGCTTGTTATTATGATAAACTCAGGTAACTCGTCCATGCTTTATGTTTAAAAAATGTCATTAATCTACGAAATGCATCTGAACACGACATAACAGTGAGGGGGACTGAACCAGACACATGGGACCAAATAGTAAGCTGATAGCTCTTTTGTATTATTATACTTTAGTGGACGGATTTATTTTTGTAAAGACGTTAGAAACACGTGCAGTCTCTCTTTGTGAATAAGAAAGTTCAAGTCGTGGACAATCAGAGGGCTAAGCTTGGTCATGTGTAAGTTTTGTGCAGTATTCGTGAACCTGTATCGGGGTCCGATAGCAACACGAGATTCGTTGTTAATTTGTGAAATGGAATATGAAAACTTGGGTAAAGGTAATGTTTTATACGTGACTGTCTTTTCACAATTATACAATGTAGACTGTTAATTTTACAGTGGATTTATAGACAAGGATAAAAGTTAATACTAACTCGTGTACAGTTAACATGGCAGTTTGATTTTCTTTCATTTTCTCAATATTGTTCAGCATACGACGACACAGTTTCCTTGTTTGTGTAACATAAGTTTTTTTTTGTATTGTTTACAAGCTTTGTGTGACAGGGTTTTGATGATGGATTACCACGGTAAAAAAAGATGCTACAGTCTGTCGCTGCGACTTTATTTGTACGGGTTTTATTTATGGATCATACATTGTTTTTGATATGTCAAGGGGCTACACCGACATATATTTTTGTTTTAGTATCAGTTTGCCGATGACTGTCAAAGAATATTGCGGTAGTGGACAGTGTACGTGTGGGCTTATAAGTCTCCCGTTTGGCGGTAGGGAGGGGTGTCGTCATGTGAACGCCTTGGAAGGAAGCTAGGATGTTTAGATTCCAAGGTCTCTCTCCTTTGACATCACGTTTAGGGTAAAAATGTGGTTATCTGTCCACATTTCCTTTGATGACAAACACCATCCCAATTATTTGTTTACATAAGATAATGCGTGGTTCTGCAGGGTTCCGTCTTTGCTCCTGTGCTATTCTATTTCTAATTTGTTTTCTTGTTTTTGGACAACGCTCCTCCACTTGTATCAGTTTTAGCTCCATAGAAAACAAAAAAAAAACTGTGAAGTATCTCAGATCCTCAAAATGGGAATTTTGGCATGTCATGTTCTTCAATGACTTGCGTACCTTGCTAGCCGACCTTCTAATTGTGTAAACAAAAGGAAAGTTATTCTATCATTTAATTCTGGATTAAAGTTTTGTGCTTATCTTGTTACAAGGTCAAAACCCTGTATTATGTGCGATAATTTTGGACAAAGCTATTGTTCAGGGGACGCTTTGAATTCCGACATGAGACCCTTAGATGTCCGGATTAGCTTTCCCATTTTAGATAGAATACCCTTCATATCCAATACCGACGTAGTGACAGAATTAAAACCTATACGCCATTGATTGTTTTCTTTCATGAATACGTTTTATGGGGACAGGATTTTATGCATTTGGGATAAGATGACATAAGCTATGGTTAACGACACAAAAGAAAAACCTGGCTTTACAAGTTTCCATTGTAAAGGTCCATAATAGATACCCGCAATTAAGAAATTTATTCATTTCTGTGTACTTTAAACGAGTTAATCGCGGTAAACGGATTATAAGGGATAAGGAACACGTACGATGTATTTGCCTTTCAGTCTGTTCTTACATTTGACGAAAATTTTTATCACAATTTGGACAAAATGAATTGCAAAAAAAGTAAGTATTACTTATGTTAAAACTTTTGGATGTTCTCTCATACCGACCTAGTTTTAAAAGGTGTAGTTTACAGTCTAGCGTCCTTATTCGCTAACTTTGAAGTTACCTTTTCAAACCTTTCGAGAGGTATACACCCATTGTCAAAAACGAGACAAAGCAATATTTAACGTTGAAGACGATCGTTTTCATCTCTATACAACTAAAGGTGTCATACATACCTGCCCTCAGGTACACACCTTTCTGGTGTCAGACTAATTACATTACAAGGTAAACGTGCGAATTAACTTGTTCTGTTTGATCATTCTTGTGGACAAAACATTCCATCATTAGATATCTTAATAGGGTCTCCCATGAAAGATTACTTTCAATTATTACACAAAATTGAACACAAAATTACCTATTTCATCCTCCGAAGACAACAAATTCGTACATTGGAAGCTAGTACCAGACAAACGTTATGGGCGGGTTGAGATGGGGTTTGACTTTTAGGGTTAGATTTTTTCCGTCTAGATGATCTATCAAGTAGGATGTATCTATTAAAGAGACCGATGGCCATGTTCATACTCATTAACACATAGTTTGACAGGAGAAATCGTGGTATAACACTTCCAGGTTTGATCATTATTAAAGAATGCTTGGATAGCTGTATATGTAAGGTCACTTCTTGTCGGCTCATGCCAAGTCTGAAGTAACGATAAGCTTTGTAGATAATCTTTTACCTTTACAAAATAGGTAACAAGGTCATTTTATGATTGATCTTCGCCGCTCTCATAATTTCTATGTTAAGCCTATATGTTACAAAGTCATATAAATAAATACTTTATCATTCGCGGTCTTTGTCAAAATATGTGGATAGCTATAAAAATTCATAAGTTAAAAAGTTTACAATTTACGATAAGAAGAAAGTTTAAGATTTGACATGGATGATGTTGTTTGTTCCGGGTTATAATCTCGAGGGAAACTCTTTCTTTTGGGTACAATTTACGTATTGCTTATATATTCAATACAATGTTTTATTGTGCAGTGACCTCACTTACTACGGAAGAGCGGCATATTTTCCATGGAAGACTCGTTAGCCATGTCATTTTCCGAGAAGTTCTCTCTCGGTCAAGGTCACTGCTTTGACCTTGAATGGAAAACTGACTTTCAAGATTCAGAAGACTCTATTGACGAGGGCGTGGACGTTAAGATGGGGGCCAATGAATCGTCCAGTAGTGATCTGGATGGTCGTCTGGAAGGACATGATGAAACCAAAGAAAACAGTGTAATACATTCTGAATTTAGAAACGGAGATATAACTGTGTGCATTTCAAGCTCGGCAACTTCTTCGGAAGAATTTCCGAAAAATGAAAGATTAGATCCGCCTGTACTTTGGAATGGAATTAATGATATTAAAATGTTGGAAAACGAAACAAATTTGCTCAATGGCCATCACGATGAAGCCAGTATTGAGATTCAGAAGACATCCATTTCTGAAGCACCGACTTCTACAGATTCCGAGCTTGAATCAGATATTCTCAAGGTAGCAGACGAGATGTTTGAAAAATTGCGAAAGTGTGGGGATGAGGAAGGGAAAGAATTGCAAACTGTCGTCAGTACAAAGCCAGAACGCCAGACTCTTGTTGTACATGATCTGAAGGAAAAAATATTCATTAATCTGACAAATTCATCACCAAAAAGAAACTTAGAATCAATATCCGAAGAGGAAAGTTTGTCTTTTGAATATGCACCGAAAACTGAAGTGGAGGAAGAACAATCCATTTTTGATGACGATATTTTTGGCGAGAGAGTACAGGAAGACATTCCGATACAAATGAACAGTTGGCGATCAATGGAAAATCTAGCATGCCCAGATTTATACCGAGAGAGTCCTAAGGCAGCAACCAAGTCAAAGGTCGATGGTGTGTTTTCAAACAATAATAAAGATGAACCACTGAGTGCAAATACCTCTGAGTGCAATAGTTGCTCAAATGAACAAAAAAATTCTAGTCAGCCATCTGTTCAAGGGGCTACGAACAAAACAGTTGATCTCATAGAAACCACAGGGGTTCCACAAACTGTAGGTGTTAATACATGTATTAAAGGAGACGATTTGACTTGTACGCCGGAAAGTAGAGATTTAGAACAGCAAACAGAAATGGATAAATCTGCGAATATTTCGAGTACTAGTATTTCTTTTTGTGAGGAGAAGCAAGTTTTGTTTATGGACTCTGTCCAAGAGTCCAGCACGGACTTTGCAGACGATGTTAGTGATGGTCCTGACGAAAGACAAGAGGAAAATGGGTTCACCCAGCTTCAGTTTGTACCGGGTAGGACAGAACCAGGTCAACACAAGTTGCAGACGATATTCATTGAGCCTATTTTACAGTCTTGTTCTGACTGTGGTGAGATAGGTTGTGATCACACTTGCTGTGAACAAGGTAACAGGGTAATTCCTGCAGGAACTTGTTCACTGTGTTCATTATCAAACTCTATGTGTTCATGCTCTCATAGAACTTTGAACTCGCAATACTCATCAAAGACAAATGTCGCCCCCACCAATAGATCTCGCTCATCGTCCACAGACATTCAAATATCCTCATTGGAACGAGCTAACCCGCTCATCCCGGACAACAATGAAACACCTCACCCTGCAACAAGAAGCAAAAATACGTCAGGCTTTGTTTCTGTGGACAATGAACCACAATTTTCTACAATGGAATCGGGATTCTGTGACCTTGAAGTTGAAAATAAAGAAGTATTAGATGATGATGACGATGAGTGTTTTGTGAATCAAGAAGTTGTTGGACACCGAAGGAACACTGTGTTACACACATCCCCCTCTGTGAAATGGGAGGGGGACTACATGTGTACGTGTGAGGAGTGTTTAGAGGGACTTACAATAGAGAGAATAACAACGTCAGATAAATCCACTATGTGTCCAGAAGAACCTCCTTATATCCTGCTATGTGACATATGTGACGAGTAAGTATGCATAGATTAATCATTTCATAGTATGAATTCTTATTGTAATGTGTATTCCTGATGACAAACAAATGGTTCAAAGACAACTCATATTTTAATTGTGCTCATGTATTGAACTCGTGAAAGATCGCTCCCAAATTTACTTGTTTTTGGAAGCTTTTCATGGAAAAGTAGTTTCAAGATAATAGAATTTTGGATTACTAGTATCTTTCAAGAGTTCCGTAACAACTTATCTGAATTACAGCTTCGAGTAAAGTTCAATCAAATATCCATGTGAGTGATATAGGCCCACTGGAGTATTTTACTTTCTTCGTAGCTTACTTTGTCATACAAGTTTTATGCCCTTGAAGATAGACTGACATACTAGTACATGTATTGTTTTGTCCAGTATGTCTCTGTTTGTTAGTGATAGGACTGTATTTATGTAGGGCTGTGTGGCTAGATTTACCAAGTACAATTTGAAATGCATGTATTATACAATATGACTATATGTAGATGGCGGTAGGTTTTTAAAACAATCCCAAACTGACATCACGACACGTTTGGAGGTCTCCATTAGCTGATAGCAAGTGAGGTCAATCTCTCCAGTAATGATAAACCACCCAGAGGATTACATCCCCTATTTCACATGTAATTTAGAAAATTATGGTGCATGGAAATTCAATAAAGTTTACATAAAGCCAAAGGCTCTTTGTGAATGGTAAGTGAATATGTACCCTCACGAGGTTTGCTTCCTTTCATGGCAATGCCTCTCTGTCATTATGTAGGAAATACCAGACATTTATATTGGCATGAGAAATCAAATCTCTGCTTTTATTATCAGTATTTGTTTTTGGTATCAGTGTTGAGTATTAACTGTGGAGTTTTAACGGACAATAATCCTTTTACAGTTTTAGTTCCATTAGGCAGATCTGATTATTTATCCAAGGACAAATACTTTACTTTCGCCTACTTTATTTGATGTCAATATTTGCAGGTGCCCGTTACACCATTGTTTGTATTAAATCGAGTATTAAGTGTGTCAGTCATTCAGTTATCATAGTTATAAGTCTAAATTGAGTTTCATATTCATTTTAGAATCTTCGGATATTTAGAAAAGCTTTTTAAAACCTACTAGAACATTGAATAAAATTCTAACTTACAATAAAAAAAAATAACCCATCAATGCTCATAACAAGTATAATGCGTTTGTACTTGTAGAGCATTCTGATTACTTCCCCTTTCCATTAACTTACTTGAAATTAAGAGCTACATCCTTACCAAATGATGGAAAATAAAAACACTCGTTAGAGTCATACATATTTGTTACATATTTACATTACAATTAGTAAAGAATCCTATTATTTCTGTAGAATCCTTAATGGCCAGTTACAAAAATTGGAGAAAGATTCCAAAAAGAAGGAAGATAGTCTGAAACGAGAAATTAAAGAACTGAAGAAAGACAATGAGGCAGCACAGAAAATTATCAACCAGGTATTTGTAGACTTTGGCCTTGAACTTTTAACTTTCACAAAGCTTATTTTCAATCATGGGGTCATCATGTTTTCTTCTAAGAATCTTAACTTGGTGCAGTGGCTAAAACTGATCAAAACATAGCAAATTAACATGCATTAAACATAAATCTTATCATGAGTAATGTAAGGCTTGCCTGCTATAACTTAATAGAATAAAATCTTATTAGAAATTATGAATTTTATTTCTATAGTCAGTTGTTAAGGTGAGAGGAAATGTAGAAAAGTACATTTTATTGTAGTAGAATTGCATCCAAGTTTTATAAATTTACATAAAGTAGGACATAACATATTTTTCAACACTTTTGATTGGTTATTTTGATTTCTTCAACAGAACAACAGTATAATGAGTGTATGTACACAGTTCTTGGTTTTTCTGCATTATTTCTAGCATATTTACTGCATTCTTACTAATTCTTATTTATATATACATGTACAAGTAATATACAAGGAGTTGTCATGGTGACATTTTTTGTGTCAAGGACGATGTATGTGTATTTTGGTGTTAGAGACTGTGTTAGGCCTTTTGTTATGGAGAATGACAGTATTAATGGCTCAGTAATATCACATTCAGTTAACCTAGTACAGCATATAGTTGTTGCATCATGCATGAGGCATTTAAAATATGATAGTATTATGTTTCCCATAAGATATAATGGTATTATTCTAACAAATGAATATTAAAAAAGTTTTGGGTTTTTACTACCACCCTATTAATATATTCAAAAAATATTAAGTCACTCTACATGCAATACTTACTCGACTTTTGACTGAAGAATTTTGACCAGTGATAAGGAAAATTAGTTAGACCTAATGACCTTGAAAATTATAGATTGAGACCTTCATCTGTTCTTTAGTGTGTAGAAGTGCGATTGTAAATACTTGACTAAATCTGCATAATTAGACAAACATGTAAATCTGCATAATTAGACAAACATGGCATCAAATATGTGATATTCTCTATTTTCATGGTATATTGGGGCCAAAATATGGGCCAATAAGGCCAAGATACTTGATTACTAGTATGATACATGTAAATTGAAAAATGTCAAAATGGCCCAATATTCAGTGATTTTACCTCAGCCTATTTGAGTGTAGGTCAGGTTAAGATTTCATTTGGATGATGATAAATGAGAAAGTTGTAGATCACAAGAGGTTTTAAACAGATTTTCACAGTTGAATGTAATTTTGATGCAATTTAAATAATTAGATAACACTTTGGTAACACATCAATGTTCATGAGTCATCACTGTTCTACAACGAAATATATACAGCATGCACAGCATGCACGAGTCTAAAATAGACCAGGCCAAGTGAAAAAAGTTGCATGACAAGTAGTTTTATTAAAGTATCAATTTTGTTTTGGTTGTTAATGCCACATAGTTGAATGGTTGATTTGGTAACATCCATTGTTGATAGCTCTCATAAAAACACATTGTTTTGTAGCCCAAAATACTGAAAATGGCAGCATGTGATTCAGCTGTTTAAGGTTTTTGTTTACAAGGCCAACCACTCAATACCTGATTGAAACCTTGTCACTTTTATTGGGTATCAAAGGGGCATAATGTCAAATTGTAAAGTTCTCAAAAAGGATTAAGTATTGTGTTTAAAAAAATGAGTAGTGTAAAATACCATACTAGTAGTTGATAACCACGATAAATGGAAATTAGTAAGCTTTGACATCTTATTTATTAGGAATAGATATTTTGATTATGTCATTAATAAGGACATTGTATGAAGTGTCATATATTTCTTCAAAGAATAAAGATGATCTGACATGTGTCCTTCATGAAACAAACAAGCTTGTTTATAACATCCTATAGATCATTCCCTGCTACCCAGTCTGGTTACTGTTAGTGCATCATGATTAAATAATTAATGTTGTATTTTACTGCATGGATTACCGTAAAACCAAAATTGGATTAATCTGAAAGATCCTGAGAGATGCTTAAATTTGTGGAACTTTATTAGCATTCAAGACTTTAAAAATAGCAAATACTTTATAAATGCCAATGTAACAAATTAAGTGAGAATGCCAAAGAGTATATCGTACCAATGCCTTATTAAGGATACTTTTTGAGAAGTCTATTAATAGAGGTAACTTCGTTTCATATTACAAAGGTCAAGGTCACATATGCTAGGCTCATTTGACAGCTCTTAACTTTGTTTGCATCATCCACTTGTTTTGACCAGGCAGTCCATTTTCAATGAACATTTTACATATTGAAAAGTTACTTACATACTAGTACTAAGGTTCCATTTCCACTGGTATTAGAGTGTAATATTCTCATACAAATATCTCGTATCAATATTATTGTAGGATGGTCATATAGTCATTGTATATCCATGTACTAGTAATATTCATAACGCTAGTTCATCACTTATCTCGGTCATCATACATTCATGCATCTAAATGGGCTTTCAAATAAGCTTAGTAGAAGAGTTGTAAATAACACAATACTGGACACCTTGGTTTTGTTGGTTTTTAATCACAATTTGCACCTTAATAATGTAATTTGCGCCATTTGAAGTGTTATTTACAAGATTCAATGATATATGTTTATATGAAACATTTCTGTCTTGATTTTTGTGTTTTCTTTGTTCTACTGGATGAAGACTAGAAAAACTTGTAGGTTGTACATCATATAGAAAATAGATTTCACTTACATTTAAGATTCTCTCTTCCTTCCTTTTAACATTATTCGAAATTTTAGAAATAAGAAGATTTGAAAAAAAGAACTATTAAATGTAGTTTACTTCCATTTTTGAAACTTATTTGAAAGCCCTGAAATTTGGTGTAGGAACTGACTAGCTATACTGAGCTGAAGTTTTCTATCTTGTGTGTACACAGAGCAATACATTATTAGTCTAGATCATTATGGCAAGTGTTCACATCCACAATTTTAAAATGCTGTGACCCACATATTTCAGGAGTGCCTGTAGATATAATGAAAGATTGCTTCTGGAATTCTTTCTTTGGCTTTTACAAAATTTTGAAATTTTAACATGCAACCATTATTTATTTAGTAAAATGTTCATCAACTTGAGCTGCAAAATGTATCACTTCAAACAGTACACTGCAATTTTGAAATTACCTGAAATGATGTATCATTTTCTATAAAGTTTGCCTTTTAATTCCAGAACCTCCAATTGGGTCCAGAAGCCAAAATCGAAGCAACTATGCAACATGAAATCACCAGACTTACTTCTGAAAATCTTGTAAGTAACTCCCAAGTTTTTTCCTTCTTTATTAGTCCCCTACCGGCAACGCCGAAGGGGACTCTTAGTTTTTGATATTGGAAGTATTTATTCGAAAAAGCATAAGACAATTTCTTGGAAGTAGCTTTACTGCATTAAGCCTAGTAATATAATGCAAAAATGCCTAGTTTTCAAATATAATATTAATTTTGACTATTTTAGGATCTACGGGAAAACATGGATAAACAAGCAGACCAAATACGCAAGATGAAGAAAATGCTGAAAGTCTACTCAAAGAAACTTAAAGATGGCGAAGGTAAGAAGAGTATACATTGTTGAATAAACTTTAATGTACTGCTAGACATATTCTGTTATGTAAAGGTTTAAGCTCAAGAAATCAGGGTTATATTACATTATTAAGCTTGTATAATCATCTTTGGTCCATTATTAGGGATTGGCACCAAATATTTGTTTCACACTGAAATAACTATCAATAATAATTATATTGATCAATTAAAAAGGTCAAGAATAGAATATCCAGTAAGAATTGTGTTCATTCTCATACATGTATGTTGAAATTCATTTATACTTGTAGCTGCAGAAATAGCAGCAGAGTTAGAGAAGGATGATAGACAAGTTGACAATGTGGCATCTGTCAAACACAAAGATAGGTCATACATGGGAATGCTGGAATATAAAAAGGAGGATGAAACAGTACTCATCAAAAATCTTATCATGGGTAAGACTCATCAGAAATCTTATCATGGGTAAGACTCATCAGAAATCTTATCATGGGTAAGACTTGTCAAAAATCTTATCATGGGTAAGACTTGTGAAAAATCTTATCATGGGTAAGACTTGTGAAAAATCTTATCATGGGTAAGACTTGTGAAAAATCTTATCATGGGTAAGACTTGTCAAAAATCTTATCATGGGTAAGACTTGTCAAAAATCTTCTCATGGGTAAGACTTGTCAAAAATCTTCTCATGGGTCAGATTTATATCCCTTGTTTAAAGATACAATGCTCATAAGAATTTACAATACATAATGCATGTGCACACTTTATATAAAGCAAATATAAAAGATGATGAGATTCTGTGCATAGTATTCTATTCTTATGCGACATTGATATGGATATTGCTCTAAGGTCATTTGTGCAGATTTTATTTGTGCTCTTAAAAGTCTCTTATTAGTGTTTCTAGTTAACAAATTTCTATTTTCTATTTGAATAGAATATGCTGACAGGTTATGTAACTTTACATTTAATTTTACTTTATGACTTTCAGATCTGAAGCCAAAAGTAGCAAGTGGCCTTTTACCTGGTCTTCCAGCCTATGTCTTATTTATGTGTGTTCGGCATACAGACTACACTAATGATGACGAGAAAGTCAGATCGCTCCTTACTCATACTATAAACGGGATTAAAAAGTGTGTCAAGGTATGGCTTTCAAAACAAAATCTTCGTTACATCATGATAATGCTGAATTGGATTGAATAAAGTAATCCATTATTTTACTGTATATGAGCATAAATTATTCGGAAAATGAAAATTATAGGAAAATATATCTTTTAGAGGAATCCTTGTTGAAGTTGTATATTTTCTATGTTACTACATTACTACATTACTTTTCCTTCTCATAGAAACACCATACAGACCTGGAGAGAGTGACTTTATGGTTAGCTAACTCGTGTAGACTGCTGCATACATTAAAACAGTACAGTGGTGACAAGGTAATTATGATGATTTATATACAAATATGTAAATAATTGTTGAACTGTATGATGTTTGATTCAATGCAAAAAGTTGGTTATCTGGTCAAGCAAACCTGATCTTAATTGCAGAATCAGATTTAAGAATCATTTCTTACTTCTATCAAGCACATTAACAATTCTTCAGTCCATTGAATTTTATTCATGCAGGCTTAAAAAGTAAAACTTTTATCTGGATTTCAGGCATTCCAGTCAGAAAACTCATCACGGCAAAATGAGCACTGCTTAAGGAACTTTGATCTGTCAGAATACCGACAGGTTATAAGTGACTTGGCCGTATGGATATACCAAACCATGATCAAACAGATGGAAGAAACATTACAACCCATGGTCGGTAAGTAATCAGGCCCTCGTAGGTGTTATAACTGTTACCCTTCTTGAGTATTTTCTCCATGCTGAAATATTTGATTGTGCTAAAAAGTTTATAATCCTACATGTATGTGTCCTCAGTCTGGAGAGCTTTGCTCAGTGGAGATAGCTGTTTAAGTTTGAACATGAGAGTTGAGTTGAACAGTGGAGATAGCTGTTTAAGTTTGAGCATGAGAGTTGAGTTGAACAGTGGAGATAGCTGTTTAAGTTTGAACATGAGAGTTGAGTTGAACAGTGGAGATAGCTGTTTAAGTTTGAGCATGAGAGTTGAGTTGAACAGTGGAGATAGCTGTTTAAGTTTGAACATGAGAGTTGAGTTGAACAGTGGAGATAGCTGTTTAAGTTTGAGCATGAGAGTTGAGTTGAACAGTGGAGATAGCTGTTTAAGTTTGAGCATGAGAGTTGAGTTGAACAGTGGAGATAGCTGTTTAAGTTTGAACATGAGAGTTGAGTTGAACAGTGGAGATAGCTGTTTAAGTTTGAGCATGAGAGTTGAGTTGAACAGTGGAGATAGCTGTTTAAGTTTGAACATGAGAGTTGAGTTGAACAGTGGAGATAGCTGTTTAAGTTTGAGCATGAGAGTTGAGTTGAACAGTGGAGATAGCTGTTTAAGTTTGAACATGAGAGTTGAGTTGAACAGTGGAGATAGCTGTTTAAGTTTGAGCATGAGAGTTGAGTTGAACAGTGGAGATAGCTGTTTAAGTTTGAACATGAGAGTTGAGTTGAACAGTGGAGATAGCTGTTTAAGTTTGAGCATGAGAGTTGAGTTGAACAGTGGAGATAGCTGTTTAAGTTTGAACATGAGAGTTGAGTTGAACAGTGGAGATAGCTGTTTAAGTTTAAGCATGAGAGTTGAGTTGAACAGTGGAGATAGCTGTTTAAGTTTGAGCATGAGAGTTGAGTTGAACAGTGGAGATAGCTGTTTAAGTTTGAACATGAGAGTTGAGTTGAACAGTGGAGATAGCTGTTTAAGTTTGAACATGAGAGTTGAGTTGAACAGTGGAGATAGCTGTTTAAGTTTGAGCATGAGAGTTGAGTTGAACAGTGGAGATAGCTGTTTAAGTTTGAGCATGAGAGTTGAGTTGAACAGTGGAGATAGCTGTTTAAGTTTGAGCATGAGAGTTGAGTTGAACAGTGGAGATATCTGTTTAAGTTTGAGCATGAGAGTTGAGTTGAACAGTGGAGATAGCTGTTTAAGTTTGAACATAAGAGTTGAGTTGAATAGTGGAGATAGCTGTTTAAGTTTGAACGCGAGAGTTGAGTTGAACAGTGGAGATAGCTGTTTAAGTTTGAGCATGAGAGTTGAGTTGAACAGTGGAGATAGCTGTTTAAGTTTGAGCATGAGAGTTGAGTTGAACAGTGGAGATAGCTGTTTAAGTTTGAGCATGAGAGTTGAGTTGAACAGTGGAGATAGCTGTTTAAGTTTGAGCATGAGAGTTGAGTTGAACAGTGGAGATAGCTGTTTAAGTTTGAGCATGAGAGTTGAGTTGAACAGTGGAGATAGCTGTTTAAGTTTGAGCATGAGAGTTGAGTTGAACAGTGGAGATAGCTGTTTAAGTTTGAGCATGAGAGTTGAGTTGAACAGTGGAGATAGCTGTTTAAGTTTGAACATGAGAGCTGAGTTGAACAGTGGAGATAGCTGTTTAAGTTTGAGCATGAGAGTTGAGTTGAACAGTGGAGATAGCTGTTTAAGTTTGAACATGAGAGCTGAGTTGAACAGTGGAGATAGCTGTTTAAGTTTGAACATGAGAGTTGAGTTGAACAGTGGAGATAGCTGTTTAAGTTTGATCATGAGAGTTGAGTTGAACAGTGGAGATAGCTGTTTAAGTTTGAACATGAGAGTTGAGTTGAACAGTGGAGATAGCTGTTTAAGTTTGAACATGAGAGCTGAGTTGAACAGTGGAGATAGCTGTTTAAGTTTGAACATGAGAGCTGAGTTGAACAGTGGAGATAGCTGTTTAAGTTTGAACATGAGAGTTGAGTTGAACAGTGGAGATAGCTGTTTAAGTTTGAGCATGAGAGTTGAGTTGAACAGTGGAGATAGCTGTTTAAGTTTGAGCATGAGAGTTGAGTTGAACAGTGGAGATAGCTGTTTAAGTTTGAACATGAGAGTTGAGTTGAACAGTGGAGATAGCTGTTTAAGTTTGAACATGAGAGTTGAGTTGAACAGTGGAGATAGCTGTTTAAGTTTGAGCATGAGAGTTGAGTTGAACAGTGGAGATAGCTGTTTAAGTTTGAGCATGAGAGTTGAGTTGAACAGTGGAGATAGCTGTTTAAGTTTGAGCATGAGAGTTGAGTTGAACAGTGGAGATATCTGTTTAAGTTTGAGCATGAGAGTTGAGTTGAACAGTGGAGATAGCTGTTTAAGTTTGAACATGAGAGTTGAGTTGAATAGTGGAGATAGCTGTTTAAGTTTGAACGCGAGAGTTGAGTTGAACAGTGGAGATAGCTGTTTAAGTTTGAGCATGAGAGTTGAGTTGAACAGTGGAGATAGCTGTTTAAGTTTGAGCATGAGAGTTGAGTTGAACAGTGGAGATAGCTGTTTAAGTTTGAGCATGAGAGTTGAGTTGAACAGTGGAGATAGCTGTTTAAGTTTGAGCATGAGAGTTGAGTTGAACAGTGGAGATAGCTGTTTAAGTTTGAGCATGAGAGTTGAGTTGAACAGTGGAGATAGCTGTTTAAGTTTGAGCATGAGAGTTGAGTTGAACAGTGGAGATAGCTGTTTAAGTTTGAGCATGAGAGTTGAGTTGAACAGTGGAGATAGCTGTTTAAGTTTGAACATGAGAGCTGAGTTGAACAGTGGAGATAGCTGTTTAAGTTTGAGCATGAGAGTTGAGTTGAACAGTGGAGATAGCTGTTTAAGTTTGAACATGAGAGCTGAGTTGAACAGTGGAGATAGCTGTTTAAGTTTGAACATGAGAGTTGAGTTGAACAGTGGAGATAGCTGTTTAAGTTTGATCATGAGAGTTGAGTTGAACAGTGGAGATAGCTGTTTAAGTTTGAACATGAGAGTTGAGTTGAACAGTGGAGATAGCTGTTTAAGTTTGAACATGAGAGCTGAGTTGAACAGTGGAGATAGCTGTTTAAGTTTGAACATGAGAGCTGAGTTGAACAGTGGAGATAGCTGTTTAAGTTTGAACATGAGAGTTGAGTTGAACAGTGGAGATAGCTGTTTAAGTTTGAGCATGAGAGTTGAGTTGAACAGTGGAGATAGCTGTTTAAGTTTGAGCATGAGAGTTGAGTTGAACAGTGGAGATAGCTGTTTAAGTTTGAGCATGAGAGTTGAGTTGAACAGTGGAGATAGCTGTTTAAGTTTGAGCATGAGAGTTGAGTTGAACAGTGGAGATAGCTGTTTAAGTTTGAACATGAGAGTTGAGTTGAACAGTGGAGATAGCTGTTTAAGTTTGATCATGAGAGTTGAGTTGAACAGTGGAGATAGCTGTTTAAGTTTGAACATGAGAGTTGAGTTGAACAGTGGATATAGCTGTTTAAGTTTGAACATGAGAGTTGAGTTGAACAGTGGAGATAGCTGTTTAAGTTTGAGCATGAGAGTTGAGTTGAACAGTGGAGATACCTGTTTAAGTTTGAGCATGAGAGTTGAGTTGAACAGTGGAGATAGCTGTTTAAGTTTGAACATGAGAGTTGAGTTGAACAGTGGAGATAGCTGTTTAAGTTTGAACATGAGAGTTGAGTTGAACAGTGGAGATAGCTGTTTAAGTTTGAACATGAGAGTTGAGTTGAACAGTGGAGATAGCTGTTTAAGTTTGAACATGAGAGTTGAGTTGAACAGTGGAGATAGCTGTTTAAGTTTGAGCATGAGAGTTGAGTTGAACAGTGGAGATAGCTGTTTAAGTTTGAACATGAGAGTTGAGTTGAACAGTGGAGATAGCTGTTTAAGTTTGAGCATGAGAGTTGAGTTGAACAGTGGAGATAGCTGTTTAAGTTTGAGCATGAGAGTTGAGTTGAACAGTGGAGATAGCTGTTTAAGTTTGAGCATGAGAGTTGAGTTGAACAGTGGAGATAGCTGTTTAAATTTGAACATGAGAGTTGAGTAGAACAGTGGAGATAGCTGTTTAAGTTTGAACATGAGAGTTGAGTTGAACAGTGGAGATAGCTGTTTAAGTTTGAGCATGAGAGTTGAGTTGAACAGTGGAGATAGCTGTTTAAGTTTGAACATGAGAGTTGAGTTGAACAGTGGAGATAGCTGTTTAAGTTTGAACATGAGAGTTGAGTTGAACAGTGGAGATAGCTGTTTAAGTTTGAGCATGAGAGTTGAGTTGAACAGTGGAGATAGCTGTTTAAGTTTGAACATGAGAGTTGAGTTGAACAGTGGAGATAGCTGTTTAAGTTTGAACATGAGAGTTGAGTTGAACAGTGGAGATAGCTGTTTAAGTTTGATCATGAGAGTTGAGTTGAACAGTGGAGATAGCTGTTTAAGTTTGAGCATGAGAGTTGAGTTGAACATTGTTAAAGTTTTATTACCTCGAGCCAGATCATTGAAAACATTACAACCTATGGTTGGTATGTGTCTGGAATAGAAAAGTTTGTATTGATAATGTGCAGTGATGAGAAATTACGTGTACTTTCTGTAAATGAACTTGATGGTGAATTTATACATATATGTATGCATTAATCATACTGCATGTCTGATATTTACAGTACCTGCAGTATTGGAACATGAAGCTATAGCAGGCCTAAGTGCAGCCAAACCATCAGGCATGAGGGGACGGTCTAGTAGTACAACGGATGAAGTCAGGGAATTATCGTTGGACTCACTCATGAAAACTGTGAGTGCTTTTCAACTGACACCATGTACTCTGGTGTTAATCTATCATCAAATTTTCTTTCCATGTCTGTGAATTATAAGAATTATACGTAGAATATGTAAAATGTACAAGTGTCTGTTCATTTTTCCGAGGTTTAAATCAGTGATACACAAGATTCCAAGTTGAAAATTCTAAGAATTGTTGTAGCCATACTTATTACATTTTAACATTTTAATTTCAGTTAAATAAGTATAGCCAGGTATTGAACAGCCATGCTGTAGATCCAGAGCTCACAAAACAGATATTCAGACAGGTAAGATTGTGTAGGATTGTAAAGTAGTAGGGCTTTGTAAAAAGATGGCATGAATGTTATGTAAATCCTAAAAAAAATCACTCACTGCAAATATTAACTATTTGTGTACCTTATGACAAGATCTTTCTGCTCTTGTTTATAGAAAGTGTAAGTCTGTCAGTTTTCCAGTTTACTTTGTAATATCGTAACTCAATAATTTTGTGCAAAAAAGTTGTACAGGTAACTTGGTATGAGAAATAAGTAGCTTTGCTAAATTTACGTATCCTGTTGTTTATTATACAGATTTATTATTTTGTTTGTGCTGGCGCACTGAATAATTTACTGCTGAGAAAAGACATGTGCAATTGGTCCAAAGGAATGCAGATCAGGTATGTATTTTTACATATTTTATACATGTACTTTGTAAGAATGAATATCAATGCATGGTTATCAGTCTTTTCTGTTTGACTGCCTTCTCTGTACATTTTACTCTATGCAGATTCTCGTTCAATATAAATGAACTAAAATGAAATTATAAAAGAAGATACATATATGGTCTATAATACCAAGAAAGTTTTGTACTTATGCATGTAAATGTCATTCACACTACATCTTAGAAAACAATATAGATATATGATATACTGTGTATCCCTAGGTATAACCTGAGTCATTTAGAGCAGTGGTTACGTGACAACAAGCTACAAGAGTCGGGAGCTCAGGGTACGCTAGAACCCATCATCCAGGCTTCACAGCTTCTACAAGCCAGAAAAACAGTGGACGACGTGGACAGTATATGTGAAATGTGTTCTAAACTTTCAACGCCACAGGTAATAATTGCTGTCATTGATGTTCTTTTACTTGCATGTTTATTGTCCAATGAAATCAGATAGAATAGACTGTTAGAGAAAGAATAAGTGAGAGTTATAGAAATAACAACTGAGAGAACAAAATGAATATAATATATGCTGAAAGGAAAAATTGTGAGACAGGCAAAATTATTTTGTTGTCTGTCAGTCCAGTGATCTGTCCAGTAGTCTTACTATCACATGGCTTTAGGTTGCTCGTGCAAAATGGGTACACTTCAATGAAACCTACAGAGGTGATAATGTAGGTCAAAGCCAATGTGTACTTCAATGAAACCTACAGAGGTGATAATGTAGGTCAAAGCCACATGCAATGTATTTAGCATCAAACTTTCAATCGGCATAATACGTTCAAATGTGCCTGTTCTTGTACAGTCTAGTTAATCATTAAACACAGCCAAAGGAATGTGCCATGACGCCATGATTTTAGTGCTGACATGATCAAGTAAATTTTTGGCCGGATTGCAAAGCAATTTCCGGTCTATAGATTGACGATGTCCGTCCATCTGTCCGTCCATCCATCTGCCGTCAACATTTTGGTTAAGGTTTCTTGTTGAGGCAAAATCTAAGGAACTATATGCAGTAGAAACTTTATATTTTACATGAAGCTTGCCCATCACAAGACCTTTCAATTTATGCAGTAACATTTGACCTAGTGACCTTGACCTTGGACTTTGACCTAGTTAAAGATTTTGGTTAAAGTTCCTGGTTGAGGCAAAATCTAAGGAACTATATGCAGTAGAAACTTTATATTATGCATGAAGCTTGCCCATCACAAGACCTTTCAATTTATGCTGTAACATTTGACCTAGTGACCTTGACCTTGGACTTTGACCTACTTAAAAATTTTGGTTAAAGTATCTGGTTGAAGCAAAATCTATGGAACTGTTTGCAATAGAAACCTTATATTAGACATTTAGGTTGCCCATGACGAGACCTTTCAATTTATGCAGTAACATTTGACCTAGTGACCTTGACCTTGGACTTTGACCTAATTAAAGATTTTGGTTAAAGTTCCTGGTTGAGGCAAAATCTAAGGAACTATATGCAGTAGAAACTTAATATTATGCATGAAGCTTGCCCATCACAAGACCTTTCAATATATGCTGTAACATTTGACCTAGTGACCTTGACCTTGGACTTTGACCTAGTTAAAGATTTTGGTTAGAGTTTCTGGTTTGAGCAAAATCTAAGGAACTGTATGCAGTAGAAACTTTATATTATACATGTACATGTAGGTTGCCTCTGACAAGACTTCTTAATGTATGCTGTAATATTTGACCTATTGACCTTGACCCAGTTGTTGACAAAAACTTACTTTGCAATCCGGCCATACCGTCTTTAGCGGTGTTTTATTTCAGTGTTATAAGAGTCAGTAAGTTTCAAATGTTTCTAGATGTAACTGCCTTTTATCTTTCATACATAACAAATTTTGTAAACTTTGTATTTAAACAGATTGTGAAGATACTGAATCTATACACGCCAGTTGACGAGTTTGAGGAGAGAGTTCCGATTAGCTTCATACGAAAAATCCAGGAGAAATTAAAACAACGAGAAGATGGTGAAAGTGACAATACCTTACTTATGGACACCAAATATTCCTTCCCTGTGACATTCCCTTTTAACCCGTCTAGTGTATCCCTGGATTCTGTAGAGGTACCCCAGGCACTTCATCTAGGATTCTTGACTAGGGTTTAACTCCAGTTGTCTTTTATTAGGTCTATTAGAAGTAACTTGAATCTATTTTCTTCCCACCAATAGTTCAGACTTATCACAAATTTTTTACTTTCTTTGTATCAAGACAGACAATTTTGTACTAGATTTGCCAATCTTTCGTTATTGAAAGGGCATTTTTTATGAATTTGTATATACAGGCAATGAATAGACACAAAACATGATGTCAATCATGCGTCAGCTCTTCCAGTATTCAAAAGAGCAAAATGTCTAAAGGTGCTTTCCTTGTTTTATTTAGAGCAAGATGTTACTGACAAATTATCGAAACATTTGTTAAAGATTTTTATGTCTCTAGCAGGAGCATTACATACAATACTGTGATGTTTGTAAGAGTGTAGGTCATGTGAAGTTTCCTGTCTGTCTGGTTGTACTTTCTCTACATAGTTGTCTCCTCTTCTTTTGAAGTTGTCTCCCTGTATCCTGTGTAGGTATCTGAGAAAGTGCTAGACATAATGAGTGACATTGTGAGCTTAAATCTCAGTTCTATATTATTGCACTGTACATGTTATCATGTATAAGTAGATGTGCATACATGTGTTCAAATGTTAGTAAAAATGTCGTATTATATTCATGTTACTTTTATTGTTCGACATAGAAGCTGTGATATGAAGTATCTTGCAAAATTATTTTTGTCTGAAAATCTATTAATTATCATTAATGAAGGATTACGATACATATACATATATCATGAATTTTTTTTGCAGACAGTACATCTACATATATTACAACTCATTGTATGTATAACCGGAAATTTGTGCAGATATCAAATTTCCATAGTTTTGGGTTAAAAGATAAGTTGTTTAAGTGAAAATTATATTTAGAACATGATTGAAAAAGAAGAAAAAAAAAAGGTTGTAAAGTTTATCTGGTACATGCGTATTACTTTTCTTATTACGAGGTTGTTTTGAATTTATGATAATATACTCAATGCATTCCTTCCAAAGTATTTAAATAAATGAAGCAAGGTGGAATATCGGAGAAGGAACACAAATGACATTTTATGATGCAATCAAATTATCCCACATTCAAATCCTACCAAAATTTGATTTTTGCTAAATTTCAGGTCATACAACTGCAAAGTTAGGAAATTCATGTACAGACCGTCTCAAATAGATAAAGTATTGTTGTTTAAAATTTACTGACTTTTGACACAAGAATAAATTCTCATTTTCCTATCAGGTAATTATTATTTTACATTGGTTTGTAATGTTCAACATGATTATTATACATGTATGTGCACAGGTAACTTTACGCATTCTATGTCTATCCCTTAGGAAGGTTGTGATTTTTCACTCTGTCCATATCCATACTATAAAAATGTTTGTCATATCTTGCGTTCTTCTCATTCTGTACAATTATTTAAAAAAACTGCTGCTTCTATGTAGTCATATACATTATCAAAAGTACTGGCACTAGTTGTATACCAAATTTCAACTGTACCTTACCAAACACATAAGAAAATTCTTATATCTATTTATATGAAGTTTAAAAACAAGGGTTGTCTACAGCTTAAGTTTTACCTGTTGTTATAAATTCTTTCTCAGACTTCAATATTCATTCCAACTTAGAGTAATTCTATTTTTGTAAGATTGAATAGAAAGTTTGAATATTTGACGGTTTAGAAATGTTTTTGTTTGGTAAAAAAAGTGTAACATTCCACTATAAAATTTCGGATGATATAAGCAAGGAGATATACATTTTAACTTTGATGCATTGTATAGTTCATATTGCTTGTTCATGAAATTCTGTGATATTTTCTCTAATCATCGTTATCATATTGTATCATCTTTTCACTTAGTGGCATAAACATATACATTCTCCAGAATCTGACCTGCAAAATAAAAAAAAATCATGAAAGTTATTATTAGAAAATGATAAATTATACCAATATACATTTGCATGTTCATTCTATGTATGATTGGTGCTCCTTAAAAGATATTTGCTTCTGATTAAAACATGTATGTTTTTCAGCTACCAGAAAATTGCAAGCCTACATGTAAATCATTTACCCGAATTCCCAGCTACATGTTTGTCTAACTCAATTTCTACTCGAGTACTGTATAAAACTCCCCCAAGCAAGTTAAAATAGTAACATCATTGTTGTTGTTAAAACTAAACTATATGTTTACCCTATTTGTTGTTGGCTTTTATATACATAATTGCTGTTTGTACAATGTACTCTAATTGTGTATGCAGGCACTTTGGATGTATTTATGGTTTAAATGAAATGTATACAAGTTTGATAGTTGAGCAGAATTGTACACTGTATGGCAGATGGATGTTTCTACACTTGTTACATACTTAATGATATAACTTACTTCAAAACCAGATCCACTTGCTTTGTCAGGGATTTCAAGAGAATAATCGGTCTAATCCATCCATCACTGAGCTACCATGCGGCCGGATGGTTAATTTGATGGGTCTTACATCTCCATTAAAGCAATGACTTGCTACTGTTTCACTAGTTATCTTTGAGTCAGTTCTATAGCTGCTGGTTTGTCAATGGACTTTGGCATTTTGATGTTAAAAGTTGAGGCAGTTAAAAATTTGATTTTCAAACTATAAGTTAGGCTATTGTAGAAAAATATCTTGTTAAAGTAAACTTTTAAACACAATATTTTATAACCGTGACCTAAAACTAAAACAGATTTGAAAACCTTCGTTTTGACATCTATTCTGGATATTCAAGACACAGTTATATAGTTTTGTCTATGTCATATAGATGAATAATACATTCTTGTACATGTTATAGAATCATTTGATTGAATTCAAACTTATCTTAAGCTTTAAAATAATCCTTATTATCATAAAGAAACCCCATACCTTTCTTGCCAGAGTACTAATAGCTGTATCTTCAGATTTTTTTATGCCAATTTTGTATTTTATATATGGAGAATTCTGACTTAAATGCACAAAAAATAAATCTAGCTTCTGATGAAAATGGTTTGTTTATGAATTCTTTACTGATCATAAAATTAAGAGGCAAATCAAATTTTCTTTTTATTTTTGTAGCTTCAATTGAAACAAAATATGCATTCTTCTCTACAGACTTTGTTTTTGTATTATTTTGTTACTTAGTAGATTTGTTAACTTATTTGTAAATACTGCACGAAGTTGTACAAAGTAGTTATAACATCTGCAAGAAAAATACTTCAATGTGCAAAATAGATTGTTGGTATGAAATATTGAGAAGAAAGTTGGATAAAAATGAAAATT
Source organism: Pinctada fucata (assembly GCA_028142955.1). Classification (NCBI taxonomy): domain Eukaryota; kingdom Metazoa; phylum Mollusca; class Bivalvia; order Pterioida; family Pteriidae; genus Pinctada; species Pinctada fucata. The sequence goes on from AP027105.1 coordinate 65,461,422, forward strand.
TTACATGAAATATGTGTATGTGTTTCTTTTTCCTTGGAGACTGGAGTTCAAGAACAAAAATCCCCTTGTTCCAACTCGCTTAAATTCTTTACAATTATAAAGAAGTGTCAAGTGGAATGTGCTGAAACCCTGGGTACACCAAGATGTTACTGACAGTGAATATGGTCTGAGTAAATTCTGATGTTCTAGTATGGGTGTTCATGGAATGTCTTGGAAATCATCATAGGATAACCAAATCTTCCAGATATGTTCCTCATGGGGAGAGGATGAACAGCCTAGATGGCAGTTTTGATTGGATTTTTAGCTCACCTCGACGAAGTTGAGTGAGCTTATGCTATAACCCCACGCGTCCGCGTCCGCGTCCGTGTCCGCGTCCGTGTCCGCGTCCGCGTCCGGTTAAGAAGTTTGGGGTAGCTCAGTATCTGACAAAGTACTAATGCTACAGTAACCAAACTTGCACAAGTGATTCATCTTTGGATGCTGAGGTGAACCCAGGCATCGGATGCAGCATCTGACCTACATTTTCCGCTTGAGTGACTTGGTGAAGAAGTTTGGGGTAGCTCAGTATCTGACAAAGTGCTAATGCTACAGTTACCAAACTGGCACAAGTGATTCATCTTTGGATGCTGAGGTGAACCCATGCATCGGATGCAGCATCTGACCTACATTTTCCGCTTGAGTGACTTGGTTAAGAAGTTTGGGGTAGCTCAGTATCTGACAAAGTACTGATGCTACAGTAACCAAACTTGCACAAGTGATTCATCTTTGGATGCTGAGGTGAACCCATGCATTGGATGCAGCATGTGACCTACATTTTCTGCTTGAGTGACTGGGTTAAGAAGTTTGGGGTAGCTCAGTATCTGACAAAGTGCTAATGCTACAGTTACCAAACTGGCACAAGTGATTCATCAATGGATGCTGAGGTGAACCCATGCATCGTATGCAGCATCTGACCTACATTTTCCGCTTGAGTGACTTGGTTAAGAAGTTTGGGGTAGCTCAGTATCTGACAAAGTACTTATACTACAGTAACCAAACTTGCACAAGTGATTCATCTTTGGATGCTGAGGTGAACCCATGCATCGGATGCAGCATCTGACCTACATTTTCCGCTTGAGTGATTTGGATAAGAAGTTTGGGGTAGCTCAGTATCTGACAAAGTACTAATGCTACAGTAACCAAACTTGCACAAGTGATTCATCTTTGGATGCCGAGATGGACCCATGCATCGGATGCAGCATCTGACCTACTTTTTCCACTTGAGTGATTTCGCTTTTAAAAGCCAATATTGAGCAAAGTATAAGTGCTACATGTACCAAACTTGCATATTGGATGTATCTTTGATCAAACTTTCATAAAATGACCTTGACCTACTTTTTCCCCTTGAGTGATTTTGCCTTTAAAAGCCAATATTGAGCAAAGTATAAGTGCTAGATGTTCCAAACTTGCATATTAGATGTATCTTTGATCAAACTTTCATAAAATGACCTCGACCTACTTTTTCCGCTTGAGTGATTTTGCCTTTAAAAGCCAATATTGAGCAAAGTATAAGTGATACATGTACCAAACTTGCATATTGGATGTATCTTTGATCAATCTTTCATAAAATGACCTTGACCTACTTTTTCCGCTTGAGTGATTTTGCTCTATAAAGCCAATATTGAGCAAAGTATAACTGCTACATGTACCAAACTTGCATATTAGATGTATCTTTGATCAAACTTTCATAAAATGACCTCGACCTACTTTTTCCGCTTGAATGATTTTGCCTTTAAAAGCCAATATTGAGCAAAGTATAAGTGATACATGTACCAAACTTGCATATTGGATGTATCTTTGATCAATCTTTCATAAAATGACCTTGACCTACTTTTTCCGCTTGAGTGATTTTGCTCTATAAAGCCAATATTGAGCAAAGTATAACTGCTATTTGTACCAAACTTGCATATTGGATGTATCTTTGATCAAACTTTCATAAAATGACCTTGACCTACTTTTTCTGTTTGAGTGGTTTTGCCTTTAAAAGCCAATATACATGTACTAAGAAATATGTTTGAATTGAATTTTGCTGTCACGAGGTGAGCTTCGTAATCTGTGATTACCTATGTTTTCATAAGCAATAAGTGTATGAAGTTTGGCATTAATATCAATACACTCGCATATAAATACTAGTAGGTTGTGGCCTTCAACAAATGCCACTTTCTAAAAACCAATATCACTTTTGTTCTTTCATGAACAATAAATTTCACAAGAACAATTTGAAGAATTCATAAATTTATTTACTCTAGAGGTGTCATTCAACAACAGATCTTGGTCAAACTTTACACAGTTTAGTGACATTAGGAACACCCCTTTTGATTATCAAGATCAAAATCAGTCATAAAGGGGGCATTTTTAAATGGACTTAAATCAATGTTGACACTTGCTTTGCATAATGAGGAATTTTATGTTCATGAAAGAACGAAAGTGATATCAGTTTTAAGAAATTGGCATTTGTTAAAAGCCTCTGCATATTTGTATGCGAGTACATCGATATTAATGCCATGCAAGGGGATGCTACGCTTTATTACTTTGCTTAGTTTTTATTACTTATGGCATAGAGAGCTCTCGATTTTCAAGGTCACAAACAAAACCCCTTAGTTTTTCAAGATAATAGGTCAAAGTTACAGACTTGAATAGGTCAAATTCCTTCATGTAGTCCTAAGATGGCAATTTTTAAATAATGAATCTTGATCACATTTCATACTGTCATTGCTTATGACAAAATCAAGAATTCTATTGACACGGTCAAGGTATCGGAGAAAATCTTTCTTTTAGACATTTTATCCCTGTAAAATTTTAGAGGGGGCCTTTTTCCACACATTTTTATCAAACTTAGTATCCTAATTATTCATTATGTAAAATGTCAATTTAGTAATAAAAGACCACTGGGCACTTACTGGTACATTTATTTATGCCATGTGAAAGGTTGCCACACAATGTAATTGTCTTTTAAAATTACAAGTGGAGCCAGAGAGGAGAGATAGCCATTGCTTTCCATAAAACAAATTTGTGTGAATACCTAAAACAACATTCACATTGAATCAACTGAAAAACTGTGCGAGTTGAACAGCAATTTTCTTCAGTTATTCGCTTCATCCAAAATGCATGTACTATTCGTTCAAGGAATGGCCTTGGATCTTCTAACCTCAAAAAGGTTTCACACTCACATACAAGTAGTCTTGCGTTTATAAAAGGACAGCTCCATTATTAAAACACCGCAAAAGACATTATGGCTGGATTGCAAGGTAAGTTTTTGTCAGTAACTAGGTAAAAGTTCAAGGTCAAGGTGACTAGGTCAAATATTATGGCATGTAATGAAAGGTCTTGTCAATGGCAACCTACCTGTATATTATGTTTCTACTGCGAGATTTGCTTCAACATGAAACTTCAAAATCTTCAACTAGATACTAGGTCGAGGCCAAATGTTACAGCATAAATTGAAGTCTTGTCACAGGCGACCTACCTGTATAATATTATGTTTCTACTGCAAGTAGTTTCAGAGATTTTTCTTCAACCAGAAATCTTCAACTAGGTCAGAGTCCATGGTCAAATATTACGGCATAAATTCAAAGGACCTGTTATGGGCAACTTATCAGTATAATATTGTGTTTCTACTGCATTTATTTGCTGAGATTTTTCTCCAACCAGAAACTCAACCAAATTGCTTAATACAGACGGACAATCAGACATCGTCAATCCACAGACCATTGTGCTTTGCCATCTGGCCAATCATTCCAGGAATCAAATAACAACCAAAGTGTTGACAGACGGAAAAGGTTACTCCTATAAGGCTGCCACATTTGAATGCAGCCTCCTAATTAACAAGTGAACATCTCAAATATTTTGCCATTATTTATATGCAAGATCAGCACAAAGCTTGCTTTATGCTGTATGTAGTATTCATACAGGTATTCTGAAAGTAAAATCAAATATTTGTACACTGTACAAATTCTACAATTTTTTTTTACATAAACAACGATAATACACAGAACACAATATTTAAGCTGAAGATGATGGTAATAACAATGATGATTTCGATGATCTTAATGTTGAAACAATATTCCATTTTTCTATTCTCAACTATAACATTTCGATCTTCCCAATGTCCTTTCCAACACATTTTAAAAGGGAAAAGCCCAATGGCAATCCGAGCAAGAGTTGCTGAGATATTGTCACAGTAAAAGCCCTGACAGAGTGTAGCATTTGCAAATCAGCATCTCCAAATTTGGCACAAGAGAAGATTTGCAAAAAAAAAGGGAAAACTGACAAACATGTAAAGCAATAACACATGAAACAAGGTTATTATGACTCTTAACAAGTGGGAGATAAAATCAGTAAAATCTTTAAATTTACAAGTAAAACCCAGGAAAAAAGGCATTCCTATGTCTAATCATGTAGATTTTCTGAAAACTTCATTTTTCCAAAACTCATTAAAAATCTTCATTTAATTCATATTGCGTCAGATATCACAAGGTCATTAGACAGTGAACCAATTTAGCATCACTTCACACATGAATGCTGACAGACCAGAACTTGAAATTGTAAAATTCATGATTGTTAATTAAAACTTACTTGACATGTTCTTTATACATATTCAATATATATACAATGTAACAAATCCTAATATAATAATATTGCTGAGAAAAAACAAAGACAACAAAACTAAACATTCTGAAGCACCATCGTTATATTTTGAAATAAACAAAACAATAATCGTAATGGATAACGCACAGACAAAGCAATCTACAAAGAGGTTGTGTGGAGAACTTCTCATTCATCACAGCTAAAACTATTTATAATTTCGATATTTTTTTTGGCTTATAAACTGCAATGTCCCAACATTCACAACCTCTTTTCAAGACAACTCTAGCAATAACTGAATTTGTTCACGATACACATAGTAACATACATTTCCATTGTCAAAGTAAATGTTTATATACATTTGTTATCTGTGGAAAAGAAATATACACGTACAAAATGTACTATGTAAAATGATTTATTACAAGTTGTGATACATAAACATCCTTTGCCAAACACTTGGAGGAAATACATGTCATATGTATTAGTTTTCAAAATGTTATACAAATTTCATTCAATACCTTGTGATTTATTTGGACAAATGAGCATGATTGGTGCCTATTGAAGCACTATAAACAGATAAGTAACAGAGAGATGAAAAATTAAAGTACACTTGAAATAAATCAAAATAATTTCATTTGCAACTTAATGTGAAGAAAAAAGTTAAATTAAATAGTGAGGCAAAAAAAATCTCAAATGAAAAAATTTTAATAGCTCAATGTGCCAGCCAAAGCACATACAGGAAGTACATACATGGCGGCACAGAACATTACTTGTGTATTCTGGACTGGCAGTCAAGAAATATGCTTACAAAGTTAGTACTAAAGTTAAGCAATAGTTAATTTTCCTAAAAACATTTATGACCATTTTAAAACTTAATTTTATATGCACAGACATCACATCATTTGGCAAAATTTTGAATAGTGATGTCATATTTGATTGCACTGTCTTAATGCGTTGTCATGTTTTCTATTTTGACATCACAATGAAAATATCGCCAAATTTTGTGATGTCTGGTGTCTGCCTGCCCAATGAATCTACTAGAAAATCAGCTATTGAAAGCTTCTGCAATAAAAATCCTTCTGACTGCAATTTGTTTAAGATTTTCTAATGTGGAATAAAAATAACAGAGTGACATAATTTTGAATTTTTGTCGAGCTAAATCCACTAATTTCAGTTATCTGTATCCCCATTGTTGTCCCCCATATCCGCCATAACCCCCTCGACCTCCCCAGTGACCTCTGTTTGACCCTCTATAGTTGTCACGGTTTCCATGGTGATAATTGCCACGGTAATCTCGGTTGTCATGGTAATTCCTATTGCCATGATATGATGACCTGCTGTCCTGTCCGTGATAATGATAATTATTCCTGCAATATTAAAGAGATCAAATATTGTTCCAAGTTAGAAATTTATTTCCACGTAACAAAGCATTCCAATAGTAGCAAGTTACAATTATTAAATGAAGGGAAAAACTCAAATAAAAAAATACTTTTAATGCTGTTCAAGTTATTTCAGTTGCTGGCAAATTAAACATAAATACCTGTTGTCATGTCTGCCGTGATAATTATCCCTGTCATGTGACCTATCATGTGACCTGTGACCATCATGTCTGTGGCTATCGTATTTACGATCCCTATAATCGTGTCGCCCTTGTTTACTATCATGACCGTCATGTCTGCCGTGGTATTTGTCCCTGTAATTATCCTCATGATGTGAGCTGCCTGGGTTTTTGTCATGAGAGCCTTTTCTTTTCTGTAAATATATTAACAATACTTTAACAAAAAGCAATGTAGTTGCAAAACTGACTTAGAAATTTATAAGAAAACAGTTATAAAACAAGAGGTATTATCCTCTACAGATTTTAGAAAAAAATATCAGTTGTTGTACTTTACTTTATGTGCATTACATGTATGTACTACTAATAACTACAACTTATGTACTACAATGTACACATTTAAGGAACTCTCTAGGCCTTTCAAAATAATTCCATTTTACTCATTTTTGTGTACAGCTTTTAAATGCTGTCTTTTAAAGATAAGAGTTTTTTCTGTTACGTATGCATCTCATACAGGGTATGAACTTAACGCTCGCCCACTCGCCCAAGACGAGTATTTTTTCCTGTGGGCAATAAAAAATTACCATTTACTCGCCCACGTGGCGAATGAATTATATACTTCTCCCCTTCAACGTAAGTATCAATAACACGGTAAACATTCGTCCGTCGGTATTAAATTATATATTTATAAATGGTCAAAATACACGAATGTGTTCGTTGATGGCCTATTTGATATCCATACTTAATTTACAAATACATTCTTTGTTTCATGGTCAATAAATCTTCAGATCCGTTGCTCTTTGTTAGCCGTTAAATAATTTGCCGTCGTCTTTTTACGTAATGTACGGCGCGGCATCAATGGCGGAAAATTCAGTTGTCAAAACAAATTGAATTGATGGCTTCACAGGATGTTAATCGAATCGATGATGAAGAAAAGAAACAACGATTTGATTCTCTTGTATTCTCCCCCCCCCCCCCCATACATGTATCATCCCGTTGTGAAGGGTGTATATCTTAAGTGTAAATTTCGGACGCGCGGTCAAACACCTGACATAGGACAGTGTTTATTCAAAAAAAATAAACAGATAATTTAATTGTATTTATAAGAGAACCCCTAATTACCTGGATAATTACTGCGTTTGGCGGTACAGTCAGACGAATAACGCTTCTTTGTATCTTTACATCAGGGGCCGATGGCAGTATGCGGGTTTGGCGTTATAAAGGAGGTTTTATTTGTTACGATTTTAAATAAAAGATTTCTTTGGCGGTATACGAGTTTGGCGTTCTAACAGGGGATGTTATATAGCAGGGAAGGGAGGAGGGGGGCTGGTTGTATTTGAAAGCCGATATAGCAAATTAATTCATCTAGATCTTTTGATGCCTACAATCCTTGAGTTTGTATTTGTCTGACTTCTTCAAAAGTTTCGTTGACATGGCATCTACGTGTTTTGTACATTAAATGTCTCGCAAGCAAGCACAGTTGGGTCAGTTTTAAGGAGGGGGTCTTCAAAAGGAATGTTTCCCCAAAAAGCTTTGGTTTTCTGCGTGGGCTCGTAAAAAGTTGTGTGGGCCCCTAAAATTGACATTTTACGAGCCCTCATGGCTAGTAAAATTTTAAGTAAAGTTCATACCCTGTCATACAAAGAATATTTGAAAATAGAGCAAAATTTGAAAACAAAGCTGTAAGAAAACCCTCCCATTTTGACACTCACTTTTTCTGTAGATGATTTATCTCCCCTTGACTCCTCATGAGAGGGGCTCCTCAGAGGAGATGGCATTTTCTCCTCACTCCTCTCCTCTTTTCTGACATCACTTCCTTCTTGACTTTCCCTGTCATCTTTATCACTAATGGAGGACACAGAGTTGACAGGGGGTTGTTCACTTTGTTCTAATTCACTTGTTGCACCACATTCATCTGGTAAATCTAAACTATTTTGTTCACTTTCTTCAGCGCTGATACTCGTTTTATTGTCACCTCTCATATCAGCTACAATGTCTCTTTGAGATTCAATTCCAAGTAAGTCTGACTCACTTGTTGTTTTGGCTTCATTCACATGTAGTCCACTATCACTTGATATTGCGTCTTCATTTTTTGTTTCTATTGAGTCATTTTCTAAGCTTACAGCAGTTTCTTCTTGATGGGATTTTTCAGATTCAGGTCTGTCAATATTTTCATCCATTTCACATGGTTCTTCTACACCTTTACTTTTACTTTCACTTTGCCTGTCATCAGCACTTTCTTCATTTTGAGTTTCCACCTTATTTTCACTCTGATCCACACTGTCCTCATTATCATGATCAGACTCTACCTTTGTATCATCTTGATCTACATCTTGCACTGAATCTTCTTTAACACTAACGATGTCTTGTTGCATATCTTCATCGCTTACAAAGTGTTCCTGTTCAGGAATGACACTCACATCATCAAACTTTGGTTCAAGAACATCATCCTTTTCTGGTTCACTAACATCATCAATATTTGGCTCACTAGTGTCAAGATTTGGTTCACTAGTATTGTCAAGCTTTGGTTCACTATCCTCAATTTGTTCATGCTTATCCTCATCTGTATTCTCTTTACTTTCTTCACCCAGTAAACCACCTTCTTCATGTGAATTATCATCCTCTCCCCTTTTTTCACTAGGAAGATCCTCATTGTTCTCTTTATTATCCTCTTGTTGTAATTCCCTATCCTCATGTTGTAATTCCCTATCCTCGTGTTGCAATTCCCTATCCTCATGTGAATCCTCCTTATTACTGTCCTCTTCAACACTATCCTCTACATCTGTCCTCTTATCCTCAATCCATTTATCAATAGTTAATTGTGAGGATGATACTTCCTCGTGAACCTCGTGTGAATCATCATGCATTTTCTCCTCACTATCTTCTCTTACATCTGAGGAATGTGATTCTTCTATGACAGTGTCATTTTTCTCAGAAGTATCCATGGCAACATTATCTTCTAAAGATTTGTCTGATGTTTCTAATGTCCTTGACCTTTCAGCAGTTTCAACCACAAGAACATTGCTATTTGTTTTCTCAGAGTTCTTTTCTTCACTTACTTTATCACTATCTGATATTTTCTCCTCTACGTTATGGATTTTGTTCACATCACTTGTAGCACCTTCATTTGACAATGTATCACTTATAGAAGTGTCTGTTTCCTTAGGTAAAATTTCACTGGGTTTTTCTTCTTTAACCACAACATCTGATTTTTTACGAACTTTTTCTTTTTCCTTAGTAACCTCCTGATTTGAAAAAAGGTAGAATACATCAAGTTGTTTCAAAACATCAATTTATTTTATGTGACAAATACAAGAGGAACAATTCCCAATCCTTCCAGCCCCTGAATTTTTCACTGGTAAAAGTGTTCATACAAATTATCCTTGCTAAAGTGTCGGTAAGAATGTTCAAGTTGCTTTATCTAAACTTCTTTGAAATACTGAAAAGCATACAATGTACTACATTAAATAAACACCTGTGTGTCTCCCAAACACTGAGGCCTTGGAGGGTTGTAGGGGATCAATTATCACTTTACTTTGTGTCTATCAGTGATCAGTCTTACATGTACCTGTGTGTCTCCCCCACCCAGGAACACTGAGGCCTTGGAGGGTTGTAAGGGATCAGTTTTACCTCAATACCTGTGTGTCTCCCCCACCCAAGAACACTGAGGCCTTGGAGGGTAGGGGATCAGTCTTACCTGTGTGTCTCCCCCACCCAGGAACACTGAGGCCTTGGAGGGTTGTAGGGGATCAGTCTTACCTGTGTGTCTCCCCCACCCAGGAACACTGAGGCCTTGGAAGGTTATCACTTTACTTTGTGTCTATTAGGGGTTCAGTCTAATCTGTGTGTCTCCCCCACACTGAGGCCTTGGAGGGTTATAACTTTACTTTGTGTCTATTAGGGGATCAGTCTTACCTGTGTGCCTCCCCGTCCAGGAACACTGAGGCCTTAGAGGGTAGGAGATCAGTCTTACCTGTTTGTCTCCCCCACCAGGAACACTGAGGCCTTGGAGGGTTGTAGGGGATCAGTCTTACCTGTGTGTCTCCCCCATCCAGGAACACTGAGGCCTTGGAGGGTTGTAGGGGATCAGTCTTACTTGTGTGTCTCCCCCACCCAGGAACACTGAGGCCTTGGAGGGTTGTAGTGGATCAATTATCGCTTCACTTTGTGTCTATTAGGTATCAGTCTTACCTGAGTGTCAACCCCACCAGGAACAGTGAGGCCTTGGAGGGTTGTAGTGGATCAATTATCGCTTCACTTTGTGTCTATTTGGGATCAGTCTTAACTGTGTGCCTCCCTGTCCAGGAAAACTGAGGCCTTGGAGGGTAGGAGATCAGTCTTACCTGTGTGTCTCCCCCACCCAGGAACACTGAGGCCTTGGAGGGTTATCACTTCACTTTGTGTCTAGTAGGGATCAGTCTTAACTGAGTGTCTCCCCCACCCAGGAACACTGAGGCCTTGGAGGGTTGTAGGGGATCAGTCTTACCTGTGTGTCTCCCCCACCCAGGAACACTGAGGCCTTGGAGGGTTGTAAGGGATCAGTAATCCTGACAGTCGACCATTTCCTGGAGCCTTTCAGTTCTGGAGGTACTGTGTCATCACCCTCTACCTCCTCCTCCTCCTCAGGCTGAGGGTCAGGGCTGGGAGGAGGCTTCCATATTAACCCCTTCTCCTCTGTGGACCGAGATCGTATCCCTGAAACAAATAATTAAAGATGTACAGTAGATGTGAAAATAGTGGTGATCCTCTTCTCACATGTTCAAACTCACCTTCTACAGAGAGAATGTGTTTGAAGCTTTTTCAATACATGAATTTAACTTTTAATTAAATTTGCTGGAGTATTATTATGACATATATGTTACCATTTTTCTTCATTATAAAGCCTGTGTTTGTGAAACACGAATGCCCCCGGTGGCATCTTTGTCAGTATAAACACTATTTTCTGTTAAGTACATGTATGTGAAAGGCCAAGGTCACTGGGTTAAAAGGTCAAAGGTCACGAGGTCAAAAATTTTGATATTAATGGAAAGGTCTTGTCACAAGGAATAGACATGTCAAATATGAAAACTCTATCACTAACCATTCAAAAGTTATGCCCAATGTTAAAGTTTTTTTGAAAAGTAGGTCAAAGGTCAAGGTCACAAGGTCAAAAATTTTGGTATCAATGGAAAGGTCTTGTCACAAGGAATACACATGTGAAATATGAATGCCCTGTCACTTCCCATTCAAAAGTTATGCCCAATGTTAAAGTTTTTGAAAAGAAGGTCAAAGGTCAAGGTCAAGGACAGGAGGTCAAAAATTTTGATATCAATGGAAAGGTCTTGTCACAAGGAATGGACATGTGAAATATGAAAGCCCTATCACTAACCATTCAAAAGTTATGCCCAATGTTAAAGTTTTTGAAAAGTATTTTCAAAGGTCAAGGTCAAGGTCACGAGGTCAAAAATTTTGGTATCAATGGAAAGGTCTTGTCACAAGGAATACACATGAGAAAAATGAAAGCCCTATCACTTACCATTCAAAAGTTATGCCAAATGTTAAAGTTTTTCAAAAGTAGGTCAAAGGTCAAGGTCACAAGGTCAAAATTTTTGGTATCAATGGAAAGGTCTTGTCACAAGGAATACACAAGTGAAATATGAAAGCCCAATCACTTCCAATTTAAAAGTTATGTCCAATGTTAAAGTTTTTCGGACAAACAGACAGACAGACAAACAGACGGACAGGCCAAAAACTATATGCCCCCGAATCTTTGATTCCGGGGGCATAAAAATCAAATTATGTCAGTTTATGTTTGTCCAAGCTGAAGACTCATTCTTTGTAATACTAGTAATAACCAGTAAGCTAAATGTATATCAATATAATATAGAGACGAAATTTGTACATTGATTACTTAAAGCAGCTTTTTATTCTTCCACCTAAAGTGCAAATTGTGCTCTTTTGGGTTTTTTAGTCCTGAGTTTAATGTTGAAATCTTTGTTTGCTGGGGGTGTAATAAAAGTAGTATTCTGTTTGTAAATACTCAAAAATAAATAAAGGCCACACAGCAAATTTGGGACATCTGCAGTAAAATCTAAAGATAGGAACTGAAGGTTTTTGGTAAGGATTTTAAATTTCTTTCAGCAATCAACAATGAATTGATCAACTTGCAGAGAAAAGGCAGATTTTTATCTACATTTTAGGCCATGTAAAATTATTTCTATGTTTCTCAGATAATTGGGTCTAAAAAGTGGCAAGGTAGGTAGGGTTTTTATTTTGTTTTTTTCCATTAAGAGTACTCTTATTATTCATGTAAGGCAAAAATTGTATGCGCTGTCTAATCCCCCCCCCCCCATTATTCATATGAGGCAAAAAATCTTAATATGCTGTCCCCCCCCCCCCCTTTTTTCCTTCATAGAAAATTGTCTTTGAACCGTCTGTCAAAATAATGGTACATGTACATTAAAGTTTATGGCTTTCTCCTGTAAATAAGCTGATTTTTTTTTTAAAGTAAAATAGCCTATTCCTTCTGAGAACGTGGAGACGTACATGTAGCTCATCTGTCTGAATGGAAGAAACTAATAGATACAAATATACGAAGTATGACACGTTTTGATTGCCATGAGTTCATTAGTAGAATTGCGTAAGAGACTCGACGGGTGTTATTTGCTCACACCTTGTTTAAACCCAGTTCAAATTAAATACGACCCCTCACTTACTCGGATGGACCCGTTCATATGGTTAAAAATTTGGCCGATAGCGTGTATCTTCGGAAGTCTAGTCTGGATGGATGAAACGTTCAGCATTAACCACCGTCTGATTAAATAATGTACACGGGTACAATATACATTCTTTTATTCATAGATTTAAGGATTTAACTACGTTTCTCTTGCGTTCGTCGGCGGTCCTTGCTTATTCTTTTTACAACGTGAACGTCATTATTAATAGATTCGGAAATATTACAATGGACACTTGCTATTGTTCGACATAGGTATTTACATATGCTGTAGAGATCAATAAGGAAAACTATACCAACGTTCTAATACTCGATGTATTATATGTCCGCAGCACGTGTCGGCATGTTGTTAGTATATCCTATACAATTCCATTTAAACGGCGTGTGAATAAAGTCTTCACCCGTAACGTAAATACGGAACGCGCCGTAATTAATACGGGCATTTAAAAGTTTTTTTTTTTCATCGGGTACTGTTTGGACGATTTTACAGGACAATATACACATATTCAATGAAATAAATGATATTTCGATTTTAATCGACGATCGAGGACGAGACACGGCGGATACTTTTTTCTGAAGTTACAATAAAAACGTCTCATCGGCGGCAAATAATAGCGCGCGGCGGTGTCTGAGAAACATAGATTTTATTTTACATGGCCTTATATATACAACCAATTCACAGGAATGTTGGAAAGGGGGGGGGGGGGGGGGGGGGTATGGGGGGGATTTCCTCTATAAAGGTAAAAGAATAGCTGGAATGATACTGCCCTATCTGTCTAATACTTACACATTTCAAAAAAAGGGAAATGACACAAGCTTTACACTTGTGAAAATAAGGACAATATTACAAATACAAATTTATTTATAGACAAGAATTCAACAAAGGAAATAAAATATATGTATGACAGTCACAGCTGTACTGAGACAACAAGATAAAAAGACATGAAAATAAAGCAATTTGATGTAATGAATTTACTGAAATAGGGCCATACGAATTCTAGCTTTCACTTGAGATTAGAAAAGCCTTGCACATGATGTAAATAAAAGATGAAGTTGTTAAGTTTGATGAGAAAGAATAATGAGTTTGAACTGTTTGCTCATGTTTATGTCCATGTATTTTCAATAGCTTTAAATCCATATTCATACTCATATCAAACTTTTATATATTAATCCTCAAATTTATTTCTACGTTTTCAGGTGAAGCAAGCTTTAAAGCATATCTATAAAATGAGAGAAAAGTGTGCTTCTCTGTTTTGCAATCGTAATAAATACTGTATATTCTATAATCTAATAGATGGAGGTAAAAAATGAAGAAAATGATGAAGGTTACAAAATAAGCTGGTGCCATGGTTACGTAGACTATAATGCACTACACACATACTGTCTTACAGAAATCTTTACCTTCTTTTTCAGTTTCTTCTGTTTAAAAAAAAATATCGATAAAATTCCATGAAAATTGAATTATGATCACACATAAAAAATAGAAAAAAATATCAGAAACCTATAGTTCCAAAGCAATTCAATTCGCACTATCACAAAACCCTTACTTTCACGAAATAAAATTGAATGTTCCATCTTATAATCAAATCTCAATCTACATATAAATAACTTACTTGTTGTGACGGTTGTTTTCTTCACAAGTCCAAGAACATCAAGTAAAGAAGCTCCCGGCTTGTGTCGTGGATCTCTCTCATCTGCTATAGAATTATAATCATATTACATGTATGTATGTTTCAGTCTCCATAATTGTCTCGATTGTGTGTAAAAAATGTCGAGAAAGTAAAGTTTTACGTACATGAAAGTTAGAACATACATTAATTTGCAAGTGTTGCATATTTATTTATTTTTCAGGTCCTTAAGTGCACATTTTTAAGGAAATGTTTTCATAATGATTTCTCAATTTTCTTTTTTTTTCTGAATACAAACTTTATGTAGGTAAGCACTGACAGCCAGACATTACTGTACTCCTAGTCCTAGTATATACATGTAAGTTAATTTTATAAGCAATCAAATTGATGATTTTATTTGTTTTCTGAGGATGGAAATTACTTATTACAAAATGAGTAAGGTATATGATTTGTTTCTTTCATACCTTTACATGAAGGCTCTTCAAGCTTTCCATCTGGTTTTGTAGTATAACACGATCTCTTAGTACAGTAAACCAAGTGATTTGCTGGAGAAAAAACAACAATTATGGAAAATGCTGAAAAATTTCATCTGCACAAAAGATGAAAGAAAAGGATTTTTTTGCATTCAGTAACTGCCAACTGGTATACATGTAAGAAACTAAAATAAAATGTATAGCTTGATATTCTTTCTCTTAAGGTATCCGTTGTACAATAGGGCATTTTTCCATGCCTGGTAAGGTACTATAAACTATATATTTTCTAAAAGGTTATACTGCCCACTGCTCAAAAATAATAATTTTGGGGTCAGAAGAATAAAGGGGAATAACTGGTTAAGCATTAAAATTGTCTATTTTCTACATAAAACCTCTGCAAAAGACAAATTTGTTCAAGAGTTTTTCCCCTTTGATTTTTAAGACCCGGGAGTCTTATATTTGTACTCAGGGCATCAGTACCTTTCAGAAAATATATAGTTTATAGTACCTTACCAGGCATAAAATTTACCATTCTTTACAATAGAGATGATTAAAACGCAATGTAAAATTACTCTATTGTACAACAGATACCTTAAGGCCCTGTCACACTGCACTCCACGTCCATATCACGTTCAAAAATTTTCTGGACGTGGTCGTACGTGGTTATTTTTGCAATGACTGTGCTTTGCACAGGGTATGACCGCCGGCGGCTGTTCCACTGCTGAAACACTGCCTAAGCACCGCTAACAACGTCCAACCACGTCTAAAACTAAACACGTTCGTGACAAGACGTTATACACACGCTTTTACCCGTGATACCAACGTGGAACACCCGTGCAATGGCCGTGCTCTGACCGTGATAGACCGCTTAAGCTTTCGCGTCTTACCGCGTCTTCTCCAAGTCTTAATCACTGCCGGAACACAGATTATCACGTTTGTTTCGCGTGCATTGCACGTCTTTACCACTTATAAACTTTTGAGCAGTTCAAAACTTCTTTCCGCGTCCAACGCCGTTCAGATTTTTTACCGCGTCCTAGCACGTCTACGAATCGTCTGTAGCGCGTCTTAAAAGCGCACAACGACGTCTGCTTCTTGGGTGACCTTTTTTGAACGTGTTTTGGCCGTGATCAAGCCGTAAAGCGCAGTGTGACCGGGCCTTTACGTGATAAATAAACTTGGGACTGGCAGAAACATACCTATAACCATTTAAGTGTAGTTTATTTTAACACAGCATTCTTATGCATCTAGTAATTAGCTACATTGTCCAGTAAATCTGTCATATAAGAAACCCTGTATACAGAGAGAGAAGAAATATTTCTATGTCATAAAATCTTACCAATTTTATTGCCGTATCGACTACCAAATCCACATAGACAATACATTGTAGTAGGCATTGGTCGTTCCCAGGGAATGTTTAAGTTTAGACTGGACATCTGACCAGAGTGAAAGCCCATCATGTGATTGGCGTAGGCAAAACTACAACTGGTGGCGTACCGACACATAGAACATTCTATGTGCTTCCTGTAACAAACAAACATACACAGTACATGTATGTGTGCTTCATTACCAATATTCATGAAATCTTTTAGAGAAATGTTCTATCTATTTTTATACATGTGTTTTTCCCATTTCATAAAATATCATTCATATTCAAAATGCACATGAAAAATTGCAAAAAAAATTCAAACACATACATGTATATCATGAATGAAACAGCATATTATACTTCACAATTCAACCATTGAAGTTTAAAATCCTGTCATCATGATTACTCATGTCAACAATATTTCCTTTCTTTTTTTATTTCATCATACTGTCTCTATTGAGTACATGAATGTGTACCATACTTACTTGTAATGATCAACTGTGCCCATGGACATTTTACATTCAAAGCAATGTAGATTATTTACAGACAGCGGGAGTTGAGTACCACCAAAGTCTAGTATCTTGTTGACCGTGGGGGCGTTAAGGGACTTTATTTTAGGTTGTAAACCTGAGGTCGGCACCTTTATCATCACCTGACCTGGGGTGGAGTATCTGGCATTTGAACCTGAATCACAAAAACAGTAATAAAATTCATGAATAAATGAAATTGATTACAATTTACATTCTATTTCTAATTTTCCTCCTATTCAAAATCAATTTCCATGTAATACGGATACATGTGAGTAAACATTTTCTGAATCAATGCAGCTTATAATGCATGTAAATGTTTAGTGTAGTGGTTTTAAAATTGAACAAATGTATGATATTTACATTCATGAGTTAATGAGATAATGATCAGTCAGGGAAGACAATCATTTAATGTATGAAGAGAGTTTTATAAATTAGTGTTTTGTACAGCTACCAATATTTATTGAAGATACCTACCGAAACTACAAAACCATCACAATAAACATGTACATGTATAATCATACATGTATAATTACATGTATATCGTTCATGCATGTATGAATTATGCATGTACAAATACATGTACATAAAACATGACTAGAGAGATGCATTCATTTATACAAATGTACATAAAACATGAAATATTTCTACTAACCTATACCCTTCTGGTTTGGTAAATGGTCCTTTTTCTTGTGAGCTTTGACATCTTGTGGATTAAAGAATGTAAGCCTACACAGTGGACATTTCTTAGACGATGTTTTAGACTGGTGTTTTAGTAGATGACCATAATAAGTCTGGGTTTGACCCCAGCCCTGAGATACAAACTTAACGTTGAATGTTTTAAGGCAATATAAACACATCATATACTGGGAACTGTCATGTTTCTGAAAGGAAAAGGGGGAAAATATCAATATAAAGGTAAACTTATGCATAAGTACATAATAGCAATGTACATCTAAGTCAACAGATAAACGAAAATGAAAAAATCAAATGTACGAGGGCTGATTGGTATGTTGTGAGCCTCATATTGAAGAATTTGAATTATCATCCGACATTTTGCATTATTTTTCTACATAATCCCCTTCAGTATCTATACACTTTTCCCATCGGTGTTTAAGGGCCTCAATACCAACTCCTTAAAGAGCTCCTTATTTTGACTGGTCAGAAAGCCATCCATTGCAAGTATGATGTCATCATCGGACTGAAAGTGGATGCAAGAAATAGCTGCTTTCAGTTTTGGGAATAGATGAAAGTCTGATGGAGCAAAATCAGGTGAATAAGGTGGATGCTCAATCAAATTAAAGCCACAATAATGAATGGCAGCCATAACAGTGACAGACTTGTGAACAGGAGCATTGCCCTGATGGAACAACACACCTTAAACTAGTGAGCTTTCTGAGTCGCTCAAGTTTAATAATTTCCTGTAACTGTTTCAGAAGTGAAGCAAAGTATGTGCCATTGATTGTTTGTCCTTTTTGAAGATGATCTATCAGCAGAATACGTTCTGCATCCACAAAACCCGAGGCTCACAACATATCAATCAACCCTTGTATATGTGTGTATATGATCAATTTCCTCAAGTATGTACTTGAATAATATGTGAACAAATTTGTAGGAAACTCAAAGTTGGCGTAGAAATCACCTGTTGTATGATACTACATCATACTGTATTTATGTCTGGTAAATACCGACAATGAGAATTACTCTGTATCCCTAAGGGGAACTTCAAATAAATGTGTATGTACATCAACATACCTTTTTGAAATGATCAACAACATCACTATACATTGATGATCTGAAGTTGCATAGATGACATATATATGGCATTTCACATGAGTTATGGTTCTGTCTCATATGATTGGTGAGGGCCTGTCTGGACTCGTGATCCCTCTCACATATCCTACACAGCAGTACGTTCACATTGTTCATATGTACCTAGTAAAATACGTTCATGTATCGTGAAACATACATGTAAATATGTAGAATCAAGATTTTTTTTTTTAATATTTCCATCAAATGCTTAAATGAAACAAAACAAATGAGACTATCTCATGGAATACAATTGACCAATAACTAAACAAGACAATGAGAAGTCTAGTATACCTTCGTATAGCATTGTAAACCATATAGTTTCTAAATGGAAAATCACTAAGCGATTTTTCAGTATTGAAGTACATGTATATAAATATCATGGAACTATTAACTAAATCGATATGATCATCTACTTTTCAATGCTTAAATGAAGATAAAATATTGTTGCAAATGAGCAAGTTTCTTAACATCCTTTTAAAATAAAGATGGATAAATACAATTACCTTTTCGACATGTGTTTGCATTTCGAATGGAGTGTCAAACTGTTTATAGCAGTGTTTACACTGACATAAGTCACTGAGATCTATGTTTTGTTGTTTACTACTGTCTATATGACCCTGGATATGCATCATGGCTTTAATGTTGTTATATAACATCTTGTTACAGTACCAGCACTGAAATCATAAATATTATACCATTATTGTAATAATACATGTACATGCATGACAAACGATAATCATTTAAGAAAAGTGATAATTCAGATTTCCCAACTCCTGCAATCTCATTCTGGATTAAGATTTATTAATAAAGAAATTTATCAATCTTGACAAATTCCTCCAAATAATATAAACACACCTTAAATCTGAACTCATCCTTGTTCTCTGAGTAGGTAGGGTCACCTTCCATTTTACCATAATAATACTCATCTAACGGTACCCAATTACCTGTAACAGCAAACAATCGAGGGATAAAATAATACTGTAGAAACTCAAAACTCAATGACGTACACAGAGGCTTTCAATAATCTACATGTATAATTTGCTTGAACAAAAAAAAAAGACAAATTCAGGGGTCAAAGAATAGCAGAATGTATCACTATGTAAATGGGAATACAACTAAAAAGTCCAGGATTTATCTGTACAATAAAACTTATGACAAGGGATTCTGGACAAGAGGGTTGATGAATAATGTTTATCAATGTCAAACATAATGTTAATAACTTATATTAATGTACACATTTAGCTTGATACCCATCTCCCCATCTTCTCGAGACAAGTGTACGTAATATCTTACTCCCCCTTGTCAGATTTCAAATTAGAATTGTTTATACACTGCTCAAAAAAATTAAAGGAGCATTTTTCCATTGTAATATAATGGTACATAGAATGTAATATCTTTTGGGATAAGCAAGGCTACATCATCAAGTTTTATCATGTGTATATGGTTAATCTGTTCAATACAGACATTGGTAATTAAGAAATGACCATTAAATATGTCTTAATACATTTATGTTCATCATATAGAATAATCAGCTGCAAACATATGTCATATGAAAGTAGAAACCTTGCTCCCTTAATTTTTTTGAGCAGTGTATTTCCCATGATTTTCTGAGCTCTATTTATGATGACAACATTCAGTGAGCATGGAAGAAAACTGTTATAGCCAATATTCCAAGTCAATTATGTCTGTACGTAACATACCACTATCATCCGTCTCCACTCGCTTCTTCTTAGCCAGGGCTAAATTCTGATCTTCATTGGGCCGTTTCATAGCAGAATTTGGTGTGTTTTGAGTTGGCACCATCTGCACTGTAATAAATATAATACATAAAAATGAAACCACTAACATTATCTTTGCAAAAGCCTCATTAGAGCAATGAAGTAAACAATCACTGATTCATTAATCATCCGGATCCGTGATTGAATATTTACCTAATTTTGGTGGTCCAAATCTGGCAAGGTTAGGAGGCTGAGCTACAAAGTTCCGCATCACACCAGCAAAATTGTTTTGATTCTGAAAGAAAAATTTGACATTTTTTAATTGTCTCAAATAAAAATAAATAAAACATCACTAAAGACTGTCTGGTAAAGCAAGTTTTTGTCAGTAAAAAGTTAAAGAAAGCCCTTATGTTTGGACCTATACATGTATTACTCAAATTTATATCTGAGGCAAGTGTGCCTTGTTCATTTCATGACTAAACTTATGTTGTTGTCTGTTGATTTGGGTATAAAAGAGATGGAAAATATGGATAATAACATAAAATGTCAAGGGTAACTAAAATATTCCCAAACATCATTTATTTTCCCAATTGCAAGGGCCCAGACCCCATTCAGAAATTACTGAAAAAAAAATCACTGACTATGTTTCTACTGCATACAGTTCCTGAGATTTTGCTTCAATCAGAAACTTTAACCAAAAACCTTAAAAAAGGTCAAGGTCACTAGGCCAAATGTTACGGCAGAAGTTGAAATGTCTTGTCATGGGCAACCTACGTGTATAATATTATGTTTCTGCTGCGTATCATTCCTGAGATTTTGCTTCAACCATAAACTTTAACCAAATTGTTGACAGACAGACGGACAAACAGACAGACATTGTCAATCTATAGACCAAAATTGCTTTGCAATCTGGCGGACAAATCTAGTCAGAAGACAACTAAAATCATAGTATAAAACCTTCATGTAAAATAAAATGTATTTCACTTTATTGATCTTTCAATCCCTCATGAAAATACAATAATTGACTGAGGATGAGGGCCACAAATGATTTATTGGACCTGGAAACTAAATTTTGATAGGTACACTACTTACCGCATTATTATTTACTGGCTGTATGATAATTTGGTTGTTCTGTAGCCTGGTGACAAGTTGGTTCATCTGTGCTGGGGCCACGCCTTTGGCAAGCTGGGGAGGGCGGGGTACGACTGCCTGAGATGTGGGTTTGGGTTTGGGTTGGGCAGACTGCACAGGTTTCTTTGGAGGACTTTGTGATACAAAGATAACATCTGGACTGGTGGATCTTTGGGGTGCTTCAAAAGAGGCGTATCAAAAATGTTAAACATAATGTTGAATTTTTGACAGAAATTTCTTTAAATGTACTTGGAAGAATATTTTATCCAGACAAAATACCCCAGTAGGCCAAAATTCTATTGAACACTAATACACAATGCAATTGTGCATGAAATCCCTTTGAAACCACAAAAATAGTGGACAGATTTTGTCTTTATTACTGAATGGACATTCTGAAGGCATGCCTGTTACAAAATCTTGTCACTAAGAGAATTTTAGAAAACAATTTCATCATTTTCTAAATAATACAAAAGACAGGAAGCAAGTACACAGTGGTCGACAGTATATGATATAACGATAACCTTTGAATCCTTATATGTCGTCAAAACAAGGACACATTATAGAACATTTACCTTGTTTATTTTGTTGCTGTGTTGGTTTCCTGGTGGACTGTGTTACTGTAACTAGTGAGAACTGAGGTGCTGCCATTTAAGGAATCATTATGGGAGGAGGAGGTATTAGTTTATATATCTATATTACACTTACATTGTTTTATTGCAGTGGTGGCTGCCTAGTCCATTGTAAGGCTGTGACTGGTGTCACCTGAGGTGCTGCCATTTGAGGAATCATAATGGGAGAAGGAGGTATTAGTTTATATATCTATACAACACTTACCTTGTTTGTTTTGTTGCTGTGCTGGCTGCCTGGTGGACTGTGTTGCTGTGACTGGTGCCACCTGAGGTGCTGCCGTTTGAGAAATCATTATGGGAGGAGGAGGTATTAGTTTATATATCAACATAACACTTACCTTGTTTGTTTTGTTGCTGTGCTGACTGCCTGGTGGATTGTGATTGGAGCCAACTGAGGTGCTGCCGGATGAGGAATCATGATGGGAGGAGGTATCAGTTTATATTTACATATGCCCATTCATTTGTATACAATTTTCACTGTAATTATAGGAGTATAACCGCGGTGGCATGGTTTGAACTATGACGTCATAGTAACTTGGCTTGATTTGAACTTTGAGGGTACGTAGTAACAGAGCCTTAGCAACGTAGTTTTAAACGTATTTTAACATCATTTAAGCTTGAAAAACTGAATGTAAATATATAGAATAACTATCTTTTGGAATGTGATTATACTGTGATAACCTACAATGGATCCAGGAATTATGTTTCTCATAATGCGCTAACGCGCATTATTGAACATAATTCCTGGATCCATTGTAGGTTATCACAGTATAATCACATTCCAAAAGACAGTTATTCTATAAACAATTACATGTATACATATCTATATAACACTTACCTTGTTTGTTTTGTTGCTGTGCTGGCTGCCTAGTGGATTGTGTTGCTGTGACTGGTGCCACCTGAAGTGCTGCCGTTTGAGGAATCATGACAGGAGGAGGAGGTATCGGTTTACGTGGATCGTTATGCATAGTTATAATGGCCTTGCCAGCCTTAGCCAGGCTATTTGCCTCAGCTATTTTGATCATGGCTTGGTGATATTTGTTTTGTAGATCATTGTACGTTCTCCTCTGTACTGGAGATAGGTCATCCTCCACACATTCCATCATCAGCTGGACAGACACTCCTTGTCGACTACGACGTTCTGGCCTCGCAGGAGACGCACTAGCTCCTCTCTGGGGTTGTGTACGCTTCACCATGTTCTGAAACAGAATCAGCTTAGGTTTTTTTTTTCAGTTTATTAAAACAAAGAATTCTTAAACAAGATTTCTTTATCAAGCAAAAATGACATCAGATTTATCAGTAGAAAAGCTGTTCTCTATAAAATGGGTCAAAGTGAGAGGTCAAGATTACAAGTTAAAATTTTGAAACAAATGTAACGTTCTTGTGACAATGGTTACATACAACAAAATAATATGAAAACCCTATCGCTACAATCAAGGTTAGTATTTCAAGGGCTTTAAATTTAAATTTCAAGCAAAAGGTAAAAAGTATGGGTACCAATACTATGTTAATGTCACAAAAGATACACCACAAAGCTCGCCAGAGACAATTTTTTCAGATCAAAATAAATTAAAGGATTTCAATAAAAATCTAAATATGAAATGTTTTTAGTAGGTCAACATTCAACATGTTCAAGGTCAAATAGTTGTGGTCCCAAATGAAAGGTCTGGTCATATTCATAAGGAACCTATCCCTCACAGTTAAATACCCAGGTAAAAGTTTCTGAAACAGTGAGTCAAAGTTCCAGGTCACCAGGTCAAGGATCCCAATGAAAGGTCTTGTCATGATGAAGAGAAACAGCCATCACTTTATACCCATTTAAGATTTTTGGCAGAGGTAAAATGGAGGAAACAACAGAAAAATATTACATAAAAGTAATTTACAATTTAAAACAATTTTTTTATGGCAAGTGAGAGCCCTGTCCCCCTAAAGTTCTGTGTAGATAAAATTACACACATTTTACAAACAAAGATTAGTACATACCTTCAAATTGATGATTGATCAGGCAATAATGAGTTTATGAAACTGCTTTGTAAACTGTGCTTGGGATTAAACTATTGCTATGGCAAAGTTGCACTTTGTACATATACAAGCGTTTTTACCATAGCCTCGTCTTTCTTCTCATTTTAACTGAAATAAAATGAAAAAATGATAATAATTACCATCAGGAAACAATTAGGCCTATAGGGGCATAAATCACTAACCTGGCTGATTCTTCTTTGTTCAAAGCACCCTCTGCTAACTCACTTTATGTTGCTTATCAAGTTTAAAATATACATGTAAAACATGAATTTATCTTAAATCTGAAACCAAATACCATGTACATGTACCTATAAGTTACTTTGGATATTAGTCTATTATGAATCAAAACCTTAATCTTGACATGGTGGAATACATTTCACTTCTGCCTAAAAAAATTGAATAATATCTACCTTTCAAATTTTGAGTTCAAAATGTAGATAAAAAAAAAAGAGAAAAAATTTTCAGTGATCTTAAATTTGTTAGTTCATTGGAGAGATGACTGTTTTAATACACATAATTAATTGAAAAATCCTTATTTTCTTTATGGAAAGGACAAGTTTCAAAAATTAACAGCGAGTGAAATATTGGAAATAAGAAGGATCAAAATGGCGACGTCACTGTCAGACAATATTCCCAAGATGGGCATCCTTCAGATCATTCTTTAATATTTCAATCTGCTACATGTTGTACATTGTACAAATCTAGCAACAGAAGAAAAGCATTTTCAAGCAAAAGGTAACCATACAATCTAATCAAAATTTCTCTCTATGTATAATTATATACTTTTCAAATACCTATTGATTCCAAATGTACTACACCTACACTTGAACTTTTGGCAAGACACTTAAATTTATAGATTAAAGGTCACACCGATACATGCATGATACACAATCAAGTTTTAAACAAAGACTTCAAACTGTGGAGAAGGCAAGGATTTATCTTTTTTAATGGTAAATGGTATATAATTTGTGAAAGCAAACTCAAGAAGTTATAATGTACATTATGTTATTTTTGTATGCTTAATTGACAATTAGTTCCAGATCAGTCTTATTTTTTGTATACCTATATTGTGAATTTTATTCAGTATTTTTCTTTATGTTACCTTGTTATTTGAACCAGTTGAATAAATGGTACTATTAACTACGTGTTGAAAGGATTTAGGACCTCATTCCTAATAGATTTCCATCAAGAATTGTGGTAGTTTTTATCATTTTATAACAATATGAAGCATTTAATATATATGCATGCACAACACTCAATTTTAAACTTCAACTTTATCAAAAAGCCCATGCTTACAAAACTATTTAGTGCTTCATCTCCAAACAAATGTAAGATGTGCAGAAATTGAGTTATTTATTGGTTAAGTTTGTATCTGATCCGAAGTTATCCCCACCTTAATTCTATTTATAGCACATTTATTTTGGGCCATATTCATTGTCATATTCAATTTTTAGTAAAAAATACAACTGATCTCAGCAGCTCTCCAAATTTGCATATCTTCAAGGCAACAAAATATGCCAACTGTGACCAAATATTCACTGTTCTATACTCAATTAGTAGATAAAGACTGAAATAAAAATAAACAAATATGGCCGCCTTGTATGAGGTCAAACTCGGTTTGCATTTCCCTTCTTTTTACTGCATGACTGACTACAAGTTGACCATGATAAGCGAAAATAAGTTGAAATCTTTTAAATTTGATATACCTTTACACCAAATGACCATCTATAAGCTTGTATATTGGACGAACAACTGGACAGTTCTGCACGCCGTCTACCGCTAATCATTGGAGATAGTCACGTGACTATGTAAGTCAAATTAGTTTCAACTGAGACATGCAAAACTATATTTATTTATTGTGATATTTACTGAATTTAATGAATCGAGTTAAAACGCGGCAAACTTTTCGATGACGATTTAGGGATTTTACTTTGGTACAAAGAGTATTTCTGAAATTAGGTCATGCTGATTCATTTCAACGCTTGCTTGAAATTGTGAGATTGTTTTCTTTGTGTGAAGCGCTGTAATGACGCAAAGAACAATTTACGAGGGATTTTTTTTAACAGACCAGTTAAAACGCAATACTTAAACAATTGTTTTAGCGTTCCAAAGGCATAATTATTTAATAGAAAAGAAAACTTCTTAAAATTTGTTGAATGAATATTTCTATCTCTGATATATGAGAATCCATTTAAAGAACAATAATCCCCCCCCCCAGCTTTTTCGTTTTGTTGAAATTAAGACAAATCGTAAAATTAAATCCATAGCACCTGCAACTAACAGACGAAACTCATCTCTGTCCAAAGTTCAAGTTGCTGAGCTTGAACTTGCTATGGCAGAAGCGAGGTGTGCAGTACATGAGCCAAGAGTTGAAAAACTGAAAGAATCTGAGGAGTTTAAGCAAAACATCTTCCGAGAATGGCGAAGGTCTACTGCAAGACGCTTTTACAGGACAAGGTACACGTACACGCAGGCTGGCAAGTGGGGTGATCTGGTTATCGACCCTTTACGGAAGAAAATCCATAATGTGATTTCATAGCTTCATTGTGATTACTTCTTATCATAACCTCTAGCTCTATTTAAAACACAAGCAAGAGGAAATGAAATCAGATTGATCAGGGAGAAATCGTCAGGGGGGGGGGGGGGGGGGACTTCAAATGGAACTACATGTATTACAGCTTGATCGTGCTTTTTAACTAGATCAAGCTATTGCTCACTAACATTTGTCAGTAAGAAATTAAAATAAAATCAGAAGTTTTGAAAAATATTCACGGGTTCCATTTGTACATGTATTTGATGTATATACATGAAGTAGTTTAAATTGCAGGTGCCCGGTCCGGGAGTCGAACCCCGGCTGTCCGGTTGACAGTCAGACTCGTTGCCGAGTGAGCTAAAGGAACATCCCAATAGCTCAGTCTTAGAACTTGCACTGAACTATTGGTACCTGCTACTACCGGAACCACTACATACATGTAATATGAATCGAGGCAAAGCCTTCTGTGCGAGCGGAGAAAAGACACCATAAATTTTGTAAAACCTTAAAACCTTTATCTCAAAATCAAAAACTTGTCAAAATCATAACCTTGGAATTCCAGGAATCCCTTCCCCGTCGGTCAAGCTGGACCTCCCCTTCCCACTGCAAACAAAAATCTGGATCCGTCCCATCTACTTTACACAGACATTGATCATTAGCAAGGGAGTCTGAAATCCCTCACCTTTCCTCTCTAGTGACCTTGACATCCAATAAAAAAATTCAAATCTTTCTTTACTACAGAATAATTTCGATCATATCTATCTTCTTCTTCTTCTTCCGGTTACTGCATAACCTCCTCTGGAGTATTGTCGCAGTTTTTGCGCGTGCCCAGCTTGAAACACACGCCATTAAAAACAGTATTTACATTTAAAATTTCCTAAATATACAGTTAAAAACGTCCCTGTGTGTTTATTTGGAGTACTGGATGAGTGGCAGCTGCTCCTTAAACCCCTCTAGGCTGGAGGCCGTGACAACTCTGTCTGGTAAGTTATTCCACAGGCGTATGGTAGATGGGAAGAAGGATTGCTGATGGAACTGCACTCGAGAGTATGGGACCATGAAGCGTAAATTATGTCCTCTGGTTGTAGTTGAGGCACTCCTTGGTATCAAGTATGGCTCTGATGGTATGGCCACTAATCCGTTGATGACTCTGTATAACATGGTAACTTTAAGATCTTGCCTACGATGTTGTAATGTGTCCCACTGGAGGCTTCTGAGCATAGATGTTACACTGCTCGTTGTCCTATAGTCTCCGTAGACAAAACGCGCTGCTCTCCTTTGGACCATCTCTATCTTATTGGTGTCCTTCTGTGTGATGGGGTCCCAAACAACACACGCATATTTTGTTTGATACACTGAAAAGTGTTGGAAAATCGCGCCAGTTTTGTGTTACTTTTCCTTCTTGCAATTACTACAATCATGTACCATTCTTGCATGTGAAAATGGGCACACTGCTACAATGACATCACATATGGAGGAATAATGACATCAAGTATACTGCAGAGTTACCGTTGTGATAAAGATGGCGGATTAGTTGCTGCTGAATTTCTGATTTTCAGACGAACAATTCAGATTTCACTTAATTTTATTACGCCATAAAATAGAAGAATTCTATCCATTGCGAATTTGTCAAGGTATGTTCTCCTGCTCTGTCGTTTAAGGGAATTGAGTCACTTCTACCCGTATCAGCGGTCCTGTTACCATACTTTTTGAGCTCCAAGTATGTTTATCTTTTGCTCGTGCATTTCACCATACTTACGTATACACGTTACCATAAGTGCGAGCTTCGCTTGCTATTAAAACTTTTGGCAAGAAACCTACTTTCAAATAGAAGCAACAAAATTTTGAAAATATGAAAACTTTGAGGTTCCCAGTATCTCCTTAACCATTGGTATTTATGTTAGGGTTTCTATACTATAGCTGTAGTAATTTCATAGTCCAAATTGCAGACCTACGACAGTGTTATCTGTTTTTTCGTCTTCGGTCTGACTGCTATGGGTAGGCAAAACTTGAGAATTTCGATGCAAAAAAAATTGGCAAGTCATCCGTTTTTTTGACAAATTTCAGTACCTTCAACCAAAAAATAACTTGCCCAGTCCTCCTGCCCCTGAAAAAAATCCCCTTTAGCCCTGGTTTAACTCACCTCTTCTTCTCTTCAATTTTTCCTATGATTAACGACATTTTGTCACACTGAGAAGCAATCAACCAATGAAATCGCACATTACATCCATTGGTTTTTCCCCATTCTAAATATAGGCTATTTTTTTTAACAACCCAACCCCCCCCCCCTCCCCACTTTCCCGACAATCCCAACCCTTTGAAATATATTTATCATCAGATTCTGATATTATATGAAAAAAAAAATTATTATGGCAGAATTATTCCATAATGGTTGACCTCATTCGACCGCAATGTACAAGTAAAAATGAAAACTGCCACGTACATGTGTCTTGTATCACAAAATCAGCTGACTTGAAACATGTGACGTCCCGAAAGTATGCGAACGCGATGTAACGTTGAATTTCCCTCTGTTTACATAGTTGCTATGAAAAACTGGAGGTAGGCTTGGATAACATTTCTGCAAAGTCATGTGATAGGCAGTGCTTTATTTCAAAACGATAACGGTCAATCCATGCAACTCGAAAATTGCCTATTACTGAATGTGCAGTAGAAAGTCATATATCTTGATATAATTTAATTATGAAAACAAACTTATTTCTCTATGATTAATTCATGATCCAAGTCATGTGACTGTTTCAGACCAATTAGCAACTTGTTGGTACACAGAGACACAGGTCTTAAGATATGAATGTTCATATCTGGAGCCACTGCCATATTCAAACAAATTGGCAAAATATTACACTGAGATACTGTGTTCAAGCAGCAACCCTAATTTACCTATACATGTACATACCAAAGTCCTACCTTCTCTGTTTGTGTTTGAGGAGGTACAGGACTAAGATGCATGCACTGTAAAGTATTTTCCCCATTAAAATAATCATTCTCAAATATTCATCACTCTTATTCTCATTCTAGAATGTTGTTTTTGTCGAAGGAAAGTTAAATATTCATCACTCTTCAAAATCTAAGGCAAACTCCCAGACAGAGCCAGTTTATGGACAGTTTTCCCTTTCAAATGCTTTGAAGAGATATATTTTATATATGTTGTGACTCTCCATATTTCACTGATTACTGGACTTCCCTTTATACCATTTTTCATAGTCAGTACAATGTAATTTAATGAGAGATGCTCTATTAAACAGATACATTTTGTATTTCAATGTAATTCATCATGCTGTCACAAATTGAAGTAGGGATAAGTATGTATCTATGCTTCATAAATTCCAGATAAGTTTTATCTTTTTATTGTGAATTTTATATCATGACTTCTTTCTTTCAGAAATTTACTATACAATGGAATGTGGCCAACTTCATTATGGAACCTTGGAATAATGGTTATTTTTCTCACAATTTCCATGTTGTATGACTTGCCATATCAACATTCAATAAAGCTGAAGCTATGGGGTGTTGCAGAAATGCTTTACATTCCATCTGGTAACTATTTAATACATTTATTTATGTTTCTGTTCTGTTGTTCTTCTTCTTGATTATTTATTAGTAACATGTTCAAGTGAGGGCTTCAAATTGGGATGTAGTATCTGATAGAATAAGTCATCTTTTTCCTTCTCTCTGTCCATCTGTTTGTCAATCAATACATACATTTATTACTGTTATACCACAGTACATTGAGTAACCTGAATAATTTTAAGAGATAGAACTTTCATACAAGATTTTCACTAAAATGGGACAGTTATACATCTAAGAAGTTTAGGTCAGATTGTCAAAGTTCAAGGTTTGATGCAAAATAAAGATACGATTTTATGAAAGGAACATGCCAGGGTTTTTTTTCCCCTTGTTTTGGGGCCAAATTTCGGCCCCTTCCCACTGCCAAATTTCCTCTATTTTTCCCAAAAAATCACCCTGAAATTCCCAAACAGGAATTATGAAAACATCACCTGAGAAAATAAGACTCAAAACCTGGAAGTCAGCACAAAATGTCCTATTTCGAAGTGCAATTTTGAAAGTTTTTTATTCATCCCATGTTAAGTTCCAGCAATTCAATGGATTATCAGTGTTAATAAATGATACTTTAGGATTATACTTCGGTGAGAATTTGTTCGAAAATTTTCCCAATTTCAGCAAAATGTCGCAAGTTTTCCCAAATGGGACAAGCACAGGCACCTTCCCCAAAATAAAAAAAAAAAGCCCTGCATGCCCTTAAAACTATGGGATACATGTTTGAAATAACTTTTTTTTTGCTTCTGACAAAAGAAAAAGTTTTCAAGGTAGAAATTTTAAGTTATTTTTATAAGAAAGGGAAATGTGTATAGGATTTTGAAGTTACAAGGTCAAGTAGATAATATACTCAAAAAAAAAAACTATCAACGTTTTGGTTCTGAACCAAGTGCTTTTACCGTAAGGTGTTGTTTTCATATTTCATATTATGAGAGGAGTATTTCTTTTAATTTTGAAATTTATCGGTAAGTTATCAATGTAAAATGTAGGAAAATTTCAATTAATCGTCAATTCATTGGTCCTTGCATAATAACATCAGATGCTATTGGGATAGGGCTTAAATAATTTAGTCATGAGAGGATAATTTCATAAGCCTAGAGTGGGGCCAATCATAACTTAGTCAGCTATCAAGTATTCTTTTGATTTGTCCTATATTCAGAAAAGTTGCATTCCAACTAAATTTGATGAAATTGTATGCATTTATGATTCTAGGATTACCAAACTGCATAAGAGCTTTCATCACTTCAGTTATTGTTGGATTCTGGTTCTTCATCGTGCTTCTGTATTTTCGTAGATACTTTTTGAGATGTTTGCTGTCTTACAGAGGATGGATGTGTAAGTGGGGATTATATTAAGTTTAATTCAATAGGAAATGATGTTGCTATGTATATTCCAGTGTAATTTTTAAAATAACAGCAGTTCTCTACTCCTTGTCAGCCTCTTATTAGAATTTCAATGTCCTTCGATAATGAGTAATGATTTTGAAACACGTGTATTTGAAAAAAAGATATCTATTTTATGTTCTCATGGATTGAGCTTCTTTTTTTTTGGTTCTTTAGAGAGGGGTTGTTAAGTCTATTATTAAAGGTAGATTATAGGTAAAATGAATTGCAAGATGGGTCTAGACCTCTTCCACTTGCATGTACATGTTAGAAAACATGTTCATAGAGCATGGATTATTAATGCAATGACAGAAAAAGTGCTTTCGTTCGTAAAAATCTATTAAACAGATACATTTTGTATTTCAATGTAATTCATCATGCATGAAAAAAATTTTCAACAGAAAAGCTTCATTTTTAAAAATATTTTGTCATATTACAGATGAGCAGCCTAAGACCCAGTCTATAAGTACAATACTATGGGGATTATCTATAAAACTGGTCAGTGGTTATCATCCAAAACTCTACAGCTGTCAGAGGAGCTTACCTAGAATGCCTGTACCACCTTTACAAGAGACTATAGGAAAATTGTTGGAATCTATCAAACCCTTGTATGCACAGAATGACAAGAAATGGATTGCTATCCAGAAAGAAGCAGAGGAATTTCAGAGGACAATAGGACCTCAGTTACAGTGGATCCTTGTGTTTAAGTCATGGTGGTCACCTAACTATGTCACAGACTGGTGGCAAGTTGTTCTTATTCTATAAATCTACTCTATCATCTCTTTATTCATCTCAGCATGTACACTTCTCCCCTGTTAGTGTTATACCGCCTTTTTTTCGTTTTTCTAGAGGTATATCGAGGTTTACTGTTTATGTCAATGAAATTGTTGACTCTTGCGTATGCTTTTCTTCAATTAAAAATATTGAAAACTTGAATACCAATAATGGCATAAGTAGCGATAAACATGTCTGTCGGTATTATAAATGAAATATTTAAATTGTCAAAATACATAAATGTGATCGTTAAATGCCAGTTTAATATCCATACTAAATTTACAACTGCATTTTCTATATCAGTCTATAAATCTTATAAGCTGTTGCACTATGTTTGTCTTTAAATTATCACTTTTGTCTGTGTAATCCACAACTCACCTTTATCTTTTAATGGTATGCACAGTGCGGCAGCAGTGGCAGTAAAATCGCCAAATTCAAATTGAATTGTTGACTTCTCAGTATTGATGATGAAATGGAAGAATCAACAATTGGATTGTCTGCTATTTAGGGGTTACCATGCATGCTAACGCCTCGCGGTAAAACTCAATTTCTGACAGGGGATTCGCCGATACCCTGTCAGTTTTTGTAAAACATCAGTATGGTAACCCTATTCTAATGCTTTGGTCAGTAAGGTGCTAGAAAACGTCTGCTTTTAACGGCGTCGCCATAGGAATGCATGACGTCATAGCAAAAACTGCAGTGAAACGTGAATCCCCTTGCAGTTTTTTCATCGCTCAACCAATCAGAATGCGCGTTACAAACGGAGTGCATTAGAATATTCTTTTTATCCTATCACCCCACTATGAAGGGCACATTTCATCATCTTTAAGTGTAAATTTCGGCCACACGGTAACACGGTCAAATCTATGTGTGACAATGAAACGCTTTGGAAAAATTATCTTACCTGGGACAGTGTTTATTTAAAATTGACAATCAATTTGTGTGAGAGAAGGCCTAATTATCTGATAACTACCTTGTTAATTACCTGGCGGTATTAAGCAGGGGATTAACGGTTGTTTGTACCTTTACATTAGTGGCAGATGGCGGTATGCGGTCTTGGCATTATAACGGGGGTTTTATATAGAAAGAATTCTGTTCCTCACAAAATGGTGGCGGTATGCGAGTTTGGCGAGTTAGAGGGGGAGGAGTGTACATACATGTACTTTAATCCTTTTTTGAAATCATTAAGTCTTGTTTTAATGAAAATAAAGAAACTATTTTTGTCCTCAATGTCACAAATGGGATTTTTAATAAAGTGTATTATTTATAGAATAACTGTCTTTTGGAATGTGATTACATCTATACTGTGATAACCTACAATGGATCCAGGAATTATGTTTCTCATAATGCGCTAACGCGCATTATGGAACATAATTCCTGGATCCATTGTAGGTTATCACAGTATACATGTAATCACATTCCAAAAGACAGTTATTATATATATATTTACATTCCAGTTTTCACGCTTAAATTGCGTTAAAATAAGAATAAAACTCCGTTGCTAAGGCTCTGTTACTACGTACCGTCAAAGTTCAAATCAAGCCAAGTTACTATGACGTCATAGTTCAAACCATGCCACTGCGGTTATACTCCTATAATCACAGTGTAAATTCTATACAAATGAAAGGGCATATGTAAATATACATGTATGTATTAGATTTAAGAAGTATGATGAAATCATTGAATTCAAAATTTTCACAGATTTAGGGGTTACCATGCGTGTGTTTTACAAAAACTGACAGGGTATCGGCGAATCCCCTGTCAGAAATTGAGTTTTACCGCGAGGCGTCAGCCGAGCGGTAAAACGGATATTTCTGACAGGGGATTCGCTGATACCCTGTCAGTTTTTGTTAAACATCAGTATGGTAACCCTATTCTAATGCTTTGGTCGGTAAGACGCTAGAAAACGTCTGCTTTTAATGACGTCGCCATAGCAACGAATGACGTCATAGCAAAAACTGCAGCGTTTTTTAATCGCTCAGCCAATCAGAATACGCGTTACAAACGGAGTGCATTAGAATTACATTTACAATGTATGTAACTCATTTTAATTTCATAACTAGAAATGAATACATGTAGATGAAGTTTTGAAAGAGATAAAGTCAATTTGAAAATTTTGAAATTCTCCCATGGAAAGATCTTGACATTTTTCTCAGTGTTCAATATGCAATTTTGATAAAAGACAATCAGAAAATAATAAAATACATTCATATTGCACTTAACTTATTTTGTCATCACATGTAATTCTGACCGTTATTTTAGGGAGAAGTATGTGTATCTGATGGGCAGAACCCCCACACCTGTTAACAGCAACTATTACATTATGGACCAAGAACATTTCAGACCTTCAACTCATCAAACTGCAAGGTAAACATGGTCAGCTAAAGTTAAAGTTTCTGCTCAGTGAGATCATTTCAGTTTTTAAAATGTCTCTGTCATACATGTAAAATGGATGTCTTTGAACCATTCCATCCAAACCAAAATCTTTTCTTTGCAAATCTTCCTTAGTCATTGGTTGGATCTCATTGAAATTTAGTACAATATCATATAGATGTTGGTTTAAACATTATTTATTTAGATATTTGCATATAATATAATTTCACAAAAAAGAAAGTAGGGAATTTGACAACAAGAAGAACTTATACTAAGTCCTCTCCCCAACAATATTTAATTACAAATTTATAAATTAATGCCGTTACATGTGAGGTATAAATAAACCAGTTTTAACAATAGATACATGTAGATGTTGATGAAGGAAGGGGGGTACTCTTCAAAATCTACATGAGACCTCTGTATTTGGTTAGAAAGCAATATCATCAAATTGCTATACTCCCTTACATGGATTCATGGAAACTTAATATAATGGATGATCACAACATTCAGTTGTGCATGAAGGAAGATTACATGTAATGATGTCCAAAATCTACTACAGAATTTATGGTCCATGGATGTAGATTTTTGCACCCCTCACAAACAAAGCTTGTGGATCATTCTGTCTGTCTGTACATCTGTCCAACAAACATGTTCCCACCATAGCATAACCACTTCATGGATGCAAGTTCTTCCAATATTAATTTTATTGAAAATCAGATTACGAGGAGGGAATTGCATACTTGACAAATTGTACTTTAACTTGCAATGTTAAGATCATCTGTGATAAATCATTAATAACATGAAACTTACATGTGAGAATCAGTGACAAATCAAATGCCTGCATATTCAAAATACAATTTTCTTTTTTCAGAACTTCTAGTGCAATATCTCAGTTTTTGAAATTCAAACAACTTTGTGACCATGAGACATTGGAACCCCTGAGGATACGTAACACTGTACCTGTCTGTATGAAGCAGTATGAACGGATGTATTCTACCTCAAGGTTAGAACCTTTTTATTCCCATTTTAATACATACTAAAAATTATGTGATAAGTAGTACATTAAGTGCAGTATGTCATACAAACTATACCACACGATACTTTGTTTTGTTCATGGATATTTATTACCTGCATTTACAACTTCAATAACAACTTTATAGGGTTCCTGGAGAAGATATAGATTATCTAGTCCATTATGACTCAAAACATTCCAAGGTAAGAATAATTGTAATGCTGTTCATTTTTTATCATGGAAAGTTTCAAAAATATCAAATAAGACTTTTTAAATTAACGTGGGTTCATAGTTCATATTTGTTGTAAAAGAAACAGCTTTGTTGCTTCAATCTTGATGACTTTGATATCACCAACTTCATTTGAATTTAGATGAAATTTTGTACATACATGTACATTGTATATTAAACAAATATTTATATTATCATTTATTTATCAATTGACATTGTTTATTTGATAGCATTTAGCTGTGTTAAGGAAAGGAATCATCTACAAAATGGATGTGTATGATAAGTTTGGAAAGCTTCTAACGGCCATAGAGATTAAAAAGCAGTTAGAATGGATAATCAAGGATGCTGACATTCATGAAGGTAATATCCAGGATATAAATTTACGTGCCCTTTATTCAAAATGACAAAAAATACCTGTACCCTTTTGGGGCTTGAAATTATTCAGGAAATAAATTTCTTTGACAAGAACAAGCCATTCTAAAGGAGGATCAGGTGTTTTTTGATTCTCTGTAAAATATTTTTGATGATTAAATAATTACAATGTTCAAATCTTTCTTATCTATACTTGAATACTTCAAGGCAGATTTGAAAAGATCATGTACATGTTAATGATCAAAGAAACGTACCAATTATTTGTGAGTCAGAGAAGCTTGTACCTGCTCTAACTGGTAAAGAGAAGGCTGATTGGGCCAAATCTAGATCTGAGTATTTTAGTCATGGTGTCATTGTTTGTTACAGATGACTGCAGTGAGTCGGAGAAGCTTCTACCAGCCCTTACTGGTATAGAGAGGGCTGATTGGGCCAAATCTAGATCTCAGTATTTTAGTCATGGTGTCAACAAAGACTCGTTAGATATAGTAGAGAGAGCAATCTTCTTTGTGAGTGATGATGATATTTATAATTTCAATATGTAAAATTAATGCAATACAAACAACGTTAGAGATTTTCTGCAAAATTAAGTTAATGAAGAAAGTGCATCATAATTTTTATCGTAAGAAACAAATTGTAGAACCTAGTAGGAATGTCTATGAAAATAGTTCTCTAAATTTCGTTACTAGGGGTAAATTTTATAGATAATAAAACAGATAATCTTCTTTGTACTATCTTTATTCTACTGTGAATTATTATCCTTAATTCTAAAAGACATTCATTGTGATTATGTAATACTGTAGGTTGTATTAGACTGGAGAAGTTTTAAGAGTATGAGTGAGAGAGCAACATTTTTGATGTGTGGAGACGGGCAATCTATCTGGTTTGACAAGACGTTCACGCTCATCAGTTTTTCTGACGGCCGAATCGGTCTGAACTGTGAACATTCCTTTGCCGACGCTCCAATTCTGGCCCATATGGCAGAGTTTAACTACACAAACGAGTGAGTACTTGTTGATTTAATCTTTAACTGCTTGTAATGCATTAATAGCCATGCCAAGAGTGTTTAATATAGTTCCAAATATTGTTTTTTTGAGTGTGGTGTTGAAATATATCATTACATGTGTATTCCCAGCTTCAATTTTAATATCAGAATACTTAAGAAAAAATATAAGTATTCCATTTTTGTAGATGAAGAGAGAGTGAAAGGAGAACTTTGAACAGAAAAATGTAAAGTTAATAAGTAATAACTCGGCTTTAGAATATATACAATGGCTTTAATGCTTAGATTCATCTTTATATGGGATTTATCGTACATGTAAAACATGTAAATTTGCTTAACAAATATTTTTTCACCATTGCAAACACAATTTATACATGTACATGCATGCTCATTATGTAGCTTTACTTTCTTCCAGTTCATTATAATTTTGTTATACATGTTATATGATACCCATTGTTTTAAAAGATGAAAAGATATGCACAGTAGAGCCAATCAAACACCAAACATGTACAATATAAACTTTGAATACGATTGTGTAAATTTTAAATAATCTTGCACTGAAGATTCATACTTACATGTGATTAAAAACCAATTTCAGTTGCTAATCTGAACTTGAGTAATCATTTCTTCGTCCTTTTTCATGGGCACCAGTATTAAAAATGAATAAGAGTAATTGTTTTCTTGTATTGATTTTAGAAAATATATCATGTATTTATCAATGAAAATATCCATGTCGTATAAAAGAGGAATTCTATTCACATGAGGTCAAAGTTCATGTCCCTTATAAAGATATTGTATGAAACTAGATATTCTTAATACATGATCATACAAACATATTTTCTACAAGGTTGAAGTCACTCTGGATATATTTGATAACCTGCAAAACAATTTTCTTATTCATATACATGAATATATAAATATAGGTCACTAGAATATTTTAATGAGAATATGTATACTTACTCATCTATGAAGAGAAACTATATAATGTTCAAGGTCAAAAATCAAAGTTGAAGGTCACATGTAAAGGAGTAATAATTTTTGCATTGATAAGTTGATTATGTTTCCTTTCTAAAATCCATTTTTCAGGTGCTTAGTGTCGACCTCTTGGTTTAGAGGGTAAGGTTCAGAGTAGATACTGTTAATGGTTCATGCATGAGTTACCGGCTGAAGGGTATTCCTTAAACATATTCCATCTTTCTGATGTTTTAATTTGTATGCAACCTTTTCATTGTGAACCTTCCTCTATAGATGTCAGAGGAAGATATGTTAATCATTTCTTTCCCTTCAGGAACATATATATCAGCATGTTTATGTAATGGTATTTTAGTGGTAATTTAAACTTTAACATTGTGAATGAGGTACAGTGTACAGAAGTCAAATATGCAGATTTTGTTTTTTAGTCCACCTAGATGAAGGAGTAAGAATGTTATACATGTACCTCATGGTTCTGGTACCTTTAATTTTGCTCAGATATGTCCATTTGTTGCTTTGAAGCTAAAAGGAGGGATAATTTGATTTCATAGATCATTGATAAAATTTGATTATTTTGAAATGTTTTAAAGAAACTTAATATGTGTACAAACAGTTTAAAGGGTCAAAAGATACAACCAACAGGTGCTTGGATTTTGGTGCCTTGTGAAGGGATGCTTTGCTTTACATTGTTGTCTGGTTTAAAAAATGTCATTTGTACAACATCTGAATACATAATATTTCAGTGTACAAAATATACACAAACATTTAGGCAGTACGTTATGATTATATTCAACCTCAAAATTTGGTGTAATTTATAAGTGGTATACCCATCAGACCCTCTTTATATATACAGGTACACAGCCAATTGTGCCTCATATGAAATTCATATGAAATGAGCATCATGTAAATTTCACATGAAAGTTCATGTAAAATTCATATAAATTTCACATAAGATTTATGTGAAAAATATTTCACATGAATTTCACATAAATTTCCTTCACGTGAATTTCACATGAATTTTTCTAAGTGACCTTCACAGGAAACTGAATTCACATAACATCCATGTAAAATTCTTCACATGAATTTCATGTGAAAAATTTCATGTAAATTTCATGTTCGTGCTCGTTTCACATAAATGTCATGTGAACTTTCATGTAAAGTTCATGTAAATTTAACATGAATTTCATATGAGGCACAATTGGCTGTGTACATGTATTCTGACAGTCTGAACTGACCTGATTTTCTTTTAATATTGTATTTATTTGAATGTTTGTCATAGTCCTTGTATGTCAGTCTGTAACTTTGAAAACCTATACATTCAGTGGTCATTATTTTAGATATATTGAAGTATTTTGCTAAAGTATTATTGTGGAGGTAAGGAAACACACATTAAAGAATTTAGAAATATGTGTAGTACTTAGGAATCACCTGCTAAACAGAAACTCTTCCGTTCTCTTCTGTAAAAAGGAGCAGACAAAACAACAGACAAACAACAGACAAGCATTCAACTACAGCAATTTTGTTGCAGTTTTTTGTAATGGGATAAATTATATTATCTTTAAGAATCTCCTTATGATACTTCAGTATCAAGGTCAAAGGTTGATGTAATGTTCCTAAACTTATCAAACCAATGCCCTTGTGATTAATCGAAACTGTTTTGTAAGCTACATGACTCGATGATAGGTCTGAAACATTTGTTAAAGAGAGATAGGAAGATTTCATATTATGTTACCAATATAATTTCAGGAATGTTCCATTGTCTTTCAAGTGGATACTAGATTGTTTGTGTTCATAAAAGCAAAGCTGTTTTCACTAAAAAGCAATATAAAGAAAAATAATTTATAATTTATACATATTTCTTTGCCATTAAAATCTAATACCGTTACATTTGTATAAGGAAAAGACTGATAAATGACATCAGAAGTTTATGATTGATGTCTTCATTTTACTACAACTCACTTATATATATAAAGTAATCCAAAGTGTCTTTTCATTGCTATTTTGTAGATATGACTCTATTGTTCTTCGCTTCATGAAGAGATGCAGAACTTTGCTTCTGAATATAAAAGAAATAAATATTAATTCTTTGTACGATATACTATATCTTGCATGGAAGGAATTCTAAGGCTTTTTAACACATTTAACAAACTTTTGAATAATAAGGAAAACAAGTGAAGAATTACTGGATGTCTGACATAATAGTGAACATATACATTATAGCATTAAATTCAAATTGCCTATCATAGAAGTGTTGATGAGCTTTGATTGTGATGCCATTATGTAAAAACCCGTCAGTAGGTGAAATGTCAGATATTTTGGCAATTTAAAAATTTGAATCTCTAAGACTTGTAAATTGTAAAAGGTTTCTTAAGAATCAAAGAAACCAATATTTAACAAAAGATTCATATCGATACCTGTTTGTTTAGATTCAATGTAACAAAATTGTAGATAAACAGAATTTCTATTTTACTTTATATTGCTTTTGGATGGCAATATTTGACAGTGGTAGCCATATTTTGTTTCACTATGTTAGCTTTTTATGTCTTCACTATCAATAATGACCATTGGCTGCAAAATTGTAGACAATAAGTAAAAACATAATTTTTTTGGCATCTTTCAAACTAAATTTCCTTCACTTTAAATAACTATTTAACTATAGTCGTTTCAGATCTTTTAATATGTCCTCTGATTAACTGATAAATCTATACTTGTCATTTTAAATTACTTACAATTACACTGTTATAGTTATTTCTATGAAATTTGCATGATAACAACAATTATCTTTCATTTTTAAAGGGCTCTGAAGATTGTCCAGTTTGACGACCATGGTAATTTGATACCCACGCCAGAAGATGAGCAGAAGTTCTTTGTAACCAAGCCACAACGACTTGTATGGGAAGTAACGTCAGATCTTAATGTCGTTCTCCAGTCAGCAAAAACAGTCAATCTGAAGGTGAGATTTTGGGGAACAAATTGTATACAATAAATCAAATTTCAAACAATTGCAATTTGCACATAGTCAATCATTATGTACACCTGATTTGAAAAAAGTCATTCTTAATTTTATTTCAGAACAAAGACGACCTTGACCTGTGTGTCAGAGAACATGAATCGTACGGAAAAGGTTTCATGAAGAGCTGCAAAGTAAGGATGAGTAATGATCTGAAGCTAAATCTTGGGATATTTATAAATTCATTTTGTCACTGAAATATTATTTAACCTTACAGCATTCAGAATTTTGAAGAAATTAAATCCATTTCAGGTTAGCCCAGATGCCTACATACAGATGGCCTTACAAGTGACATATTTCAAGAATGCAGGAAAATTTGCCTTGACATATGAGTCTTCCATGACTAGATTATACCTACATGGTAGAACCGAGACTGTCAGATCTCTTACCACCGATTCTGTGGAATTTGTTAGGTAAGTAAAATGATAATTAATCTTTAGATATCGATTCGATGGAATGTCTACTAGCCTATTGATGATATTGTTCATGAAAGTCATTGAATTTGATTTGGATGCATGTTAAAGTATTGAGTATTGGATGCATTTATGAAGTATCATCCTTGAATTGAATTTTTCTTAATTTTTGTTCTTTGATTATTTCATAAATCCTCAGTTTTAGCAAACGTAAATATTTCTTTGGATTAAAAATAGTACTGAGTCACTGACGAGGGTTAAGTACCTGAAACGTGCATGTCTGGTCCATGCTGCAAATTCATTTGTACGAATTTGCTGACGTTTAACATTTGTACCACTTGGTGAGTGTCACTGCTTGTGGAGAAGGAGTACCTGAGGGTACATTTAGCCAAGTATGATCAACTTCCGTTGATGTTTTCTTCAAACACTTTCAAAAAATTCTGCTCACAAAATTTTTTGGAAAATTTCTGAAAAGTTGGTCCTGTAGCATCATATCCCAACCATCCTGCTATGTATAGGTATTATCTTACATGCACATGTAGCCGTGAAGACGTTATCTGTATGAGGTCATAGATATTGGGTTTGAAGTCTTATATAAGCCAAGTCAGCTATAGCCAGCATTACAAGATAGAATGATGTATATGTCAAACTTTCAGGGCTTTCCTTGATAAGAGTATATCTCACGATGAAAAGTTACGGCTTCTACAGAAGGCATGTAACAGACACCAGGGATCATACAGAGACGCTATGAGCGGTCGGGGGATTGACAGACATCTATTTGCTCTGTATGTAGTCAGCAAAGGCATGGGAAAGGTAGAGTTTTTTTCCTGAACTTTCTTTCATTTATGTACATGTAATATTCAGTAATACTTTGTCTTTTAATTCAATATTTAACAAATATAAGGAGCTGTTAAGATAAGGCGTAAAATCTGCCCTGAAAAGTCTAATTTTCAAAATTCGAAAATTGAGGAAAATTTTTGGTAAAAATAAGAAGTAACTTAGTCCAGATATGAATCTTCTGTCATGTTGGATAAATTATGCAAAATATGACCTATTTTTGGGTCAAAATAAACGTTTTTCCCCATAGAAATCAATGGAAAATGGAAAAATTTTTCTACAACATTGTTCCCCCCCCTCGGTTCAGAATGCCATTTTCACCAAAAGTGTATATCCATAAAACACACTTTCTGGCCAAGTGGGGTTCTGAACCGAGGGGGGGAACAATGTCCCAAAGGCGAAAAACGAAAAAAGGGGAGATGGATAAATATTTTACAATCGGTCTTTAGAGCGGTAAAATAAATTAAAATTGTCATTTTTTCCTTTAGTATCATGTAAACATCTATTCAGAGTGTATTCCGATCAAATATAACCGTTAGGTAGGAAATAAACGAAAGTTGTCTATTTCTACACTGTGCGTATTTCGCGCCTGAAAGCTACACATGTGACCGATAAATACGAAATATAACCGTTTTTAAGTTTCCGGATTGCAGATTTTGCAGATTTTGCCGATTATATTAATATAATAACCTCAAGGTTAATTTCTCTTATCCAGTTTCGATATTAAAAGGTACAGAAGTATAATATGAATCAAATTTGTGTAAAGTAATGCAGTTATTGTGCATTTTCGCTCAATATTTGACGTTTTCTCTCATCAGTACCCCCTACCTCTTCAACTCTTTATTACAACATCTTTCACCAAATCTATTTAAATAAAATTCCTACTTGAAATCTTCTAATACTTTATTTTATAAACCCGATCACTTTTTTCCTGAAATAGAATGACAGCGCACGAGAAATAATCGAGTGATTTCAGGGCTAAATCAAGCCCTTATCTTAACAGCTCCTTACAAAACACTAGATTTATTTTTCAGTGCTTTGCATTACTTATTGGTCTTGTATTTGGGCAATAGATATTTCATTTGATTGAAATGTTGATCTAATAAAATGAAATTTTGTTTTGAAATACTGATCCTTATACAATCATTTAAAAAGTATGCAAGTATTTATACATGTATGGGATGAACATGGGAAATTAAAGAAAGTCTTGGTGTATAATACAGGTTTCATAGTAGTGTGTATCGTAAGATATATCATTTGAAGTACATGAACATAACTTTATTTCCATAGGAAAGTAGCTTCTTGAAGGATGCTTTGACTATTCCATGGGAGTTATCCACTAGTCAACAGCCTCAGCAACAGTTTGCTT
The DNA here is from genome assembly GCA_028142955.1 of Pinctada fucata. Classification (NCBI taxonomy): domain Eukaryota; kingdom Metazoa; phylum Mollusca; class Bivalvia; order Pterioida; family Pteriidae; genus Pinctada; species Pinctada fucata. Next base: position 65,505,470 of record AP027105.1, read on the forward strand.
CCTCTCCTGATTGTAGTTTACCTCAGTACAAAAACTTCGTAAGGCAACTAGATATTCGCTTGGTGAAAAAAAAATGTTTAAAAGATACTGAAAAATGTTTAAAAGATACTGAAAAAGTTAAAAAAAAAATTAAGTAAATTATGAATCAAGTATAGAAAATTTCTAGGAAGTTGTCAAGTATGTATGCTCCTAAAATACATCTCTATAGGGACAAAGTATACATATAGAATTTGTTAGATTTTGAAAGCAAAATACATGTATGATAAATTCCTATTGTACACATATGATGTACAGTTTAATGTATTACTCTCTATTGATCTCCATTCTAGCTATGTCCAGGTGGCGGGTTTGGTCCTGTATCAGATGATGGTTACGGAGTGTCGTATATGATTCCTGGTGATGCTAAAGTCTTCTTCCATGTGTCAGCCAAGAAATCTGTCAAGGAAACGGACGCCACGCTCTTCATGAACCAACTGTTTGAAACCCTGCAAGAAATGAAGGAATTATTCAGCAAGAAGTAAATGTGAGACCCAACCATTTTAGATGTACATATACAACGTTTTTTTCTGAATTTTCGTATCTCTAAGTATACACACAGAAATGCAGCTGTGAGTAGATGATATTATCATTTGTAATGTATGAGAACTGTTCTGAGCAAATCATGATAGATTATAGAGAAAACAATATCGGTATTTGCAAGAAAAATAATTGTGCCAACCAATGTTGATTATTTCAAAGTAGTCTTTACTTGGACTTGTCATTCATAAAGTATATTTATACTTTGTGCTATTGTTGTACCTTTGTTATTGTATTTTTTTGGTCACAGATGTTCAATGTTTATTATAAACTTTATGTGAAAGAGATTTTAAGTAATGAAGTAATGAGAATTTCTATATAGGATTCAGATCAATTAATACTTTGATTGAGAGTAGGAAAAATTTATTCTTTTTGTTGAATGTGAATATGGATGCCAGTTGCAGATCTTAGCCATAATACATCTACTACAAATCATTCGTAATGAGAGAAATATATAACCTTTGCCAAGAGACCTGGCTTTGTGATATCAATGTTGTATTTTATCTGACCAATTCTTTAGAATTTAGCATTATGTATAATATAGTTCTTTAAAAAGAAGTACTTGACTAATGTAGATACATAGTATTCCATTTTAATTCTGTGTTAAACAAATAATCATGTGCCATTACAAAGGTCATATCATGACAGGCTTGACCAGACATTTTAAAGATCAAACCTTGTTGTATACATGTATGTACATATAGATTTAGTTTACATGTAGACTAGTAACTCAATGTATGTACATATAGATGTTATCTATGTTCCATTGTATAGGGGAAAAAATGTTATTTGTCTCAGTCATTCTGTACTTTTTTTGCTCACAATGTGGCGTTTTTACAATCAATGTCTTCACAAAATGGTTGTGTATTGTACTTTAAATAAACTGGCATCATAGCTTATAATCAGCAGGAAGGACAAGTTTTTCAAATACAAATTCAGGTGTGGAAAAAATTATGATATTGAATGTATGAACTGCAAATTATCAGACTTTTTTTTTTTTTTTTTTAACAAATTTTAACATTTTCAATAATTTCTTTTATTTACATGTTTAATTTCAGAGAAGATTTCATTTATGGTTATATTTTCTAGTCATGTATGAAAAGAAGCCTCAGTGAATATACCCTGTGTATACTTGCTACAAATATGTATACCTTTTGTGTGTGAATAAAAAATGTAAAAATGGAAGTTTTTCTTTGTGAACATTTTTACAAAGTGTAGATGTTCATCTTTTGTGAGGGGATAGGGAATAATGTGTATATGTTGAAGGGCTTTTAATTTTATTTTACATGTTCTCATTATTTTGTGTCTTAGCTCAATATTTAATATTATATGTAAACTTTTTTTATTTTAACCTGTTTTATTCAAATTATTTGTACATAATGTTATTATTTGAATCAAATGTTTCCTCTGTTTGAAATTCAAACATATAAGTACGTCTTTCTTTAAGATTGTTTAAAAGACATAACAAGAATTTAAAGAGTGGTATATTCATGAAGCGTTCAAAAAGGGGGCTGAGAAATTGCCACAATGATGTGGTCAGTGACCCCTTTGACTCGATACTAAATGTGTGCATGTGTCCTTTTTTTAACAAGAAGTATAAATTCTTAATGTAGATATGATAAAAATGATTTGTGTTTTCAGAGTGCTAGAATTTAGATAAAGAGATTTCTAACTATATACAATTATATACAAAAATACTCAGCAGAGATTTTTATTCAATACAATCATTATTGTCCACCATTTATCTGTTTATGTAAATCTTTTTTTCTGGAACAAAAATTCATTAATTGAGGACAGATATTTAATCAATATGTTTGTAAACTGATCACAATATGTTTAGAATCAATGTGACATGTCCGTACAACAGCTTGCCAATTTTCATTCTCTCCATTACAAGTTCATTTTACTTGAAGACATTGATTCAGAATTTTACTGGTTGTGACCAGAAAGGGAAAGCATCTCCCCATATGAATCTATCTTTCAATTGGTACAAAATTACCCACCTTTACATTAAAAGGTATGTGGATCATTCCATGGTAGGTAACTTATTGTACAAAATACAAACATTCATACTCTATAACATATCTAGTGCAATAGGAGGAATATTGAATCTTTATCCAACAGTTTTTAATTTATTTATCCATTATTGAGTTTTACATATTTATCAAGAATAATTATCTGATGGTGTAACATTTATGATATGGAATTGTGATCAGATTTCTCTATCTTGTAAGTTACATACATGTATGTTAAAAAAATGATAAGTATTTTGTTGAATGGATTTGAATAACACAAACCTATCGTAACCAGCATTCTAAATAAGCCATGAAAATGCAAGTCTGATCAATATACATGTACATGTATGTTTTTTAAAGGTTATATGATTGTACTGAACTCAAGAATGATTATAATGATAGACAACAGTTAGTATCTTGAAAAAAAATACATAACGTTACTGTCAAATCCATGTTTGTGTATACATGATTTTCTGCATCTACTTGTTGCTACTCATTTATCCTTTATCATTGATTTAGTTAATTGACGAACCGTGATAGAGTGGACCATTATGTTGTATGATTCCTTTTATGAAGTTTTACTTTTACTTTACATTATTGATACAACTATTTTATTGATAGTGCACAAAACAATGCAATGTTGTAGATGGACCATCAATATTTTCATTTTAAGAGTTTTTGTTCTGAAATCCTTTTCACAGCATGGCAACCCACCGATGTTATTTTATCTGGCAGAAATTTCCTCTATTGTAACTTTTTTTCCTGGTTTGGGGAAAAAACCTTATTTACTTATGAATGTTTATTCTCCACAAATACATTGTATGTACGAGTGCTAGAATTCAGAGAGAAAAGAGAAAGGGTCTATAACCTACCCATCAAATATTTGTTCTGTTGTTGTTCTCCTGTCAAAGCATATTTTTTGTTTATTTCTAGAATTCTACAAACTTGAGAATTGTTTTTCTTGATACTCATAATCAACTTTATTCATATGTGTATATTTGATGCATGACATTATTTAAACCAGATTTACTATTATTTATTTATTTAAACCAGATTTAATTGAAAATAGGATAAGAAAGGCAAATTTATGATAGATTCATCAAAGTGTTTTTGAATTCTGTAGAATAGACTATATTGTGGATTTGAAAGTTAAGCCAGGTGGCAAAATTCGCTGTGACATCATAATGACATTGTGACACCATAGATCTACAATATTACATGTAGTAATACATTTTACCACTGCTCCTCTGATCATAGAAAATAACATACTATACAATTTCCATTCCTTTTAATGAAGTAGTTTAAATTTTGACTATTTAATAAGATGGTGCTCTTGATATGTAAAATAAAATTTTCATCTTCCCAGCAAGATCTTGACATCATTTTGTGATCAAGTATTCCAACTTATAATTTTGGTTTTGTTTTTTTACATTTGTCCATATACTTAACAACTACATGTAATATTTTCGAAGTGATAAGCCATTTATATACCCACTAACCGTCTTGTAGATATTATGTTGTATAAACTTTGATGTCTTGTAAGATCATGTTGTAACATCTACACATTTGTCATTCAGTACACAAGAAAACAGGTGTGGGTGCCATTAAAGTTATTGAGATGTGTATAAAATGTATGTGATAAAAAGGAGGAGTTTGGTATATACTTGTAGTATTTTTATGTTATTACATTTAAAGTTCTCAAATTTGTTTTACATGAAGATGAATTTAGTCTGTTTATTTGCTCATATTATATACATGTATATTGATAAATCCATTCAGAATCACTTACTGAAATGAGTTATGAAGACATCTTTTTGAGATTGTAATACTGGGATCAGACTTTAGATAAGTTTTGATGATTTTCTAGGATATTTATATATCAGGATATTTACATGTATATATATGATCATGTGCAGAATTACAGTTACCTACAGACAATTGTATTACATCGCTTGTGTCTGATCCTATTTGATTCTGACCTGCCAATTCTTTTTTCCTCTTTTTATTTCCTAAAAAGTTCTAGATATCATAGGTTAAAGTTCATAAACAATTTCTGATAATCCTGTCAGTCTGGCGTTCCCTATGAGAAGACCTCTTTATTTGAAATCTTAACCTTTAACAAATTCACTTTGGGTAACATGACTTAAAAATTCAAGATATGATGTACCGACCTCATAAGCAGAAGTTGAATCGGCAACTTGATTTTTAACTTTTGACATGTAGCAGATAAAACTTAAAGGTATTTACCTGTGCATTCATTGAGACAAGACATTTTTTGCAACCTTGACCTTTGTGTAACATGCACATGTACATGCTTCACAAACCTTCTTCTTTGTTTATTTTCTTCATAGTATATTTTTAATTCAAAATTTCTTTCAATCTTCAACCAGATTAAATAAGCCATTCTATTAAGAGGAGGTAGTCCTACTTAAATTAGTACTTGTTTTCCACAAAAAAAGATCCTCTGCATTAGTTTCATTCTATTGATTAACTTAATTGTGTAACGGCAGGTCGGAAGAAGTAGTACCATACACGGGCTTAGAGAATGTTAAAAGTAATATAAGTGCAATGCGAGTTTTATACGCTATTGTAACAAATGTGTTTGATTTCTTCACCAGCATTATTTGACGAAGCTTTAGGATTTAGATCTCTAAGTGTGCTGTTTCACATGCACAAACTTTGTCAACGCTTCTAAATCAAATTAGAAAGATATTGAATTACAGTATTTACATACATGTATAGAAAATACCTCCGTTTGCTTACAAAAAAGTGTGAAAGGCAGAATTTGTGTAACAGTATTATGTAATGTTGTGAATAAAACTGATGATTTGTGTCTTTAATTTCTTTCAATGTTGCTGAATTTTTCCAGAATTTGTGTCAAAAGAGTCCATAAATGAAACAGAGAGCCCCATACAATAGAAGACAATTTTAAAGTACAGGAGTCGCCAAACCTTATACAAATGAGGGTAATGGGATGGGGATGATCAAGGTCAAAGGTCAAGATTAAGGTCGGAACAAACATTTGAAAACCTTGTGAACACAATGCATGCAGAAGACAAACTAGGAGTAACAGAATCATCCAACCTTCCACAAATGATTTCTATGGAAAGGGGATAAACCATATTGATTTTCAAGGTCCAAATACTTGCAAAAAAGTTGGCCATGTGAAGATTATGAACCCTATTTGTTTAAATGTTCAACGCCACTAAATATGTCAGAAAAGCAGTATTTGAGACAATGCCATGCTTAAGATTGCCTTGTTCTCATATTCACGTTTTATTCCCCTGCCATGTATTGGTACATTATAAGAGTTTGCCATGTCTGTCATTCCTGCTGTGCATCGTGCCATGGCACTTCATTTCCAAAAGATTTTAACTACACGTAGAACCCTAATGCCTGTGCAAACCTTGGGGTGATAAATCCTTTTCAGTAGTACTTTAAGCTAAAATGGATTAAAGAAGTCAACGTACTTTTTGCGGTGCCACATTTCACTTTTTTGTCTTTTCTGTATTCTTTTTCGTAAAAGTGAACTCCAAATTTTTTAATGAATTGAAGGATCGATGCCATTCCTTCAGTTCAGAATGAAAAGAGGTTTTCAAGTTACGGTGTTTAAATACTGAGAATTCATTTGTGACGAAAAGAAAATGCTGCTCTCTGGAACAAGTGTTGAAAAACTTGAAACACTCAGTCTTGGGGAGCTTCCGTATATGCATTGCAACACATTATTAATTGAGTATAAATAGTAAAGGAAAAAAAGACGTCCTTACTCTGTTTTCAGAGAGTAGATTTCTCGCCATAACAAAGCTTCAGATTCGGTGCTCTAGACATGTATAATTCTGATCATTGATCTTCATCATTGGTACTTCAAGACAAAGTATTTTCGTGGCATATACCATATGTATTATCCAGTGAGATAAAGAAGATCCTGACGACAATCTCAACAGCACTCACAATAGTGCACCAAATTGAGCATCGATGAGACCAGGTGCCCGGGAGGAGTGAGCATCCCCTGTTTGGCTAGCCGCATCCGCCGTCGATGTTCACGCACGAAAATGAAAAAAAAACTACATGCACTGTCTGAGGTTATGTCTATACTGAAAGTGCTATGGCGACCATGTCAGGACACTTACTAATTGTCACTTCCACTTTCCATTTCTTCAAAAGTGAACGCTTTCAACTATGCAGACAATCCACTCTAATTTTGCACTAAAACCTCGTTCCTTTGAACAAAAATGTTGGATCCGCACATGTAGAAGGAGGAATATTTTATGATGTACATTGCGTAGACAACAGCTGTTTGTAGTTCTTAGCTATAATAATGCATAGTAAAACAGATGGGGAATTACAACCACCTATCTATTCATAGTAGGTCAATCCGCTTTCAGAGAGAAGTATTAAAGAAGATGTGATCTAACGTAAAAAAAAAGAGTTTTAGTCTCAAAATACTGGCTTATATTTTCTTCTTTTTTTTCAGATAGAGTGGGAAGATAGTACTTATTATTTTTATCAATTCAAATTGAAAATTGGTCCAATAGTTCCTCTTTTTTCTTTCAATTAAAACAGAACGATATACCGGAGGTATGTCGCACCAAAAAAAAAATCGCTTTCAAGAGCGTTTAATTATAGCATGAAGAAGTTAACGAAAAACTCATGTTTATGAGCAGCTGACTTTGTTACTGAAACAAATATTTTGGACGATACAATGAACATATTTAAAAACATTCTAATTTCTCGTTGTCTTCCATGTTATTAGTATTTTTTGGCAGGCGTTAGGGTCAATGGAATTTACAATTTTTTGAATTTTAGTGTACATCTTAACCTTCATTGAATTTATTCAAGGCGGCACCACATACAATCATCTATGTTAATTCTGTTATTCTAAATTCTCCTCATTTGTTATATATTCAAATATGACATAAATCATGTTATATGTTTACAGTTACTCATTGCTTTAAACAGGTCCATGTGCAATACATCCCGTTCTTTTACTGGACTCTGGATAATGTGCATTAGATAAAGCTGTCCATCGTGGTTCTATATAAAGCTGTTATTGTCTCCGTCTGTTTGTCCGATTTTTTCTTTTCTCGTGTTCTGTTCTGTTTTGTATCTTCTTTTTTTCAAGATTTTTTAAGCCTTTACAATGTGATTTTAGAATCTGTTTTCAGGTTTTGTGTTTGACTGTCATTGACTGTATTACATTTCAGTTGTCTCTACATTAATATATTACGATCCATTTGGTATGTTTGTGTTTGACTTTCATTCACTGTATTACATTTCAGTTGTCTCTACATTAATATATTACGATCCATTTGGTATGTTTGTGTTTGACTTTCATTCACTGTATTACATTTCAGTTGTCTCTACATTAATATATTACGGTCCATTTGGTGTGTTTGACTGTCATTGACTGTATTACATTTCAGTTGTCTCTACATTAATATATTACGATCCATTTGGTATGTTTGTGTTTGACTGTCATTGACTGTATTACATTTCAGTTGTCTCTACATTAATATATTACGGTCCATTTGGTATGTTTGACTGTCATTGACTGTATTACATTTCAGTTGTCTCTACATTAATATATTACGGTCCATTTGGTATGTTTGACTGTCATTGACTGTATTACATTTCAGTTGTCTCTACATTAATATATTACGGTCCATTTGGTGTGTTTGACTGTCATTGACTGTATTACATTTCAGTTGTCTCTACATTAATATATTACGGTCCATTTGGTGTGTTTGACTGTCATTGACTGTATTACATTTCAGTTGTCTCTACATTAATATATTACGATCCATTTGGTATGTTTGTGTTTGACTTTCATTCACTGTATTACATTTCAGTTGTCTCTACATTAATATATTACGATCCATTTGGTATGTTTGTGTTTGACTTTCATTCACTGTATTACATTTCAGTTGTCTCTACATTAATATATTACGGTCCATTTGGTATGTTTGACTGTCATTGACTGTATTACATTTCAGTTGTCTCTACATTAATATATTACGGTCCATTTGGTATGTTTCTTGATACCCCTTTTGCTTGTCAAAAATGCTTTGTTTGATGTTCATATTCTGGGTCTGTGCCAATGTGGTCAGTGCAAATTGGTCTTTAGAGATCTTTCCATATGATAATAGATATTGATATACACTATTAACTCTCTTGAATCAAACGGTTCATTTCTTTTTCTTTAATTTCTTTCTTTCTTTCCTTTTTTTGCACCTTTTCTCTGTTACAACAATTTTGCAGCATAGTGAACTAGATAATATTGCAACTTTTGTACTTTTGTTTTAGTGATTTATTGTCTTGTTTATAAGTTCTCGGTTTGTTGCCTGGAGTGTTTGCTTCCGCCTAATAAGTATATACAGCTAAGATGATATCCCGATCAAAATGAATAGAATAGATATTAATTTCTACTATCTACTGAACAGTGAAATGTACAGGAGTGTTGGCACGAATGTTGCAGACAGTCTGAGGTATTGATGCAATGCCCACTTTCCTCAATAGTGACTTAAATAAATGTTAATAGTGTTTGTTTTATTTTACACTGCTTGTTCTATTTAGAACACCCCCTCTGTTATACTTAAAAATCTTTCGTCTCTGTATCGTCAAAAACACTGGGCAAAAAAAAAAGTTTTTAACTTACTGATTTTTCGTTACCAAGAAGAATAATACCTTTTCTTCTTCTTCCCTTTTTTACTTGCCCTTTCAATTTTGGAACATACTCTGACCAAAAAAGACACTCCCTACGTCTAAGACCCCTCCCGTACGATGAAGAGTCGGAGTAATCAAGTAAATCTGCTTGCAAAATTTGATACACCGGATAACGGGACCAAGAATCAAACACAGTCGCCTAAAAGCCAAAGGCAAAGTGGAATTATCATATTTCCTAATTAAAAGGTTACGTATACATCCTAGGGCTCCTGCTAAATACTGAATTTTAACATTATAATAAGACTTGGAGTTTTTTTTTCCTCAGCGCGAGTGCTATTTTGTCACATTGTCTCCTGCCCCTCATATGATTGGTTCTTATGCATGACACCTGTTGTTTGTTGTGATTGTGTATTCCGCTGTGGTAAATATACCGTTGACTTTTTGAAGATCTTTTTATTGTTCTACAAATATTCAAATTCTACTCCGAAAATTTGTATTGATCAACTATATCGGGAAGTATTAAGGCCGAACCAATTAAATCTTCAGAAGTGATAGATTCATGTAATAGTTGCATGAATATATCGGAATAAAGAACATAACAAAGAAAACATTTTACAAAAACTAATAAGACAAAGTTCACATGAAAATGGACAAGGCCCCTGCCTTTATGTAACCGTTATACATGTATATGCTCCAAGTGATTCGTTATGACAAAGTATGCTTAAAAGTGAAGTTTCGTGAAATTCTGCATAGAGATTTCAAAATTTCGTCAGCAGCATCAATGGACATCGTTTTATCAGAAGAATCGTATCAACAAATCCAAATCGCTTACTCCAATTCCCTTACTTTTGACTCGAATTCAACTCAATGACACTTGTTGCCTTCTCTTCCGAGATCGCTGCTAAGCGGGATCATACGTTTATGACAGTCAAAGAACCGACGATGCATTGTACCATAAAAACTCTTCTGAATTTCCCAAAATACAGCTAAATACTTCGACCTTAGGAATAAAACTACGCTTTCATATTTCAGTTCATTTCACCAAACTGTATACCCCTTTATCTTGTTATTTGCATTTGCCTTCCAAAAACATTGCTTACGTTCTATTGCATTCTATCCCCGTTTTGGCTTTAAAACTTTGTTCATTATGCATGTAGTTTGTGCATCTTGGTGTATAAAGGGTTTCATCGCATTCCACGAGATGCTTCATTGCAAAATCCTTTTTTTTTTTGTAGAGGTTTCCATATAAAGGCACATTAAAGTCTGAAATATTGACGAGGAGTCGATGGTTTTCACTAAGGACTTTATACGTCAAATTTACAAAATTCGAGAAAAAGACTATAATATCAATATTTGTTATTTTCCAAATTTTGCTACAGAGCATACCTACTATGCATCCTTTGAGAAGTCATAGAAATAAAACGTATTCGGAAATTTTTCATGAATTTTTTTTGGCCGATAATTCTTACCTGTAATAATTGTTAGATTTATACAGGTATAGATAAAACTTCAAAAAAGATTTTTTAAAAAGACATTTATAACTTACCCTCATTTTGATAAATAGATATCAAAGAAGTACCTATCAGTTATTCAGAGAGCAAGGTAAAATCATTAGAATTTCCATTGAAACGGTTACATGTACGAACATCGGAATGAATAACACCCCGAAGTGAGACCAGGTGCCCGGGGAGAGTCAGCGTCTCCTGATTGCATGCAACACCCGACGCAACAGCTCCACGAAAACTTGTCAAATTCGGTCTCGATGTACATATTGATGTACACATCCGGTACATATTTCTTTCTTGGTGATGATGACAGCCATTTAATCGCAATCCAGAATGTCACTGATCATTCTGGAAAGGGGGATCTGATATGCTTTTATTATATCCCCGTAGCGACCGAAGAACTTCTTTAAAGATGATTTCAGCCGTTGTGTAATATAACCCTGAACAAAGCCGTCTTGCTCTAACGATGAAATCTTGGAACATGCCCTGGGGTACCTTATCAGCTGAGAAACAAAAACGCCCTAAGCAGTAGAAGACAATGTTGCTACTCATGAAAGGGAAGTTAGTTATATGGAGGCTGAAATCATCACTCTTGTCACACAGTAAGGTGTTCAAATGACCGTTCGAAAGATAGAAGTATATCCATGTTAATTGTTTTATTATCCTCTTATCGTAGTAAATGAAAAAAAAAAATTAGTATGTTCACACAATAAGATAAAATAAGATAAGATATGCTTTATTACTAAGTACCTTAAGAAGGGCCCGTAATATAATTCAATAGGTTGGTATGTTACACGTAATAAAACACCCATTTGATCACATTTTGGGAATTCTTAATGTCCTCTTTAAAAATGATTTAGGTCACAACAATACAAAAACAACGAAGTTTTACACATTAAGCGCTTTGACTTTTCTGAACGAATTGAATGACGGGTGTTGCTAGCAAAGAATGGTTAACATGACCTCATTTTGTATATTTGTCTGATATCATTTATGTGTCACTTTCTTGTGGGTTTGTTTTGCTGGATGTATGCAGGGTGGTCATGCTGGAGATCCTTCCCGTTTCTAATTAGAGAAGACAGTTGTCCTCTCTGAGTGTAAGTCGTTACATTCGGCCCCGGCTTTTGCTGTCCTGTTTGTGTTGTCATATCACAATGAGAATCAGTGATGGCAAGTCAAACACAAACCCAACAAATAGGCTGACAAATTCTTGGGAGAAAAATAGAACAGAACTATCTCGCGAGAAAAGAAAAGCGCACAAACAAATTGAGACTATAACATAGCACCATAGAATCACAACAGATCCTGAGGCCAGTACAAGAAAGGAGTTTATTATAGGTGGCACTGTTAATAACGTACTGTAGCAATAAGTTCAGTTGAAACATATTCAAATATCGCATGAATCATGACACATACACGGGTGCCGCAACCGAGTGTTGTTGGAGATCCACTCTTATCTCTTATACACAATGCAAGCAACATTATCGAAACAAGTAGGATTGAAAATGAAGCTTCAAGCTTATGTAAAAATTTTCTGTATCATTTAAAACAAGGGTGTCGCACTTTTTTCCCGGAATCAAAATTAAGAATACGAATACTTCTAAATTTAATTGTTGGTGGCACTATCTTAATTAATTAGATGAAAAAAATAAGATGTACGCCAAATTTACAAATACACTTCCTTTTATCCAAAAGCCTGTCATACATTATAATGCTGCTATATTCAGAATAGAAATGTTAAATGTCTTCAAATTCCATAGCATCATTTAAGAACAGATCAATTTTCAGCATGGACCAGACATACACGTTTCGGGTACTTAACCCTCGTCGGTGATCCTAAACCTAAACAATGTAATATGGCCAAAGAGTGTGAAATTTATAATATCCGAAAATGACCAAAAGACGTAGCAGGATGAGTGTGATATGATGCTACAGGACCCACGTTTAAGAAATTTCAATAATGTCGAAGGGTTCCAAATCTCTACCTTCTTGAAGAAAAATCCAAATCAATTTACATGCACCAGACACGTGTTTCGAAATTCTCATCAGTAATGCTTTCAGCGGCGCCACCATAAATAGTTTCAGTAGCGCCCTCTTTTTATTTTTGAAGTTAGATTTTTACATTACAGAGAGCGCGCGGCTGCAAATATCCTGTAGGGTCGATTCAGTAGCATATCCAAATAAAATTTATGTTCAAAATAGCATTGGAGGGATGGTACGAAGATGTTAAACTCCTTTAATTTCGATGATATTTACCGGTGAAATGGCTAGTATCCGAAATTGCAAAAAAAAATATATTTTATGTCGCATTGATAAAAGGCCAAAACAAAGCTTCTTTCAGGTGACAGAGCTGGAAAGAAGTAATTAATACACTTGACAAACATCAGGCCACGGGGAACGATTTTAACTGCTCCACACTGCAACGTGAAATAAGTGTCTATATTAATAATGTCGAAGGGTCCCAACTCTCTACCTTCTTGAAGAAAATTCCAAATCAATTTACATGCACCAGACACGTGTTTCGAATATTAAATTCTCATCAGTGATGCTTTCAGCGGCGCCACCATAAATAGTTTCAGTAGCGCCCTCTTTAATTTTTTGAAGTTAGATTTTTACATTATAGAGAGCGCGCGGCTACAAATTTCCTGTGGGGTCGATTCAGTAGCATATCCAAATAAAATCTATGTTCTTCAAGAAATTTTGATCACAGAAATTTTCAAATGCATTGAAGAAACGATCAATATCGAAGATGATGGAACATGGCTTCTTTTGCCGTCGGGGACTCCAGGTCAACCTGCATTGACATTCACCAAGTGGTAACAATGTTAAAAGTCTTCTGACAAATGCAATAGCGTCATTTAAAAGATCAGATAAATTTGCATCATGGAATACAGTTAACACTATCATACCCAACAACTGAGCGTTCTTTGAGAGCATTTGGTAACAGTTGTGCGCATCAGGTAACCACAATGTTTGCTACTAACATGGCAGATGACCGTTCTTAGTCAGCATCGATTGTCCATTGGTTGTAGCATTTTGTGTTTAATATTATGATGTTGTTTTTGGTATTCCTTGTCCTTTTTCACTTTTTGTGCTTTTATTATCTATGAATTCACATAGTGGTGTTTGGGTTTTGCTTTGGGTGCTGGCTTGCTTCAAGAGAGTCCTGTTGGAGATAACCTTCTTTCTTTTACTCCTCCAGGATTCTTAATCACATCTCCATTGTTGATTCACTATGCATAGGTCTTGTTGCAAATATGTTTCACCATCTGCAGATATTATTGTTGGTGTATTTCGTTTTATATTTTCACAATGTGTGCTCCAGTTGTCGTGCTTTACATATTTTGTTTCCATTCCCTACTGCCAATACACACCGATAAAGCGCAAAAGCTGAAAAACAATCCTTAAATATAGCATATGACTATTCGTAGTCGGCACAGGATGAACCTTGGTATCTAACAGCAATTCTCTGTAAGAACCAAAGAATTTCAATGACATGTTGGCACGGCATGTCATGGATTTTAGAAATTTTTGGTATGAAAGTTCAATATGAAGTACCATTATGTAAATTACGAAAACCCGCAGTTTAAAAAAAAAGTTGCCGTTGCCATGGTAACCATGTCTGACGTTTCAAAATTTATAGGACAAGGCATATGTGTAGGCTTCGTAACCATGGAAACAAGTACTATTTTATCTGAAAATACTTGATTACTTTCTTTCAATCCTTATTATTATGCATATTTGTAAAGTTTTTTACCAGTTATTCAGTCTTAAAGTCGAGAAGGCAAGGCAAATCATTAGATTTTCCATAGGAACGGTTGCGAACATCGGAATGAAGAAAATTCCGAAGTGAGACCAGGTGCCCGGGGAGAGTAAGCGTCTCCTGATTGCATGCAACACCCGTCGAAACAGCTCCATGGAAACCTGTCAAATTCGGTGATTATCTCGATGTACATATTGATGTACATATCAGGTAAGTATTTCTTGTTTGGTGATGATGACAGCCATTCAATCACAATCCAGAATGCCACTGATCATTCTGGAAAGGGGATCTGATATGCTCTTATTATATCCCCGTAGCGACCGAAGAACTCCCTCGAAGATGATTTCAGCCGTTGTGTAATATAACCCTGAACAAGTAGCTTACTTGCAAGCCGTCTGGCTCTAACTATGAAATCTTCATATTTGGAACATGCCTTGGCGAAGCGTATGAGCTGGGAAACAAAAGAGGATTAAAATCAATTTAAAGATAATATGAAACACGCAAAAAGGTAAAATGTTGCCATGACAACGACAGAATTTAGGTAAAACTCTTAAATTACCCTTTCCAAAGTTTTGACAATTTTATTTGTCAATAAACATATATTTCCTTTGACGAAAATCAATGGTCTCCACTTTTGTGATATTTAAGATTGAAAATTGTCAAAAACATACTAAATTGGTCCTTATTTTCACCTCTGTTTTTCGCTTCTTCATTGATTTTGGATTAATACAATAAGCTTCCTGTAATATATATCACATAACTAAGTGTACTAAGTAAGAATGGAAGTAAGGAAGAATAGATTACGTAAAAATAAACAAGCTGTTACAGAGGTATCCATGGCAACAAATTATCCGAAGCTGGCTTATTTCATGGTCTCAAGAGTACTAGAAATATAATTACCTCGTTACCATGGCAACCAGAGGTCACATTGGCCAAAAAGTGTTATTTTCATGGTCAGTACTTAATATATTCCCATTATACCGAACATCATCAAAATAAATGACATGCCGTGCCACTCGATTTTGGTCCTAACAGAGAATGGTTATTTCAAAGTGGCAGGGTTTAGCGATCGTATTCCGGATAGGCACACCATTTGTTATCATATACTAAGTAGCTGATGGTCATCGAAAGTTGGCGCCGGCGGCTCATTTACCTTCCTAGGTTTATTTTTTGTCATTAGTGTTTCACATTTTCGTGTGTCTGCTTAGTTCGTTAGTTGCTCCTTTCGATGTGAGAAGTGTAGTATGTCTCGTCACCAGTTGTTTTAATGTTGGTTTTTTTTGGGGGGGGGGGGGGGGGGGGGGGCTACATGTGCCCTCGTCGACTTATACGGAAGTGTTCCAACTCTTTTCCTTCTTGAAGAAAATGTAAACAGTCATTCCAGAAATAAATAAATTTTACTAAATATTCATGTCGCCAACCTTTTACTTCAAAATAAGAAGCAATTCTACGATTTTCACTAAACAAATCGCTATATTTCAATACCTGTCCATCATCTGCGACAAACAAAATAATTTCTAGTCATACTTAGATAGAAATATAGAATGGAGACAAGTGTAAAGTATGGATAAATGGACAAAATCACGTGTCGCTCGATAAAAATCTTAAGTGAAACCTCCAAATTTGTGGAATTTGTATGTTTGTTATCGGAGTTCCTACCAGTATGGATGTAAATAAAGATGAAAATTGTCAATGAGGTATGACGAAATTTTTTTTCTATTGTCAAGACTGTTGTCGCCAATTGTTCAATAACTTCCGTTACGGTCCTTAGAAAGCAGCGGAATAAGACACTGGTTTCTGCAATTTGTAATATTGCTTCTGAAATTTATAAGGTTGTATCGTTGTTTTTGTTTGGACAAATCATATCCAATGTATTCGTTTACATAATGACTTGGTTCATGAACAAAGACAGCAAATTGACTTGGGACAGATAAGGAATTAACTTCCGTGATCAACATTTCAGCAATATTACCTCCAGAAGCAATATTTTTACATTTACTTTTTTCTTCTCTTGTCCTAATCATTAAAACAATATTGAATATTTCATCAAATACTCTAAGATTTGGACGATGTGAAGTCGAATGATACGAAAACTATAACTTCCGATACCAAATATCCTATTCTATGCTTTTTGGCCTATACAAATAGGTAGGATATCACGACTTTATCATTTTGGACGATTAAATCTAATTTGTTCATATGAAGATGCAAGAATGAAGAATAAAGAACAAAAAGTTATTCTTTACGGAAGCGATATCATCGAGAAGATTTACTTATGTATCGTGGAAAATAAAACGTGAATTTATGTATAACTTCATGTATTTCTGTTTTATATGCAATTCGGAATTTATTAATGAAAAACAACAACAGAATATTATCCCTTTATGACCATATTAATCAGATACGTACCAGAAAGTTAACATTAAATCAACAGCTTATTGTTTTAACTTCCGTTACCTGCTTTGGTCGTTATATTCTACCAATCTAAAGTCGTATGTTATAATTTCATCGATCTACTTTTACTTTTATTCGTATGTATCCATTTCAAATGTAATTTTGCGTGCTTTTATTCGATTTGAACTAAAAGAGCATGACAAATTAATTTTGAAATGATTAACTTCCGTTACAATAGCAGTATTATCTTTATATTTTTACTGTAGATTAAGTGTTTCTTCTAAACAGATTTATATTCAGCTTCAAACTGATATGTTTTACAAAAGCAAGACATCAATTCATGTAAATTATGTGTCTAGCTTGTTAAATATGTATACGTTTAACTTCCGTTACTCAATGATTTCCTGTAAAATCTTGTTCATTTTATTTATTGTCCATGGTGCAATGAACTATAAATCGTGGTAATCAATCTCTAAGGGTTTAAAGAATGGAATGAAATGAAATATATCATATTTTCTTTAAATTCAAGCATTTACATCGAATGACAATTGATAGAGATATTTTGAAAAAAAGAAATTTAAAAAAAGCAGTTTTAAATACCATATTTCCCCAAAAATATTCCTTATGGAATCATTCTTGTATTCTTAAGGAAAAGTTTCACCTATATTCTTTGCATGAATTCATCAGTCATTACGATTTTATGCTACTTTTGAAAGTTTCGATCTGATAAATGTCTCTGATCGTGCTTCTTAACCTCCGTTACCATGGAATTGCATCCATTTTCAAGCTTCAATAACTTTAAAATGGGAAAACTTATACGGGTGAAAATTTGAAGTTCAGTTCTTTCTATAATGAAGTTTTTGAAGCAATCAAAATTCCTTCATTTCATCGTAGGTGATTTTCCCTCATATACTGTTTCGGAAATTTCCATTTTAGCTGGAATGACTGTTAAACCAATTTATTATGCAGCAGACACTTGTTTCGGATATTAAATTCTCATCAGTAATGCTTCCTGCCAAAATTCATTTCAGTAGCGCCCTCTGGTTTTATTTTTTTGAATTTAAATTTGTGTATTTACTTTACAGAGAATTCATGGCTCCAAATTTCCTGTAGTGTCGATTCAGTAGCATATCTAAATAAAATTTATGTTCAAATCAGCACTCGAGTTTAAGGAGGTTTATCATTTTATTAAGTTTTATTTACATACAACCAAAATAAATGAGGTAAAAATTGGACAATTTTCCAATATTTCACAACGAAAATTGAAATTAACATTGTCTATACAATATACAACATAAACAATCATCCAATCCAGTAAACGTACTATAGTTAACAATTGAAAGAAAAATCTACCTGAATATTCTATATACATTATATAGAAAATGAAACTTGTATCAATTAACGACATTTATAAGATACTATAGTATCAATTTTAATATTCATAAATAACGTGACTTTTATCTTTCAAGTTTGTTATGAAATCTACCTCTTTTAATTTACAAGAGGCATCGATAAATTCGTATCAAAAAGTTCAATGCACAGTGAAATAATTTCTCATAGATAAGAAAGATGGATGAGGTTGGTCATCATGACATGAAACACGACGAAATAAGGAAGGATTAATACTTTATATTTCAGCACTTGATTCAATTATGTAACAACTACGTCTGTGAAAATGATAAGCTTAAAAAGATGAATATAGCCCAAGTGGAAGAGAGATGACATTAAGTACACTGCTACACGCAAAGTTGGGTACATGTTGCAGTTAACGAGACCCGACGAAGTCAAATTAATCTAGTCTTGTCTATTTAGTATGTGATCGATTGAAAAAAAAAATCTACATACTAGTACTTTTTCTGGGAAAAGTCTCTATCGAAAGTGCGCATCTCTATCACCTTTGACCAACAATCGTGATGTCCAATCGATATAATCGGACTTAAAATATCCGAAAACCATTACGCTTAAGGGTGAAAATTAAATCATACATTAATAATAATAATAATAATTTACGGAAGCCAGCTCGTGCCATGTTATATTTTTTTACTATCTCGTAGTTACGAGAAACGTTTCTCGTAACTACGAGATAGTAAAAAAAATATAACATGGCACGAACTGGCTTCCGTATTTCCCGAGATTGTAATCAGAAGTGGAAGCGAAATCAAGAGGCCGGAAAGAATAATCATCACCTGCTGGAATACCATAACGATAATCTCAGCTCGGTAGGAAATTGTCAAATCTAGTAATAAGAATTCCAAAACTTTGAAAAGAGAGTTTTTCTTTCTTTATCCGTGAAAAAGAAATCGGTTTGAAGTAAACGGAAAAAAAAGATATGACAACTTTCAATTCATCATATATATGTTACACGAAAAATCATAATAAAAATAAAACTTCACATAAAAGGAACAGAAAAAAAATAATTCTACAAATAACAAATTTTGTGTCTTAATATATCCCCTCTCTATATGTTCTAAATACCCAAAAAGATGTACAGTTTCATGATAAAAAATATGTTACAAACAATAATTCAAATGACTGTAAGACACCTATGAAACACTTTACCTTGTAATGGATGGGCCATCAATATTTATATTTTTCTGTGTAAAATAATGATCTAACAACAAACAAAAGAAAATTGAAATACAGCTTTTTATGCATAACGTTCTCTGTACCATGATGTCCCACATGCATTACTTGAATTTAGCTATTTAAGCTATATACTTTATAAACGATGCATTTGCGCTCTTGCTGGTCATAATGGTATATTGAGTTAGTATCTGAAACCATACAAGCATCTTAATCATTGATATTAGCAAACAGAAATAAAATGAAAATAGCAATAATATCACTAGATGCCGACTCTCTCTGTCAAAACGTGACGATTTTAATTTCAGTAACAAAACACTAAGCTTTCGTAAGCTATTGTAAGAGTTTTCTAGGTTAAAAAAAACTTAATATTAGAATTCCCTTAAAAGAAGCGAAATGTAAAACAGAAAATGTGTAATACAAAAGCATGTAATGATAATGATATATGTACATCCCTGATGGCAATGATAATACATCCTTTCATACATGTAGTTAATTCTGCCTACGTCCAGCAAGATGTACGTCATCGATCTTACAGACATTCATTCTAATTTAGAATACTTAAAAGCTTTTGAAATGTTTCCATAAATTTCGCATTTGATATAGATAAATTGTATGTGGATATATTATTCTTGCAAAAAAAAAATTGTTGGAAATGTATACCGGAGAACAAGAACGTTTTGAGCGACAAATTCATGAAGGAAATAACATTTTGAACAACGCTGTATTAATTAATCTATTTCAAAGTGATTTGAAGAAAGAAAAAAAGTATAAACTGTTTTCTTCTGAGGTAAAAGACTATTTCTACAAACTATTGTGTACTAATTGGAATGGGAGAAACGTGATTAAAGGAATGAAAACCAACGAGGTACTTCTACATGTACAACTAAAATGGTCTCCCGATGATGGTGGAATTAATTGTAATTTGTATCAATTATTGAACCTAAATTGTCGGTATTTATCACCTGTAATGAAATCCCTTAAAAATGCATAGAAGAGATGTAAAGAAAATGATGTAGAATGTCGCAGACAGACTATCTGAGGTATTGATGCAGTTTCCACTCTGTGCCATAGTTGCTGAAATAAATGTTAATAAAAACAATGCGAATAAAATAAATTGAATTATATTTTTATAATAAAATTTACAGTCTAAATGGGGAAATGAACATATTTGTTTTCGTTTTTATCTTAGTTGTTTTGTAAACATGTTGTCAATTCATTTAAGATCTCTAAGAATTTAACAGAAAAAAAACGAAGTTTTTAAATTGTGCCTTTTTAAAATTCTTATTAAGTTCTCTGAATATTTATCTGCATCTTTCCATTTTTATTCTCTCAAAACATGAAGTATTACCTTTCTTTAATTGCTCTTTCAATTTTGGAATATACTCTGACCAAAACAGGCACTCTCTACGTCTAAGACCCCTCCCGGTCTTTGGAGTGTAGGGGTCCGGGAAATCTGCCTGCAGTATTTGATACTCCTCAAAGTCCGATGAAAAACGTGGCCACAAATCTGACGGTCTCCTGAAAGTGAGAAGAAGAAGATGGACTCATAACCGATATTAATGAATCATGCTTACGGTAAGGAAAAGCCCAATATAGTTTATGAAAAGATTAACTTTGAGAAACGATTGGTAAAAAATGATAGAAAATCTGTTATACTGTAAACGTGTAAATTTTCGCGTGGGGGTAATTTTCGCGCTTTTCACTAGTGTACCATAAAATTACAACCTTATCCCGATTTCGCCAAAATATACCCCAACGGGTACTGTTGCAGTTGTCAGTTCCCGAAAATTTCACCCACCAAAAATAACCAGGTTAACAGTATCTAATTGAAAATTGTTTCAATCTTAAAATGTTTATATCTGATCTGAAGGCAATTTAAACGTCTAATAATTTATTTCCCAAACGTAAACACAGACTAACAATTTGACAAATTTCAAGAGAGTGAGTCAAGTGTTTGGATATCCAAGAAATAATAAATTTTCCCTCAGAACGTACGAAAATATATTTTCAATATTTAATGACAAATGACAGACAAAATAACTTGACAAAGGGCAAGGGTCGGTAAGGGCCAAAATCGGCCCAATTTCAAAACTGGGACAAATATTGAACATTGAAAATGCAGGATTTACAGAGTATAAATCAATTTAAATTTTGAGAATCGGACATCCCGTTGCGATTCTACACTAATTTGAAGACAGGATGGTCAGCTATATTTAACACTGATTTTGACGTCATATGACGTTACGATCACATGGTAATGTAACGCTGTCTGTAGGTAATATGCTGCTATATTCTAATACTATTTATGCTATTAATTGTGTAGATATTCTATCGATATCACGATGTACATGTAATACAGGTATATGCACATGGTAGGTTTCACTATAATATAATTAGGGGTAAATGGGACACCCCTTTGTTGATTTATGGAAATCTTAAGTTATAATGATACTTTTCACCAAGGCCTTTTTTAAAAAAGCATGTGTATTTCCGATAACCCAGCAAGCAGACCCTATTTTAACCCCCCCCCCCTTTTTTTCAGGCTGAATTTTTTTCTCGTCCGATTCATCCACAGAAGACCAGCCCAGATGACGCAGAAGAACGAAGCCCCCCCCCCCCCCCCTCTTTCGCAAAAAGTCATTGATTCAGAATTATTTGGCACTATTTGATGCTCTTTTTTAGCTAACTTTGCATTGTGATGTCTTTGCTAATGTATATGAATTGCGAATTTAAATGGGTATGAGTGGGCTCCGATCCCCTCTTTGTGGTGGTCAAATAGAATTTTTTTCTATTTAAAAAAAATCGTTGGCTAGCTACCGCTCGCCAGTTTCAAGAATAACATCGTATGTCTTAATTTCAACACAATCTTTTGATGCACCCCTTATCAAAAAAAAAAAAAAAAAAAAAAAAGTAAATGATGCGTTGGCTACAGTACCGCTCAGTAAGACTTCTTGATTTTCATCTCCTTTTTCTCTATGAACAATTTTCTTTAAAACTTGTCTTAGGCCCTCCTTTCTCTGAAACCCTAGAGCCGCTGCCGCATGATTATATAGTCATTAATTACACCAGTTACGTTGTTTTTACACAGAAAGGGATCGATTTAGAAATTCAACAGTATGCGGATAATGTTTATTAGTGATCAAAAATCTAAACATTATAGCGCCACCTATAATACCTTCCTGAATCCAGTTTAGCACTCAATATTGTCTACTGTATTGCTTGCATCATTTTACAGTCTTATTTAAATTCAGCTCTAACTAAAGATAGATTACAAAATAAAGGGAGCTGAATTTTTCAGCATGTACGTTTTCCTTCCTCTAAACGCCCTGATTTTATGCTGACTGTAATTATCAATATATGTTAAAATAAATATCCCCGAATCAAGATGATGATTCTTTATTTTTTTATTTCATTGAAAATGTTTTATAGAAAATATGCTGTCAATATTAACGAAAATTGTCCAGATGGACACGGCGCGTCATTTCACGGTAAAGGACACTCTGCAAATATTGTGTACAAACAATTTTCCTTAATATTGATATAAATAAAAGATTTTTCTCAGTCGAAAATGAGACACGGCAGATATTTTTCCCCTGAATTTGCAAAAATAAGTACATCTCATGGATGGCAAATCATACGCGGTGGTGTTTATGTTACATGGCCTTCATTTCTCAATTTGATATGAAATGAATATATTTTTTTAACGGAGGGTTATATTGGTTGATTTTTGTGTGTGTTGGGGGTGTTGATGTTGTTTGTTTAGTTTTTCTCCTTTTTCTTGTTTATTGTACGTTTGTTCATGGTTTTTATTATTTTAAAATATTTTTATACGTTGATTCTGGCTTAAAGTTTGACATATTTAATAAATGCCGACTGTACCCATATAGATACTCTGTCATTTCGATTCAATATGCATATGAAATTATCACTTTGACTTTAATTTTTTTTTCTCAAAATACAAGCAATATCAAAGTCGCGAACATATATGACGTCATATATTCAGTATGACGCCATTCTGTCGTCCTGAATATCCGTTACGTTACGAGGATAATGAACTTTTGAAATACATTTTTGTATGTATTATTTGATTTCGTGCATGTGGGAATAAATAATAAATATCATCAATAACAACAAAACAAAATCTATTGAATTGTATCGATTTTACTCAAATAATTCTTGTATTATTGAAGTTAATAGGTGTTTTTCTGTATCAAAAACGACCCGCTCGTATGATAACAGTCATTGATTTCCTTCCGTTTTCTATGTGGCCACATGAAAACAACAGATTCATACTTTCACAGCATTTACAAGATACTTATACGGATATACAGAAAAAATATGAACTTGTTGTTTTGATGTGGCCAATTTTGCTATTAAATGTGAAAATATATTGATTTTTTGTTCATTTCCGGTTTCATAGGTGATTTCAAAGGGGGATAACTCTAACGAAAAAATGAAATTAAACATTTTTCATGATGAATCTAGTAAAGACAAGCTTCATTTTACGAATTTTTGTTTCAATTTCAATATTTTTAAATATTTGGAATTAGCAACGATTTTGGGCCTAGAAACCCCCTTACCGCCCCTGGCCCTTTATAGCCTTGCACCAGCACATTCGTAAGAACTGTACTCTGCTTGACTGTGACGAAGGGACCCCATGACGGGTCCTGTCCAAATTTCGTTAGAGAAGACAGTGCCCCGATCACTTGTCCCCTCCGAATGTCGGGCGGACTCCTTGAATAATTCTATACATGAGCTCTCACCATCTGACAGATCATGGACTGTTTTTCAAACGCCCTCTTTTTTTTATATACATTTACATATTCATCTATGTGTTACTATTTTACAATGAGGAGACTATGATGCACATCAATTGTGAGTTGTGAGTTCTTCGGGAGCACTTGGTAATCGGACAAGTTGGAGGATTGCGCGCACGTATTCTGATTATATTTACCCCCCCCCCCCCCCCCCCGACAAAATTAATGATAGATTTTCTAAACTCATAGTGTTTTGATCGAGAGCGGAAAACTTACATTTGTACATCAAAGAGTTTCTTTTCCTCAACAAGCTACAAATCATGGTCATGTAGTGACCTGTGTAATGCCTTGTCTTTCCTCTTTGACAACATTTATGTTAGCTTTGGTGAGGATCTATTTGATGATTTGAAATGTTTCAATAATAATTCTGACTATTGACAATCCTGCTTTTGAATTATATAAGAATGAAATTTATCCACAAGAATGAACACTTAATAGGGCAAACGTTACAAAAGAAGGGATGAGATCTCCAACAAGACCCCGTTGCAGCATCAACAACAAAACACCAAAACACCCGATGCAAAAACACAAAAGACGAGTACAGCACGAGACAGAAAAGAGACACACGACATGTAAACATCAAACACAAAAGACTACACATAAACCGACGAGACCAATGGGTAACCGGTGCCGACTTTGGACGGCCATTTGTCACGCAAGTAGCAAATGGTGTGGTTATCCTGGATTACATGCGCACAACCCTCTCACTTCTCCAATTACCCAGAGGTCTCGAAGAACGTACAATTGTGGTGTAAAACAACCTCCTCACTGTAAGATGACCTCACACAAACAAGACTGCGAAACGTAGAGGCCCCAGAAGCACAGATGAATATGTAAATGGATATAAAAAGAGGGCATGCGTAATACAGTCCGTGCTCTGCCGGCTGTAGCGAGCTCATGTATGTAATCACCCGAGGAGTCCGACTGACATTCAGAGAAAAACGATTTTTGACCTAAATATCAAAATTGTAAACGGAAATATTCATACGAGTGTATTTGACAAAAGAGATTATTTTGAATTCAACATAGTTAATTTCCTCTGGACTGACGGTGATGTTCTTAGACTAGCGGCATACGGCATTTCAAAAATATCACAGCTCATCTGGTATGCCAGAGCATGTACTAATATATTGGAGTATTCACAGTAGAAATTTACAAACTATCAAGAAACTTTTAGTCAAGGATTCCGTTTTCATAAACTAGTTAAGACCTTCTGGAAATTTTACAAAATTACAGTCAGCTTCTTTTATAATTCGGATCTATATATTGCTTTGGGTATTACACAGCCTGCCTTTTATGGTGATATGATAAACAAAATTAGAAGGATCAAAAGTATACAGCATAACCATCAAAATACGTCAGAATCATCAAACGCCTTTCATGCCGTGGATGTGTCCCTAATGTCACAAGACGGACACTAGGCTTTGTACTTGACCAATCTACAGTCTTGTACTAGCGCATTCTTAAAAATTGCACTCTGACTGACGAAGGGACTCCATGACAGACCATGTCTAAACCTCTTTAGAGAAGACAGGACATCGACCACCTGTCCTCTCAGAATGTCAGTCTGACTTCTTGGGTGATAAAATGCATGAGCTCGCTACAGCCGGCAGAGCACGGACTGTATTACGTACGCCCCTTTTTATATCTATTTACATGGCCCTGCCTTTTGCTGTCTTGTTTTTGTGGTGATCTAACAGTGAAAAGGTTATATTACAGAACAATTTGCGTTCTTCGAGACCTTTTGGTAACCGGAAAAGTGGAAGGGTTGTGCGCACGTTATCCGAATAAAAACACAATTTGCTACTTGCGTGGCAAATGTCCGTCCTAAGTCGACATCTGTTACTCAATGGTCTCGTTGGTTCATATTAGTCTTTTGTGTTTTATGTGTCTATGTCGTATGTCTCTTTTTCGGTATATTGATTATTTTGTCGCACTTTTTTGATTGAAATTCCTGCTTTACTATAAATTCTCCATAAAATACAGGTTATGAAATTCCCAAAGTACTATACTCTGTCCGATTTTCTAAAGAAGCTTAAAATAGTTTCTTATTTCCAGTTGGTCTTAGCTAGTCACGGAATCACTGAAGTTTAAGCTTATTGGTAATTTGTAAATTTTTACTTGCTACGTTTGTATATTGTATCTGACTAGTTGAGATATATACATACCGTATGACGGTAGTCTAGGAACATGGCCGTCAAGTCACGGAAAGTTTACTACGTTGAATCCAAAATCATCTATTTTGTCATACACACTTGTATGAAATTCTCCGTTTACAATATTGATATCGAGGTCAAAAAACGGTGTTTTCTGTGATTGTTGCGTTTGCTTTGTCAAGTGTCAATTCTTGCCGGTATATCTATTAATCAAAACAGGGTCGTCAATATTCAGAATATCATCGATATAGATAGTGACAAATGTGGACAAGGACCATATCCCAATACACAGTGCAAAATCGAAGGATAAGACAGGAACCAAAGCAAACATAAAAAACCTCCACCACATGAAAATAAGCGAAATCCCAATATGAGAGCGAGACAAGACGCCCAGAAAGAATCAGCATCTTCTGCTTACATGCAATACCCGTCGTTTTATTTCGGCAGAAATATTAAACATTTCAAATTATAATTCGCTACTTTGCATTTATATCCCTTGTGACAAAATCTTTCTAAATAATGTAAAAATGTTTGACCTAGTCGCGTTGACCTTGACATTTTATGTATGTTTAAAAACTGTTAACTTCGATGACAAATTTTGAAATGTTACTGATTCAGGCTTTCATATCTCGGTGATTTTATCGTATTTCTTACTTTGGAACATTGACCTTAGTGTTTTGAGTTACAAAATTTGCCATTTGGATTTTTAAATGTAAGTAATAGACATTGTTTATTACATATGAAGTCTCTCGTAATACAATTTTGGTTAAAGTTTTTTTTTTCAAGTGACTTTGACTTATCATAAAAAACTTTTAACTGAATTACTGTGTTGTCGCATCTGGTATCATAAGTTTTTCCACAAAGCCCTTTATTATTGTAGAGGACAATTTGCAAAATAGAAAAGAACCCCTGTGATCTTCTACATTCTTACCCCGTTTTGGCAAAGGTGGACCAGTATTTCATTAAATCAGAGCTGAACTGTTGTTCATTATACGTGTAATTTGTATTTTCTCTCAGTGGTAACCCAAAGACAAACTCAATCTCGTCTCCATGAAGAACTCCAGTCCAGCTGGGCCAGGCACTAACAGACGGACGCTGTTTGAAAGCATACATGTACACATTTACTCCTGATGTCTTTGCATAAGTTTTGGCGAGGTTTATAACTGGACACTTAAAGGCAAAATCTCCACCTAAAATAAAAATAGTTGTATAAGTTAAAGTGACGAATTATTCCAACTTTCCACATCTCATATTCAAATCAAAATACATTGGCCCTGTAGCATCATATCCAACCCATCCTGCTACGTCTTTCGGTAAATTTTTAACTTGAACATAATAATTTTCACACTCTTTGGCAATATTACATTGTTTAGATTGAGGATCACTGACGAGGGTTAAGTACCCGAAACGTGCACGTCTGGTCCATAATGAAAATTTATCTCTTCTTAAATGATGCTATTGAATTTGAAGACGTTTAACATTAAATATATTATTTTGATGTAACACAGGAAAATCATGAAGCATGCATTTGAAATGTACATCTAGTGCCTATAGTATCAGATAAAACTATGTAAGGTTCCAGAACTCACCTATATCGTCTAAAATCATCATATAATCCCTAGGCACTCCAGGTAAAATATGCCGTTCATACTCGTAAAGTACTGCATCTATGACAGCCTGACTGGCGTTGTCCTTTGCCTCTAATCCGTTTTGTGACACCACCGAATGCATTTCTCTAAGGAATGTTGCATTACTTAAGTCATTATTGGGCCAACTCAGGGTGTTATAACCAACCAACCAATAGAATAAGAAGAACATAGCTTCTTGGTCATTAACACCAACTAGAATGTCTTTGTTGTTCAGATTTCCCGAATGGAAGAAATCTGAGGGCGATTTTGTGATGAAATGGTTGTCAAGTGTAGGTACGAAAGGGAAAGACAGGGGTGTCAAGGGTAAGTTCCATTGTTCATCAGACATCTGAGCTGCATCTTTAGTCCTTAGACACTTTACAATATCAGTGTATGCAGTCTGAAGGCATCCCAGTCGCCCAGCTAATGTTTTGGTGTATATTTTGGCTACGTATGGAGATTGGTAAGCCCAAGGAGCTAAAGCTGACCCACTCTGCAATATCGCTCGTTGAAAATATGGCGTCGAACCTGCCGACATAAGGTGATAAGAAACGCTAGCAGCACCTGCACTTTCTCCAAATAAAGAAATATCCTCAGTATTTCCACCAAAAGCTTCTATGTTGGTGTAAATCCATTTCAGAGCCATTTGCTGGTCAAGTAATCCTACATTTCCAGGAGCCTCGTCGTTTCCCGCATAAAGAAATCCTAAAGGTCCAACACGATAATTTATAGAGACCACAATTACACCGCGTTGAGCCGCGAGAAGTTTGCCATCATACAAATCCAACGTCGGAGTTCCATATACGAATCCGCCACCAAATATCCAAATCATCGTAGTTAGTTTTTGCTCTTGTGTAACTGGCGACCAGATATTTAGCTGCAGACAATCTTCGTGCCTCGTTGTATTCGCGTTCCACATATTTTCGCCCTTTTCTCCTTGTTTCCCTTTGAATGTCGTGAATATTAACTGATGACATGAATTTCCCCCTGTTTTAGCTTCATAAGTTCCGGTCCAGTTTGTGACAGGTACGGGTCGTTTAAATCGCAGATCTCCAATAGGTGGTTCAGCAAAAGGAATATTAAGGAACGTGTCGATGACAGTGCCACCAACATTTTGTTTGAAGCCTGCTACACGACCATTGGACGTCTCTACGATGGGATCATCGGCTACGGTCATCATCAAGGTACACAATGCTATGATGACCGTCGACGTGTAGAATAAGAACATCTTGATGAGTTACGGATGTCTATAATGAAAAAAAAGATATCAAATTGAAAGAATATATGTAAACTGTATGTCTCACTGTTTTTAAATGGAATAAAACTAGACATATTATAAAAAGAACTCACTAAGCACACGTAATTCACTTATATTCATGCAAAGATAATGTCTCTATCATAGCTAAACAAAAATTACATATCCTCTAATTTCCCAAAGATTATTGGAATTAAGAAGAATCCAAACTTCCAGTTTTTTCTTTTGAATCTGAAATTAAGTGCTCAAAAGTCTTAGTAAAAATAACGCGTTCTTATATATTGATGGATCCAACAAGAATTACAGCATCGTTTGTTTTCTTAACTTATTGAACATTCACTCAAATGTGTAATAAATGAATTGATATGATACAGATGTAAAGTCTTCTTTCGCATCTTGCCTTGTTTCTTCTTGCATCATTGCCGGTAAACCCATTAAAGTGTTCATTTATTTGTAATTTATATGGGCTCAAGGGAAGTCTTGCACAGAATTTGCTTGTTCATTCATGCTGAAAAGTGAGGACAAGTTAGCCATGTTTTTCTCTTTTATCTGGTCGACATACAAAATCTTTCTCTATGTAAATTTTTCCCAGAATCATAAACAAGCTTATGTATCACTTCCTACCATCAAATGAGTTTTTCAGACTAAAATTTTGCATACTATTTCTTATCGTATGTATCAGGTGTCCATTTTTAACATGAAGAAAATTACCTATTTTATGTAACATGGGAAACCACTGGTCCAGCAAGAGTTTGACACATTCAAACCTTGAACTATTGTCGTCATAATTTCGGCTTAACTTTATCATAATTATGCTTTTGTTAATTTCTAGTGTGAATCGAATAAAATTTACGTACAAATTTTTGTATCATTTTATTTATTTATTTATTTTTCTATTTATCTATCTTATTATTACAAGATAACAATAAACTTTCTAGATATCTTATTTGTAATGGGTTTTACGTCCCAAGACTTTGTTAAAATTAAGTCAACTTACATTGGATTTAATAAATGCTAAAATGTTTAACATCAGAGATGAAATGAACTCCAATAATACCTCAAGCTTTTCAAACTAGAAATCAACTTGAAAGCACAAGACATATATGTCAGTGATTCTTACAACTCAAAGTGCTGCCGTCAGCTAGTCATCAAGTAGAGGGTCTGAAAGAGAATATCAAATTGAAATTCTGTCCTCCAGAACACAACGACACAGAGAGCACAGCGGAACACACATTAAAGTTCGCAGCATACAACCTGATAAAACAAATATACCAACATCAAATGGACCAAGATACAAACACACGACCAATACATGAATGGCAACACATAAACAGAAAACAATTGAGAATCCAATGTAAATTTCTGGATTTTGAACCGATATCAATATCTATTTGTTCTTTAAGTTATATGTAATTTCTACAATAATTTACGTTTTTAAATCTAAATCCAAGAAAACTTGTACGTTTGTAGGTCACTGTGCTTCAATGCATAGATTGGTTCTGTAATGTCATTACGTCCAAGTCTTGAGTCAAGAGCTTCCTGTAACATTCAATTAATTCTGAAAACGTGTATCCTTGAAACCTTTTAATTCTATCGTCATTTAAGCTACGCCGAGATTTTGGATAATCAACCGCAACAAAATCAAAACGGCTTTGTTCTGCCAAATCGTCTATTGGAATTGCACTTTTCCTTCAAATTACACAAGTATTCAATTATAGATGCCCGAACTCATTAGACAAATCCAATTTGAACACTTTATGGTCCTGTCTTCAAACAACGCCCGATTCAGCAATCTCCAAGATAGTGGCAATGAAGAAATAGATTTTTGAGTAGCATATCATATCTTTCATGTTATGATGAGCTAATAAATTTCCTTTGAACATAAATTGTCTTTTCTCAATTTCCTTGTAATTGGTGCCTTTCAGAATGCCCATCCCCGCTTCATCAAAGAAACTGTCTATTCAGCCGATACAGTATCAATGTAAAGATGCCGCAGAACATTTTAAGAAAATTGCACCAAGACGTGAGTGGCCTTAGCGCTAAGAAAATATAGCAAAAAATATATAGTATGTTAGGAGCTACGAAAAAAGTGTTAGTTATATCAAGGTTGCATATAAATCTGACATTGTTATAGATACATGTATTTCTTGGAAACATCGGTAGTACTCACGTGCGTTTTCACGACATTATTTCCCAATATTTACTCATTTGACCACATCGTGCGCCAAAAATGAGGCATCGAAAACAATAATTTGCTGACACCTTTACTAACACTGGTATGTCCACAGTATTGTATAAGTATAGATAGATAGGTATTGTAATAAACTATCACTTCCCATTCCTCGGACGCCCTCAAACGCATGCCGAAATGCACATGGCTTACTCCGTTCATCGAATATTATTGATCTTACTGATAACCAACATTCGGCTTTCTTATCACCAAATTACAAATCTAATAAAGCACAGAATATACTTTTTTGATCTAGATCCACAATCATATTGACGGAAACTAACAAGAAATAATTTGTATATTCTTGTATCACGCGCATATGCTTCCTATCTCTGTGAATTTGTATTCTCTTCAGCTGTTACGCTAAAAACAGAAGGCAAGGGATTTTTTCTCCTGTTTATATTACGGAGCATATTAAAGCAACGCTGAACCGTAAATGAACTTTTCATAACACTACTAACAAGAAAGCACCTACCAGTCTCAGCAAATACCGCTACAGTTTTCACTCATTTACGAAATCTATGGTTATAAAAGCTTAATCTAACTTTGATTTTAGAGTTGAACATGATGGATATTATTGGCCAAATCTTATAAGGACAGAGTTGCTGGAGTAACAAAGATAAATCTTTGAATCATTACGAAATCAACTAATTATACAGACAAGATACTCGTACTTGCAGATGAATTATAGGAAAATTATAATCAAACAGGACAGGTCTATCAAGAGGAGAAAATCTTTCCATATTGTAAATAATTTTTAAAATAAACATATACTTAACTAAATCGATTACGTAAGAAAAGTTGAATATTTAAACTTAATAATTCAAAATTAGAGTAAGACAGGAGATGTATCAAAGAATGTATGCTTTTAAAAGAACAGGAAGTGGAACCACATGCAACTCTTTAAATGCTAATTACTGCAAAGTTCAAAGAATATGAGATATTCCAGAGTTACCAAACTTCCATTGAGTAAAGTTGATAGATAGAATTTTAGAAATGCCATAATTGGCTTAATTTGATACTGTTTGTCAGAATTTTTGTCTAAATTTTAAAGAATTTGAATGATTACTTTCATCATCACTAAAAGTTTTTGATCCCGTTGAATTTTTAATTAGATCTTGTTAATGATGATGGTGATAATACAGTACAGTCATATTTCAGTCTTTAGTTAAGATCGTGTGCCGCATGCAGAGCTGTGTTCACGAGCGCAAGATGGCGGTTTAATTACATTAAGATGTACTATAAAAGTAAACAATAAATGAAAGGAAAGCGACATATGTACAAGACATTAATATAGAAAGGCCAAAGCCTATATCAAACACAGCAGGTTGCCAATATGAGTTGTGAAGTTTTATTGCAAAGGGAAGGATGTTTACTTTTTTCGATACTACAAGATGTTACCTCCTTCCTTTCCGTTCAAGCATTGCCCATGTACCTCTTAACCTAATGGTTGACCTTTTTCCAACATTTATTCGGGGGTCAGATACATAAATTCTTCACTCGACATGCTCGATATTAGTAGTATAACTTCCTTTAAATCATGATAATCAATGTTTCTTTTGCAGTCGGCAAACATTTTTGCTCTCTTTGTAACTTGTTATCAATGATAGGAAAAGAATTTTCAAGAACTAAATAGCCAAATGTAAGCCCTATTCGAGCTATCAATAAGTCT
The DNA here is from genome assembly GCA_028142955.1 of Pinctada fucata. Classification (NCBI taxonomy): domain Eukaryota; kingdom Metazoa; phylum Mollusca; class Bivalvia; order Pterioida; family Pteriidae; genus Pinctada; species Pinctada fucata. The sequence continues at coordinate 65,538,730 of AP027105.1, forward strand.
AGTGATGTCATATATAACGACAGCACAGTGGTTGTACTCTACTTGACAACAAAACAGAATTTCTACAAACGAGATTTGTTCAGCAAAACAAACAAATTAATTTCCTAACAGGCCTCTTGAATGAGAAATTTCCCGGAGCTGCAAGAAGATTCTGATTTTCACGACAGGACATTTCCCCATACAACTTGTATAGCAAAGAGTATTTTGTTCATCAGCTAATGGGGAATCGGGATTTTCTGATTGATCCGACTCGCGAATGTCATCTGTAATTAGTCTTTTGCTTACACTCTTCATCTCTTACATTAAGGGGACGTGTAACTTGATTAAAATGGACATTGGACCAAGCCATGATGACCAGAGTATGTCCCTCCTCTAGGGCTAAGTACTGGTATATGATACCAGTATAGTCAAACATGGCTATTGTCAATCAGAGAAATCGTACCATGAATAATTTCATATTGTCTATGGAAAGATAAGTTTCTCAACGTGAACAAACAAGACCCTGCTCAACATTGACGACATTGATATGATTTATCCAAAATGTTTTATTAGAATGCCAGCATTGAAATAAATTGTTTTGACAGAAATTGAAATAGAAACGTTCGCATTTTCCTTTCCTTTCTAAATTCTGGAATTTTCAAATATAAACTAATGCACGAACTATCCATATACGCTACGTCCCAGCTCTCAAGGGACTGCTCGTTACATCAATCAGGAGATAGTGCCTAAAATAGAAGTGCACAATCGGTAATCATTGCCACCTATAATGTCAATATAACTGCGCTCGTTCCTCAATAAGTAAGTAGATTGACAAAAGCATCTATTTCGGATTCTATTGGCGGAAACTGTAATGTAGGAAAGGTCGCTATTGCTTACAGTGCAACACAAATGAAATAAAAATGAAATACAATAGTGGATTTTGGTTTAGCCGGAGAGCAGGGTTCTAGAGGTACATTGAACTCTCAAAATACCCAACCAAACACCGTCTTAGTCCCCTCCCAGGAACTCGGAATGGTATGCATTTTAACTAATCAGAGTCAGTGTTTAGATGTGAATATAGTCCGTTGTGCCCTCTGAATATAATTTCCTAAACCCAAACTTTGTTTCCGACAACCTTTCATCATCCACGATGACTATCGCATCTTCTATCGGCGAACACATTCCAGGCCTTAAGGAAAGGCTATAACATCGGTTTTCACATTTATTGAAATAACTTGATAAATTATTTGAACTATGTCTAAACAAGAAATTTCTTGCCCCTTTCCGTTTAGATTGAACCAAAACGCTGGCAAAATCAACTAAAATGCACCCACTCTTCGTGAGCATTGGTTAAACTATGCACAAAAACCCTTTCCTTCGAAATAACGTATGGACGCAAAATTATATGGCTAATTCAGGAAAAGTAGAGACAGATAGATATTTGTCAAATTCTCTCAGTAAATGAATTAGCCATATAAGTTTGTGTTTATGTTCAAATCAAAGAAAATCCGAAAAAAGTGCAGTAGCATCAAAAGTATACAGATGAATAAAGATCACACATCTTCAAATTCATACAGATAAATTTGCAGCATTGACCAGAAATAACCGTTTCGGGTACTTTACTTTCGGGTACTTTACTTTCGTCAGTGGTGCCCCTCAATACAAGAAACAATGAAATATGGCAAAAGACTGTGAAAGTTATGTCCAAAAAATACCGAAAGACGATGAGTGGGATATGATGCTACAGAACCCACTTTTCAGAACATTCGAAAACATTTTGTCAACGGAAATTTTCGAATGCGTTTGAAGAAACGATCAACCGAAGTTGATCGGACTATAGGCTACATTTGCCCTCGGGGATTTCTGGTCCACCAGCAGCGACACTCACAAAGTGGTACAAATGTTACACGTCTTCAAATTCATAGCATCATTTTTAAAGAACAGATAAATTTACAGCATAGACTAGACATGCACGTTTCGGGTACTTAACCCTCGTCAGTGATCCTCAATCCAAACAATGAAATATGACCAAAGACTGAAAGTTATGCCTAAACAGCCACACCTTTAATATGACGTAACAAATAGTATCGATGTATCAGCATATATTGATTTTTACCTGATTGGCCGAGTTCACAAGATGTGATCATGTGACAATTTGTTCGATCCCTCTCATGCATATTGAGAAAACAGTATTAAAGGCCGGAATCGATGGTCATTCATCCGGAATTGTCGAATACCACTTTCACAAAAGAGACATCTCACGTAGTAACATCTTTGAATACAAGCGGAACTTTAATAGTTATTTGATACACGAAAGGTAAATTTGTCATTATATGTAAAAAGTAATTACATATTGCTTTGAATTCTTTGATTTATGAGTGATCAAAAAGGAGGCTAAATGCCATGACCCTTTAGATTTAAACTCTCTCCAAGAAAGGGTTGGCGAGTACATGCACTTTACCCTTCAACATTAGACCAATCGAATATGCATGTAAGATTCGCAACCGGGATGTAAGAGGTGAGGAGCGACAGCGCTATCACTGCGCTAACCCGACTGCCGACTGTTAGTCGTAAGTCGATCATTTTCGTTGGCAACCACTACATAGAATATCAAGAAACATAAAAGGATGCAAGTTTACAACGTAACCTATGAAACAAGATGTTCATGAAAGAATTTGGACAGATTATCTTGGTCTCCCTTGTCCCTACCAGCTGTGTCTCTTTCGATGTATCTGTCTAATCTGTGTTTTCGTATCAAGGCGTTTCCTTATTTTGCTATGTGCTGCAATCGAATCCCGTTGGAGATCCCATCCTTTCTTTTAAATAATACGGAAGTGTTCCAACTCTAAACCTTCTTGAAGAAATTTTCAAACCAATTTTCATGCACCAGACACGTGTTTCGAAGTATAATATCGAAAAAAAAATTATAGGAGTTTCGTACAACGTTTTCGAAGCCAAATCACCTTGCTTGAAGGACATCAATATTATTATAAGTCAAATACAAAACCTAAAACTAGAAATTGAAAATTACAGTAAATACATGGGCATTTGAAACCAGGAAAACGAAACAACCAAAACGTTCTGCAGCAAAGGAATCAAATGTAAATGCCAAATGTAGATGAGAGCAGACTTGCTTACAACATTAATCACTTTCGTCGTCCATTAAATGTTAATATACCAGTGAATGTGTCTAAGGCCATTTCTTGTTTTTATTCTGTTTTGCGTCCCTTTGAAATTGAGAAAGCTACCAGCCAGCAAGGAGGATAAACAAACAAGCGGATAAAACAAAGTTGCAATTTGACATTATGTAATTTTAAAAATGAAACACGACAGGAACTTATTTCATTTGATTATATACAGAATTATTTAATAAAAGAATGATAGATAATTCAAAGAGAAATGGCCTAATCCAGTGCTTTCGGATGGTTTAAACCTAAATATTGTTATTTTTTCAAATTGTGGACAACAAAATGTCATAAACAATCTTTTAACTACGTTTTGTAAGTGGTTATCACAGTGAAACAACACATAACCTATAACTTTGATCTTTTGTCCTTAAATTCGAGTCTATATATAAGTTATATCAATTCAACCACAATTGTCAGTCAACTTTGGATGTACAATTCTGAGATATATCTATCTCCACCAAGTTAACCACTAATCTTCACCTTGTAATCCAAAATTGATAGATTATTCATTGTTGGTTGGCAGTGTGACAGACAGACAGACTTCAAGTTTTGACAAAATGTTAACCTACCCAGGTAAGTGTTGAGTCATTGTATTTCTTTGATTTTCTAAATTGTTCCATTTTTGTTTTGTTATGTTTAACTTAATTAATTTTGGATAAACAATTACCTCGATAATACACCATTAGAATGTAGCATTATGTAGAACAAAAGTTTCTGAAGTAAGCCAAAGATAGAAATCCATTTTCACACATGAAACCGCACATGGTGATCGTTAAATGGCTAGCCAAACTATATGGAATAGACATGATGGAAATAAAAGATGTAAGGAATCCATAGGTAGGAAAATGTTACAAGTTCACGGGGGCACCACTGAAAGTAGATGCGCACAGACTAGAGACGGAAAGATTCCCCGGGGACGCGTCAACTTGCTATCCTTACCAACTTAAGTGGAAAAGTTGTGGGTGTGTGGTTTCCTGAAAAGAAACATCACACGATTTTATTTCGCTAATATCGAATTAATGTTCTTTCACGTCGTAGGTCTCTATGCCCGGATTAGCTGTGACGAGCGCTACAATAGAATGAAGGCTCTCAAAAACAATTTCTCTCTCTCTTGTAATTAACGACGGGACCTGTATATGACTTCACGCAGGACTCCGATGACGCATCTGGTGTATACTAAATACACGAGCTTGAATGTGGGTGTCATTTCCTTTTAGCCTATATATAGTGACAAATACGTATTCGAAGGGTACCAATCAATTTATTCGATTCATTATCCTTCTTACATCTGATCATTTTCATACATCTTTATATGATATAAATTTCACATGTCAAGAGGACAGCTCTGGGTAGTCTTCCCCTTATCCATAAAGAGTGTAATAGTTATAATAGTCTTGTCCCATGAGACGAAGTGCAAGGCATCATAGGACAAGACTAAACTTATAACAGGTAAATAATTTCGTCAAAAATAAAGTATGAAATATGAACAAGCATTATCCCAACTTTATGCAAATAGATGAATCAGTCATTTACTTAAACAAAAATATATCATTTTCTCCTTGTAACGACAAGCCACAATTCATTTTAACGAGATACATAATGACCGGGTTTTTTTTTTTCGCGATAATCGAATTTCATGTTTTTAGAGTAAACTGAGCATCTTCATTTAAGCGAGTATGATTTTTCGCGATTCCATAGTTACAGATTCATATATACGTACATTGAATTTTCGGTTAGATCTATCTATATACACTTAATTCTTAAGCCGGATAGTGAATAATAACACATGTACAATAAGAACAAAAAGTAACTAATATGCCAGTCTATTTTATATACATCATCAAAAGCAATTTTCGGAGAGAACCATTTTTCGCGTTTCGAAAATAGCGAATATCGCCTCTAACTTGGAATATCTTCTCTGGCTAGGGTTAGGGTAAGCAGTAGATGTTGTTAGCTTGAGATAATGATATATTCATTGAAGACATTACATTATTGCATTCAGTGGGAAATACGAGTATTACAAGATATCGCGTCTCATCAGTTCGAGCAAATAAACTTGCTTTCTTTTCCATATTTTTTTTTCTATTTGATAAGGATAAGTGTAGATAAACAGTTTTCACTTTTTATTAAATCGATATTTACAGATTAGACAACTTGTATACAAGTTTTTGTTGACAATTCATACATACAAATAAAACAGCATAATTTTGTGCAATATTCTTGAGATGTCGGTTTACATAGGTATTGCAAGGTGCGCGTTAGGCAGGTGCGACACATTAATGCTCTGTAACATTTCCGTTATCTGTCTCTCACTTGTTTGCCAAACTATACAATAAGGGACCTGGGTTTACATATTACTGTGCACATCAATATAATCCATATCGTATGGGTGCATATGGTGTGGTGGCCGCGCTTCACTGGATCTAATCAAACTATCAGACTAAACAAATTAAAATCAGTCAATGAAATATCTCAAAGTGCAAAGAAACTAGCTGAACGGTGACAGGAATAACCGTACTGCACTTTTGTAAAATCATTCAAGTTTCGTAAGGATTCTGAGGTGTGGTACTCTATTTCATTAGTTTATTTCGAGAACATCACTCATAGTTTAAGGTGGCTCCCTACTCGACCTTTTAAGGTTTTTCATTTCCCAGCTGTTATTGTGATTGAATCCAAGTATTTTTGCAGTAAACATTCACTACTGACCAATATGTGTTGTTTAACCTGAAAATTTTGTCTATTGAAGAATATTTTGAAAATTCGACTATTTATTTCATGAAACTGTATATAATAAACTTCTTCGGAGTCTTAGGGGTGCCCTTATTTGATACCCAAAATATTTTTCATAAGGAAGATTTAACACTCTTATTTTTGGTCTTTTTCAATTGGTAACACTTTAATCTAGTAAAAGATTGTCAAAAACATTACTTTTAAACTTTTAATTATTGTCTTTGTAGTTATAGAAATAGTATGTCGAAATTACTGAGAAAATATGGGGTACCCTTATCTTTCAAGCCATAACTTTGCCATTATCAAAACTGTATACCTATATATGTGTTTTCCCTCATCGATGAAATAATGCAAAATGAAGAAATTCTATTAGTTATTTTGTGAGTAACTTTGAATATAGTCTATTTTAGTAGTCGAAAATGCAATGAAATTTTAAGGGGGTACCCTTGTGTTTTGCAATATATCATACTTATTTACATCTTGAAATATCATTTTATGTGCTATATTTCTTCCATATTACTTATTCAAATAAACTAAATACAAAACAATTAAATATGAGTTTATTATTACTGAGGTTTGAAAATATATACTGAATATTTGATATTCTTTAATCTGAATGAGCAAAGGTACCTTTCTATAATGTACTGTATCTTTAATGAAAACAAAATTACCTATTAATGTCTATGTTCATTATGTCATTTTGACCATTGTGTATTGAAAATAACCTTAAAATACAAAATTCATCTGTTAATTCCACGAGTAGGGACCCATCTTAAGTTTATTTTAGATTACTTTAGAATTTTGAAGAAGAATTTTTATATTGAACGTCTATAGATGTTATTCAACTAAATCGAAAAATCAGAACCAAGAAAACAAAAACAAAGTTACTCTGCCAAGGAGCAAATGAGATACGATCAAGTGCCTAGGGAGAGGAAGAATTTTCTATATATGGCTAATTTTAAAACTCTCATTTATAATTTTGAGATATTTTTTTAAAATCTAAGCCGTGAGATATGACGTCAGGAAAATAACATTTCTCGCCACTTTGCTAGAATCATACGTACACAATAGAGATGAGAATTACAGTTGGTGTAGATGAGTGTAGCGAAAACTATAGAACACATCACTTTATATTCAACAACAAAGACTAAACCATATTACATTACTGCTACCTCATTCGTGTTCATACAAACTTAAATTCGAAGTTCAAATTGAAATAATTCTGAAAATTCCATTGTCTTTGATCAGTGAATCAACTGAAAACAGGTGCGTTGAAAAACACTCTTGTGCAAGAACTTTACACAGGAAATAAAATCCCCCTCTTGTGCCCCGAACAAATTGCTCATACTAGAAACTAGAACGCATGCGAGTGGCGACATCTATAAATATTTGATTAAATCCGTAAAAGCAGGCTTGAAATGAAATAACATCGTTATGAGGTTGAACGTCGAACAATATCGTATACACTATGATGTTAGGATTTCAATATATACTAGATCTTTTGAGAAATTTAAAAAGGATACGTTAATACATACAGCTACATAACAATCATTCAAGGTTTTTTTGGGATCGAACTGACACGCAGATGGGGGAAATCCCTACAAAATGCACATTGAAAGAACAAAGAAACACTCACTATCATATTTCAAAGGTTATCTAGGGAATTATATATCATTATCTTTAAATGATGTATTTCATAACATTTACTGTTTCACGTTCTATGTCATTACAATAATCAAGAACTGGCTCATTTTAAAATATTCAACTAAATGTGTCGATGATAGGAATGAAAAATATACTATAATGTTATTTGATCCAAATTTGTTTTTCAGTGAAATAAAATAGAAATGAATCATTACTATAAGCAGAGTCAGTGGATTTAATTTATTATATAAAAGCTATCAGAACTATTTCGCGCTCTCCAAGAAAACTATGGTTTCTTAATTTAAATTAATTTCATGAAATAGAAAGATTATAGAATTGAGAGATTCTTGTCACCTTAGGTTTGGGCTGAGTCTGCATTATTATTGTTATTTTTTTTTTTTTGCAAGAATATTGAAAATAATAATAAAATGAAAAAAATGACACAGCCCATTAGATAAAGCATCCAGCAGAGGGGCATATAGCTCGTCATGGGAGAATGAAGATACGTTCAGAAACCACATAAAGTGCAAAAGTTCATAGACTATATATATCTCATTTTCTCCATTGAAAAAATGGACTTCATTCATGATCACATATGAAATTATAAACTCATAATCAAAAAGTGTTTCCAGTCTTATCTTTGGTCGTATTACATTTTTAGATTGATGATAACTGACTAGGGTTAAGTACCCTAAACGTGAATGTCTGATCCATGCTGCAAATTTATCTGTTCTTAAATGATGCTATTGAATTTGAAGACGTTTAACATTTTTTCCACTTGGTGAGTGTCACTGCTGATGGACCAGGAGTCCCCGAGGGCACATGTAGCCATGTTCGATTAACTTCGGTTGATCGTTTCTTCAACCCATTCAAAAAGTTCTGTAATTAAAATTTCTTGAAATTTCTAAAACATGGGTCCTGTAGCATCATATCCGGATCATCCTGCTATGTCTTTCGGTACATTTTTGAACATAATAATTTTCACAGTCTTTGGTCATATTACATTGTTCAGATTGAGGATCACTGACGAGGGCTAAGTACCCGAAACGTGCATGTCTTTTCCTTCCTGCAAATTTATCTGTTTTTAAATGATGCTATTGAATTTGAAGACGTTTAACATTAGACGTAGGGCTTTTTTTCTTCATATTTTGATTTTTAATTAAAAAAAATCACTGGAACTTCATTTTTGAAATTTTCTTCAAATACATTTTTAAAATGTAACAAAATATATCATAGCTTTTGAAAAATAGCAACTCACCATAAGCAGGAAATCTATGTACACGAATATAATCCAATGAAAAAAACATAAAGACCAATTTATGACGGGCAATTTTTTACAGCTGTAAATTATAACGTCCTGAACTCCTATACTACAAGTTCAGCGGTCCGACCAAGCGGCGCGTCAATATGACTAGTATCGGAGAGTGCGGTGCCCTGCCCTCCCCTTTTTATTTGCAATTTGCAGCTGATACCTCAGGTTTATCTGGTGTCGGTGAAAGTATGATAAGCAAAGAAATTACTTATGAATATCCCACTTTGATCAGTCCGCGCGGGGTGTTGCGGGCGTGCTCCTCAACGTTTGTTTACAAAGAAAACGGACCACAATGATACAACGGCCGTAAGAAAATAAACTCCCAGCAATAGGCTAAATGAAAGACAGTGACCAAAGCTAAACATTTAGAGAGTGAAGATAGAGGGAATCTTTCTCATTAATTTTGATGGCATGGCCACTGATAATTTCTTCGCAATCGGATCTATGTTTGCCATTCACATGATTGATTACAAACACATTTTTCTGGATGTAGTTAAAGTTCAACATGTCGTCTGCAAACGTCAGGACGGTCTGACAAAAATTGCTGACCATGTCATCCGGGGTAAATTAGGGGAAAAAAGAAACAAGAGAACACCGGAAATCATACAGGGAATATGATTTATGAAATTAGTTTTTATTTATAATATAAAATAGACTTCGTACAATTGCATATAATACTAATTAGTGCGTTTTTAAATTGAATTCCTACAAGAAAACAAGTGTATATTTTGCAGAGTACCTTGAGTCTTTCAACCCTTCTATTCTTCCAAATAATTGTACTGTTTCCAGAAAGGATTTCGAATCATTCTAAGATGTATTATCATCTTATCTGCATAGTAAAAGTATCATCATTACTCAAGAGTTCAAATTATTTATCAATTTCTTCGTAGAATAGATCTATATACAGAGTGCATTTCGCCATATGAATGTTAAGCACACTGTGTCACGTGGTAGGATTACTCCACTACTGGGTCTTATCCATACATGTCAAATTTCTATAATAAATGTAGGTTTCTCTTCGCATTCAATTTCTCAAATCACTCGTTATATCACATTTAGTCTACTTTATGCGTGCCATTGTGCTGTTTCTGATAACAAGCCAGTATATATACAGACATCCTGGGGATAAAATTGAGATGTAGAGTAAATATTTGATGTAAATAATCTGCAATCTAATGATGGGAAGATTCTATTCTAAAGAGAGAATAAACATTTATTGTACCTTTACTTATATCAGCAAGGCGGATCCAGGGTTTGATTTTAGAGAGTACGTCGCAATATGTTGCTTTTTTTTTCTTTGGGGGAAGGGGGATATTTTCTTGGATTTATGTCGAATTGAATGAATTAAACCGAATCCGCTGAAACAAAAATATCCAAACATAGTGATTTTAGTGGCGGTTCACGCCGCATGTATCAGTTACTGGCAATTCTCTCCAATAACAATACTACTGTGAAGTATTTAAAAATTATATTGTTCTTAAGGAAAAAGAGTTTGAATAGGATCCGAATTTAATAAACATTTAATTGATATTTAGGCAATGGAATGAGATGAGAGTACGGCTTACTGGGGATTTATTTGTATTTATCTCATTCCCACATTAATTAAAAGTTCCATGATTTAAATTTAAGTATCTCGTCGCTCGAGGATATTCAACTTTCAGATTAAATTCAACCTTTAATCACATAAGAAATCATAAAAAGAAGCATGCGTAAAGAAATTTGAATTATACGATTTCCTTCTCTGTACAAAAATTATGTCGTTAAACGATTCTGTCTTTGTGATTTTATGAGAGATATTCTGTGTGGTGATACGTATGTCGGAATCAGAATAAATAAAACTATTGTACCCCCGCCGCATAATTTTTCTAGGCAGATCCAACCTTTTTCATATGGATATTCTCTCATATAAGGTTATCATTCATGGTATATTAAATGTTTTATGATATATGATAGCCTTATGAGGTGTTGCGATGACAAGATTCGACATTTAAAATGTATAAATAATCTCTAAGGCCAAGGGTCATAACTCTGGTATAACATTTTCGGCTGTAATTCCCTTTCTTCGTGCACATCTACATAATTATCATGATCTTTAATGGTGTAAGATTTCATAGAAATCCATCCTTTGGTTCAGGAGGAGTTATGCTGACAAATTTAAAAGTTTAACATTGAAAATGCAAGATAAATTTAAGTCAAAGGGTCATAACTAGGTGTAATTACCCCTTTCTTCATGCACATCTACACATCATGTTTAGCATCATTTAAAACCTGATAAATTTACAGCATGGACCAGACATGCACGTTTCGGGTAATAAACCCTCGTCAGTGATCATGATATTTCATTGTGTAAAGTTCCACTGAAATTCATCCATTGGTTTGGGAGGAGGTGCGATGACAAGGTTTGACATTGAAAATGCATGAAAAAATCAACGTCCAAGGGCCATAACTCAGGTGTAAGTTTTTTCGACAGCAATCCCCTTTCTTCATCCACATCTACATATCATAATCTTTCATTGTGTAAAGTTTCATTGAAATCCATTGATTGGTTTGGGAGGAGTTGCAATGACAAGCTTTCGTCTACAGACAGACGGATGGCGGCCATGTTGAATCCAATATACCCCCACAACTTTGTTGCGGGGGGGGGGTATAAAAACATTCATATACGTTTGTCACGTTACTGGTTTGTATACTGTATATACCTCCGACATATAAATATTTCATTTCAGATTAGGAGGATTTTGTCGAGGAGAAATACATCACTTACAAAGAGTTAACACCCCCCCCCCCCACCAAAAAAAACCCCCACGCAATGAAACAGCAAATACATTACTTAAGAAATAAAAAATGACAAGCCGGGCTCTATTGTCTCATAATGCCCGAGCGTCCTCAGCCAATCACATTTATTACCGAACCGCGTCAGCGGCGAGGTGATAAATGTGATTGGCTGAGGACGCGAGGGCATTATGAGACAATAGAGCCCGGCTTGTCATTTTTATTTCTATTCTAATGATGACCAAACTTAGACCTTTCGATTCTTGGTAAAAACCAGTTCCTGCCGGATTAACTGCTTTCAGAAAATGGGTAGGCGTGGCTTATCGCTATAGGGTCTATATTGGAGAATAGAGCCCGACTCGCGTCTGTTGTCTTAATAGGGAAAAAGAATCAAGTCATATTAGAATGTCTCATAATGCCCTCGCGTCCTCAGCCAATCACATTTATCACCTCGCCGCTGACGCGGTTCGGTAATAAATGTGATTGGCTGAGGACGCTCGGGCATTATGAGACAACAGAGCCCGGCGCGGCAAGGTGATAAATGTGATTGGCTGAGGACGCTCGGGCATTATGAGACAATAGAGCCCGGCTTGTCATTTTTTATTTCTTAAATAGAGCCCGGCTTGTAATTTTTATTTCTATTCTAATGATGACCAAACTTAGACCTTTCGATTCTTGGTAAAAACCAGTTCCTGCCGGATTATCTGCTTTCAGAAAATGGGTAGGCGTGGCTTATCGCTATAGGGCCTATATTGGAGAATAGAGCCCGACTCGCGTCTGTTGTCTTAATATGGAAAAAGAATCAAGTCATATTAGAATTAAGAAATAAAAAATGACAAGCCGGGCTCTATTGTCTCATAATGCCCGAGCGTCCTCAGCCAATCACATTTATCACCTTGCCGCGCCGGGCTCTATTGTCTCATAATGCCCGAGCGTCCTCAGCCAATCACATTTATTACCGAGCCGCGCCAGCGGCAAGGTGATAAATGTGATTGGCTGAGGACGCGAGGGCATTATGAGACAATAGAGCCCGGCTTGTCATTTTTTATTTCTATTCTAATGATGACCAAACTTGGACCTTACGACAAAATCGATTCTTGGTAAAAACCAGTTCCTGCCGGTTAAATGGGTAGGCGTGGCTTATCGCTATAGGGCCTATATTGGAGAATAGAGCCCGGCTCGCGTCTGTTGTCTTAATAGGGAAAAAGAATCAAGTCATATTATATTGATTGTAATTTTCTATCTATTGTATATCTATATGCGATACTGCATTTGATTAATAAACTATACTATATATATTAGAATACGTAATAATACCGCCACTCAAGCCGGGGTGTGGAGAAAGGGGGTAATTTTGCTGTTCCTCCTTCCTTGTAAAGATAAGAATGATTAAAGTTAAGACAATGGCAAACGAAAAAAATAAAATCAATATTGAAATATACGTTATAGTGTAATAATGTAAGTACGCTATCATCAGTGATGCCAGAGGCCCAAATAGAAAAAAACCCAAATAAATAAAAATACATGTAATGCATGAACAGCGGAATTTTAAATATGGCCCAAAATTACCAGCAAAGGACAGAGCTATTGTTTCAAAACAGTCCATCAAATTTGGTGAGGGGGCATTAGCAAATATGGTTCAAGTGAAATGCCGAAACACTACGAAACAAGGCGAAGGATAGCCTTAGAATGAGGATTACTGACAAGGGTTGAGTATCCAAAACATGCATGTCTGGTCAATGCTGCAAAGTTAAAAATGTATATTTTCTAATTATGCTATTGAATTTGAAGACGTTTAACATTGGTACCACTTGGTGAGTGTTACTAGTCCCCGAGGGCAAATGTAGCCAAGGTCGATCAACTTCTTTCGATATCAAATTTTCTTAAAATTTCTAAAACGTGGGTCCTGTAGCATCATATCAAAGTCATCCTGCTACGTCTTTCGTACATTTTTGGACATAATAACTTTCACACTCTTTGGACATATTACAATGTTTAGATTGAGGATCACTGACGATGGTTACGTACTCGAAACGTGCATGTCTGGTCCATGCTGCAAATTTATATGTTCTTAAATGATGCTATTGAATTTGAAGACGTTTAACATTAGACGTAGGATTTTTTTTCTTCATATTTTGATTTTTAATTTTTAAAAAATCACTGGAACTTCATTTTTGAAATTTTCTTCAAATGCATTTTTAAATTTATGATGCTATTGAATTTAAAGACGTTTAATATTGAGATATATGTTCTAGTGTCAAAATTTAATTGCACCATATGCGCATTTCAACAAGATTTCCCTCATCAGTGATGCTCAAGGCCGAAAAAAGAGGAAAGCAAAATAAATGAATCTATGAAAGGCGAAATTCCTCTTATGATTCAAAATATAATCAAACTTCATGGAGATAGCTTAAAAATTTACGCTGACTGGTCGCAATATAATAGCCTTGTTGCGTTCTTCTGAATTTGTATTACGACTGCATTTAGTTTTGGCAAACTTGTTGTTATTCCGGAATCAACAAAATATCTAATATCCCCAAATCCTTTAAAATTCTACGTCAGCTTATGTTTATGTTCAGTTTTTTTATGTAATCACGATCAATACGTATAGAAATTGCTTTTCATGGCATTGTATCGGTTAGTTCCTGCATACAACCGGAATTCTCAAGCAGTAAATGACATGGCATTCTTGAACCTCTTCTAAGATAGTAAGCATGGTAAGAGCCGCTACGGTAATATTCTTATCATTTGAAGATGGATAAGACAAGCCAATAGGAATATACTATCGTTCAATCAAATTTATCTACTAGTCTAATAATAGTATAACATACGTATATCTAAACCAATCTGTTTGTAGATATGCCAAAGATATTAGTACAGAAAGGTCTTCGTGACGTCATTGTGTTTACTATGTTTGGATTGTGCTCTTTTGACGTGGTTAATATAATTAATGAAATATGGGTTAAGTAATCGTTTACTTATCATAAAAAATGTTTATGTTTTTCCCACCTCAGAGAGTAATATAATGCCTCAAATCATAAAAAGCTACCATGGCGATTTGTAGGGAATCAGAAATTTATAGATACAAGATACATGCACAGATAATCTATATTACCTATTTGGGTCCAGTTAAGGTATATACCGGTACATGGATTACAATTATAAAATTATCCAAATAATTAGAATTACTGATATTAAAAAAATGATGACTTTTTTTATACGTACGGTGAACTGGTATCTATTTCATACGCCTTTATTTAGTTTGGAACCATTTGAGAAAAAAAAAACCTCCCCGCGAAATGGACAATCAACATTGATCTTTTCAAGCGTTTTAAAAAAAAAGGCATTTACACACTGAAACCTTCAAGTCAGTGAATAATAGTCTTACACAAAACCTGAAGTCAGATTCCAAAAAACACAATCAAAAGGCTTACAAATTCTTGAAAAAAAGTAAAAGCAGAGCTTTCGCACAAGATAAGAAAAATTGGGCAGACAGACTGAGACAATAACTTCATAGAAACACGATGGACAACAATCCCCCGTGTCCAGTGTAAGTATAGACTAAATGATCCAGTCTCTTGTTAGCGGCTGCGAGAGAGACTGGATCATTTAGTCTAGTGTAAGTAAGGAATGTACTGTAGGTGGCGCTGAATGTACGATTTAATATACAGATGGAATACATGTACTGCTACATGCTTATTATCTACATGTAGTATGTTTATATTAATATGCATGTAAATATTCCTTATAATCGTCACCTTGAAAAATGAGATTTGTGTAAATCTTATCCTCACTTCGATTTACACATATAATTATACGTCACTCATGTGAAAATTAAAATTAAGATAGGCCTAATTAAAATTTCCCATTTGTGAATTTTCACGTAGGTTAGCGGTGGTGTTCAATTTTGTCTGAGGCTAAAATTTAAGGGAAAGGGGGCAAACCAATATTGTTTAAACCTTTTATGCAAAAAAGACAAAACTTTTACTTTAGGTCGACCTACAGGGGTTGGATGGGGTCCATATCCCCGATACCCCCTCCCTCGCACCCCCGATACCCCCTCCCTCGTAGCCTACGTTACGTAATGTAAAGCATCTTTTGAGGAAATAGTCGATAAGTATTGAACATGCTGCATTTGCATGTTTGATAGACAGGCGTATTTGTTATTTCCTCACAGATTACTGGTGCGGATTGTTTTGATCTAAAATATTTTCTTACAAAAATGTAGAGATATGAAGAAAGTTGTTTACCTACCTTCTCTGTGAGAATATCTGTCGTATTCACCTTACCTAGTAGAAAATACATAGGTGTATTAAGCATGTTGACAAGGGATTTATAAAGAGTACGTATTGAATAGATCGGTAAGAAACCCCTCAGTCTACCCACAATGACAGCTATTCTTACCTTAAACTCTTTGATCCGGGTAAAAAATAAATTAAGAAATGTAAATTTGGAAAACAACGTCAGATTTCTGGCATATCACGTATCATGATTTATGCATTGTTTACGTCAAATTATCTGTTTGCTGTATACAAGTCATATTTCTATTTATTTTCAAAATACCGCGATTACACGATTAGAATGGAAGCAGCGAGAAAGAAAATTTGAAATGGACACGTCATGTCCTTACGTCATGAATTTTCAGCTTTAACATCACAGAAAGAGAATTGATTTCTTAATTTAGAAAGATCATAAAAAGTATGAAATGTCAATTGATACACTGCGGCATACGTTGATCTCATATTGTATTCAAGATCTGAAGTCATTTCAAGAAAAAAGAATGGAGTGAAAAGGAAGCTAAAATTAAATTTGGATTTAATCAAGCAAATTAGTTTGTGAAAAAAAATCTGATACCCATATGTTCTTCCTACACACTGGGGCAATATTGCCAGAATAGAATGTCCTTTGATATTTTAGAACTGAAATCACTTTAGAATTATTTTATTTGAGTCCTTCTATTTACCAAAAAAATGATGATTTTATACGCCAAAGTTGAGATTTGAACGGCAAATATTTTCACATTAACCAAACATCATTATTGGCTTTAAAAAAATTACTTCAGTATTTCGAAATAGTCAGAATCCTTTTAAATATCCTAACATATTTATCACTAATTTATCACGTACTACTTATTCTTGATGTATGAACAATTTAAAAGTGAGATTCAAGTAATCGTTTTGAAAATAAAAGTTTTTACAGCAATATTCCTGCCGTCAACAAAGAAATGTCATGGTATAAATGGCGAAAATGAGCATAGAGATTGTTATGGATCGATAAAGTAGTTGACTATTAGAATAATTTGTATTACATCTATACTACCAAAGGAACTTCGTCCAAACGAAGAGGACAGAGATAAATGATGTGATATAAAGATATAGCATATGATATGACAATGTGAATTTGATAATTGTTTAGAGGGAATTATTTCTAATTACCGTGTAATCATTAATTATGTCTCACCGTTTTCCTAAACAAATCTGAGAAAATCTAAAGTTCCAACTACCCATTTACCTCATATTTTCCTCTGAATTATACTCCCTTTCTAATCTGCGACTTTTTAAGTCAAAAGTCAAAGGTTATTCATTATCTTGCTCTCACCTTTTTTTCGGCTCGGAGGGAACTAAAACAGGCTGAATAGACCCCTAACGTCATAAATAGTATCATGATTAAATTTTTGATTCACCTAAGGGTTTAACCCTAATCAAAAATGTAATCATGATAATAGTACAAAATATGTATTTCTTTTAAAAATACTATTTCCATGCTCATTTTTCCAATGACGTTTTCTATTGGCTCAATGTCAAACTTAGATGTGTACACTTTCTCATATTTAATTTTTTATACATTTGTATACAAATGTTGTGTATCAATTCGTTTGTTAAAAAAAAAAACACTTGGACGCCAAATTCAATTTTTCTTTAATCTTTCTGAAATTATTTATTTCATGTCTTTCCTTGATTATGCAAAGTTATATTCAATTCTATCAGCAAGATTTTTTTTTCTGTGAGACTTCGAAAAGTATGCGTTCATTCCTTGAAGACGTCATTTCTAAAAGTACATCATTCTGGGAAATTAATCTTAATTCAATTTCCAAAATCTTCATAACTGGAATAAAATATGACACTGTCGCTAAAAATGCAAATATTGAGTAAATTGACAGTAATTGATAGCTTAAGATTAAATAAGAAAAATTGAATTTTGGATTAAGATATCACAAGGCTTTACATTTCTGATCATGTGTGTGTTGCCTGCGAAGCATAGCGACACTTAGGGATCACTTTGTCCGTTGTCCGTCTGTCTGTCACACTTGGATGTCACACCCTATATAAAAGTGATTCCTAAATGTCGCTATGTTTCGCAGGCGACATATGTATTCCTTGGAATGATTTTCTTCTAAAATCGTCCATTTTCAACAAGTGACATCCGCTTTCCTGTTATATAAATTACATAACGAATACACTACTTTTCAATTTTATATATGCAAGGTGTCAATAAGATACGTTTGGTATTAATGATTTTATGGTATTTTGAATAAGAGGGTTTGTGACGCCACCCCCCCCCCCCCAAAAAAAACGTCAAAAATGACGTCACAGTTTGCTCGTGGATAAAAACTCCAAAAAGTGCAAAATTTCTGAAAGTGGCAAAATTTCTTCAGATGACGTCGGAATTTCTTTAAACTGCATCAGGAGAATCAGTGTAACAAATGGTTCAAGGGAGTTGAGACTGTAACTACTAGTATTCCCAGGAAGTGAGAAATCAAATGATACCGCCGCCATCTTAGTGTTCGATTCAACTTGCGAGAATATCACATCAAAGATAGGAGGGAATCTCCAACAAGACTCGGTTACAGCATCCACATGAAAACATAGTATATACAGGTACATCAAGAGACGCAAAAGGGCCAAGGAACTCGAACAGTCTTGTTACGCAGAGGTCTATAAGAACATACTATTGTTGGGTGAAATAACCTCCTCCTCTTGAAATGACCACACGTACAAGACAGTAAAACGTAGGGACCTGAGTAAGACAGATGTTTTAAAATATAGGAAGCAGGAAAAACGGTCCGTACCCTGGATCGAGAGGGGAAATCTTATATTTGTACATCTGAATAAAAGGGTTTCTTTTCCGCTGCAGAATACAAATCATGGACATGTAGTGACATGTGTATTGCCTTGTCCTTCCTCTTGGACAACATTTATGTATGATTTGGTGAGAATCTCTTCAAGCAAGTTGTAGAGATCCCAATGGGTACTAATTGTGTGCCTCTTGTTGCAGATTTATTTTTATACAAGTATGAAAAGTAATTTTCCAAAATTTTCAAAAGCAAAGAAAACATGATGATTTGAAATGTTTCATTTGTACTTCTATAGGTGCCTGGATGATATTCTTACTATCGACAATCCTATTTTTGATCAGTATAAAAACGCTATTTATCCATGGCCACATAAATTGACTCTAAACAAGGCAAAGGTTTCAAACACAGAAACAACATTTTTGGACCTAAATGTCAAAATTGTTAATGGAGAAATTCTTATAAGTGTGTATGACGAAAGATATAATTTTAGATTCAACCTAGTAAGTTTTTCCTGGCTTGACGGTGATGTTCCTAGATTACCGTCATACGGTATATACATGTACTAGTACTTTTGGGATCATATTTATATGATTCATATACTTCTATATTTATTATAACTAAAATTATGTAATTCATTCATGTTATTCATTCACTTATGTATGTTAATACCATCTTTGTAGTGTGTCTATGAGTCTTTGACTTGCGGATTAAATTGAATTGACTTGGTATATACATTTCGCAGCTCATTCGGAATGTGAGAGAGTGATGTTTTGGATTTTCACAGTAGACATTTACAAATTACCAAGAAACTTTTAGGTCAAGGTTTTCGCTTTCACAAACTACTAAAGATGTTAAACGTATACAACTTCAATAGCATCATTTAAGAACAGATAAATTTGCAGCATGGACCAGACATGTACGTTTCGGGTACTTCACCCTCGTCAGTGATCCTCAATGTAACAATGCAATATGGTCAAAGAGTGAAAAAATTATCATGTTCAAATGTACCGAAAGACGTAGCAGGATGGGTGGGATATGTTGCTACAGGACCCACGTTTTAGAAATTTCAAGAAATTTGTAAACATAAATTTTCGAATGCGTTGAAGAGATGACGACCAAACGAAGTTGATCGAACTTGGCTATATGTGCCCTCGGGGACTCCAGGTCCACCAGCAGTGACACTCACTTTTTGGAAATGTTACAAAAATTATTATCAGCTTCGTTTGAAATTCGGAACCATACAAGAACAGAGAGCATGTATATTATTTTGTATATTTCACAACCTGCATTTTATGGTGACGTAAATAGCAAAATAAGAAGGATCAAAGGTAGACATAATTACCATCGAAATTGTGTTAGAATCATCAAACGCATTTCATACCGTTGATATGATCCTTCTGCCACCAGACGGACTCTTGGCTTGGTACTGGACCTATCTACAGCATTGGACCAGAGCACGGACTGTATGCCTTCTGTTTTTTTATATCCATTAACATATTCATTTGTGTGTTTATTGGGCCCCTGCGTCATGCTGTCTGTTTGTATGTTCATCTTACAGCAAGGAGGTAATTATACACCACAATTGTGCGTTCTTCTGGGTAATCAGAAAAGTGAGAGGGTTGTGCGCAAGTAATCCGAATAACCACACCGTCTGATACTTGCGTGGCAGATGGCCGTCCTAAGTCGACACCGGTTGCCCATTGGTCTCGTTGGTTTATCTGTGGTCTTTTTTGTTTCATGTTTCTATGGTGTGAGTTGGTGTTCCTGTTCCCTTGTTCATCTCTTTCTGTGAGTGTCTGTTCCCTGTTTTTACATAGGATGTTTTTGGGTTTTGCCGTGGGTGCTGTAACCGAGTGTTGTTGGAAATCCCCTCCTTTCTTCGCTACTGGTGCCCTCGGTGACTCCTGGTCCATCAGCAGTGACACTCATCAAGTACTAGTAATATAAACGTCTTCAAATTGAATAGCATCATTTAAGAACAGATAAATTGGCAACGTGGACCATACATGCACGTTTCGGGTACTTAACCCTCATCAGTGATCCTAAATCTAAACAATGTAATATTCCAAAAAAGTATGAAAGTTACCATGTCGAAAAAGTGTACCGAAAGACGTAGCAGGATGGGTGGGATATGATGCAACAGGACCCACTTTTTAGAAATTTCAAGAAATTTTGATAACAGAAATGTAGAATGCGTTGAAGAAACGATCAACCGAAATTGATCGAAGATATTTTTGCCATAAATTTCATTTAACAATGCTATAAATCGACCCTACACAAAGTTTGGAGCCGTGCGCTCTCTGCAAATCAAAATACATTTGGCTGTGTCAGAAAATCTTTTCGACATTAAATAAGTACCTCTGATGAGGATTTATTATCCGAAAAATGGTTTGAAATTTTCTTCAAGAAGGTAGAGTTAGATTACTTCCGTAGTATTGTTTTCTTTAACGAGATTTGGACAGGGCGCTCCATTGCGTTACAGTCGGTCACAGTACAGTACAAGAGGCTTTGAATTGGTCAAGTACCAAGCCAAATGCCCCTCCGGAGACAACAGGGTTATCCCCAAGGTATAAAAAGCTGAAGATTCTGACATATTTTCGAATGAAATTCTGTCTACCTCTGATCCATCTTATTTTGATTATCATGTCATTATAAAAGGCAGTTTGGGAAATTCCCAAAGTAATATTTTCTGTTGCTTGTATATAAGTCCGTAAGAAGCAGATATTAAATTTAGTCAAATTTACAAAAAGTCCTTACTAGTTTATGAAAGAAGAAACCCTGACCTAAAATTTTCTTGGTTTGTTTCATATGTCCACTTCCAATACGTCGTTTCCTAGATGTCGAAACTCTTACGTAAGGAGGCGCAAAAAGGTTACCTGGTCATGTGACCGCGACTAAATTTAGGGCATATTTTGATTACATTAGAAACGACGCGGCGATCTATAAATGCCGTCCTTAATCGGAGAAATTGAAATCTATACCATGTTGTGATGATTGTTAAATGTCCATAAAATTCTAGTATTTAAGAGCCAATCCGGCATAAAACCATGCAAATTGGTCCAAATGACCTAGTAACCAAATTTAATGATTTTAAGTTATTTTAATAGATACATGACTAGGAATAATTCTGTCAAATATTTTTGTTCAAATACCCATGGTTACAGAGATATACCACCCCATCATTTTTCCCGCCAAATTCACAAAAAGGACGTAGAAATATCCCTATTTTCGCTGATGTACTTCTCTAAAATTTTAAGTATAAATTGAATTGGAGTAAATATTGTTATTGATATATTGAAATATAACATTTTATTCTATCTTAGGATAAAATTATGTATGAAAATTTTTTTTCCAAAGACAGCCACAACGTAACTTGAAAAGAGGCAAAAATCGGCTAAGTGAGAAAACGACGTTTTATACGTTTTTCACGCACCAATATCTTCTGTAAGAGAAGTTTGATTTTTATCAAATTTCATCTTTTAACTCTTTGCTTTAATCTTATAAATATATCAAAAATCCACCGCTGCCAAATGATTACGTATTGAGATGTAGACAGTTAAAATATGTATAAAAGATCAGCTTAACGAAAAAACGACGTTTTAGACGTTTTTCACGCACCAATATCTTCTGTAAAAGAAGTTTGATTTTTATCAAATTTCATTTTTTAATTCTTTGCTTTAATCTTATAAATATATCAAAAATCCATCGATGCCAAATAATTACGTATCGAGATGTAGACAGTTAAAATATGCATTAAAGATCAGCTTAACGAAAAAACGACGTTTTAGACGTTTTTCAAGCAACAATATCTTCTGTAAGAGAAATTTGAATTTTTTTTTCAAATTTCATCTTTCAACTCTTTGCTTTAATCTTTTAAATATATCAAAAATCTACCGATGCCAAATAATTACGTATCGAGATATAGACAGTTAAAATATGCATTAAAAATCAGCTTAACGAGAAAATGACGTTTTATACGTTTTTCACGCACCAATATCTTTTGTAAGAGAAGTTTGATTTTTTTTCAAATTTCATCTTTTAACTCTTTGCTTTGATCTTATAAATATCTCAAAAATCCACCAATGCCAAATAATTACGTATTGAGATATAGACAGTTAAAATTTGCATCAAAGTGAATTTATGCGGTGTAAAAATGCGAACGAAAAAGATTCAATCATTGCACACGTAGAAATACGCATACATGTGCGGCGAGTTGTGACCACAGCTGATTTGATCATGTCTTTTCACACGCAGGTCAAGGTCAAACTCTTTGTTCAAAATTGTGCAATCGATAGTTGGGAATAAATAACAAAACTGTTATCGAAGATAATTATCGAAAAATATAAAAAATTTTAAAGATACAGTGTCCCTGAAAATAAATTTTATCGAAAACGTAAAATATATTCCAAAGGGTCTAGAAAGAGGAAAAAAGGAGCCATAAAAAGTTTTATTTGAAAATATGCAGTAACGACCCTAATATTGTCGATTCTTTAATAAATAAATCTCCGTATACTTCTATTGTAAAAACTCAATACATTGTAGGTGGCGCCAGTGAAATTTATTAGAGCTGCGCACCCCAAATTCAAAATCACGTTTTTGAAGGTTTATAACTGCGAATGTATGCGTTAGATTCGCCTGAAAATTTGAATTTATACAAATGAGAATGTATATTTTCATTTGAAAAGAAAAATTTTGCATTCCAAAATATTGTAAAATTAATTAATTTTCAGGGACACCGTCCCTTTAAAATTGAAGTGAGGAAATGATGCGAAGAAGCGAAGAAATTATCTCTTTTTCGCTTCTCCGTATCATTCCGTATTTTGTTTCTTCACATCATTTCTTCGTTTCTTTTCATATTCAGTACACGAACTAACAATGTCAGAATTACGCTTTTGCAGAAAAGAAGTTATATATAAAATGAAATTATATATCTCTTTGATGTTTGAAAGGCGTATAATGTATACATGTAGATCAACGCCCTTAGGTTAGCCCAGGAGTTTTTCTCTTTCTTTTCTGTATAATTTTTTTTGTTTTTTTTTTTCGGAGGGGAGGGTGTCGGGTTTTTTTTTTTTTTTCGTTTCGTTTCGTTTCGTTGCGTTTTGTGGTTTGTTTTGTTTTTACAATATTGTTTTTTGTTTTTTTTTGAAAGATGTCCAGAGTACCATGAACTCTTTTTTTTTTCTTTTCAATAAAAGTACTTTTTTATAGAACGAAGACCGCTCTGCTTTAGTACAAGATAATATCAATACTTCGAAGGAGAAATACCTTGAATTAAGGATATGAAGGAGATAAACTTTTATGAAAGAATTGAGATTTTATAAAAGAAAGTGATTACTCTCATAATTTAGGCGCATATAGACCGGAGCGGATGAATACGGAGCAAAACAGCTTATACAAACGCAAGGATTTAGAGCGAGGGGGGGGGGGGGGGGTCCGGGGAAAAGAGTGATTTTTCTAGTACGATTTTCTTTTTTAACGCGGGAGGGGGGCCGGGGGCAGGTGGAGGTTAAGAAATATGACGGAGAGGTTGTCAGAGCCCCTGAAATTTGCCCCAAATTATTTTGACCTTGAATAAACAAAGACTTTTCTCATCATAACCATAGATGACCGATTTGGTTGAAAGCGCTATTTGACGTTGAGTTGAAATCAAGAAAGAGACAGTCATATCAAACAATTTTTTTTTCTTGTTTTATACACGAAAATAACAGAATGATCGAGGTTTTCTCGAAAAAAATAAGGACTGGATATATAGTTAATTCATTGATTTACTTTAAGTGAGGATAATTCGTGCAACCTGTCTATTTTTTCTCTGAAATACGAATAAATTGTTATGTTTATAGGAAAGATCAACCTAACATTTTAAGAAAAAAAAAAAAACACGGTAATTTTATCAATTCAACAGATCGTTTTCAAAAGGAAAGAACTTTTTAAACACAATTTCCTATGAAACAATGAATTTGGAAAATCGATGAAAAGAGCAGCGAGTAGACTGTAAAGAAAACTTTTCTTTCCGATTTTCAACATTTTTTAAAGAAAATACCACAGTCATGTCAACAATACACAGACAGGACAATTTGTTCATATAACAGAGAATGAGAGATCATAGAAGAGTACATCGAACGACCCGTTGTCTACAGGACAATAGATCTACATGTAACAAATCTGATGACACGAAACTAGCAGTGGCATAGTGATCCTTTTATGATGAGCATTCAGAAGTTAAACGTCTTCAAATTCAATAGAAGTGAGATTAAGTGCCCCTGCTCCAGGGAGACTCGAACCAGGAACCTTTCCGTAATTGGTTCGACGCTCTAACCAGTACTAGAGACTCGTTCTCTTACATCTGTGAAGATTATTTCAAAAGATTTGGGATGGGTACATCTAATCACATCTAGAAACGAGGGAACGAGATTTGCTATGCAATCTTGAGCTAAACTCTATCAATGTTATAATCTAATGCGATAGTTAATCCTTGTCAAGTTCTTATTTTATCGTCATTGTTTACATGCTACCAGGGAACCTAACCACGTGACGTCATCACTAAAAGTCTGACTCGGTGGCGTCGTTCCGGGCTATCTCGAAAATCGTCTAGATTAATGATGGGGCTTATATAAGGGAAATTGAAAAAGATCTGAAACGATTTCCATCATTTTTAGAACATATTTTGTTAATACCTTAATTTTTTTTTCTAGATTATGATC
The DNA here is from genome assembly GCA_028142955.1 of Pinctada fucata. NCBI lineage: Eukaryota > Metazoa > Mollusca > Bivalvia > Pterioida > Pteriidae > Pinctada > Pinctada fucata. Next base: position 65,564,131 of record AP027105.1, read on the forward strand.
AAAGATGCTTATCTTTTGAACATTTTTCCATTAAATCTTTTAATCATATTCCGCAAAATAATGAATATTCTTGATAAAATTTGCATATCTTAGATACATTTGGCAGCGACAGTTTTTTTTATATATTAAAGTATGATACGTTTACTTTATTATACTGAAATTTTGTGGGAAAATTTTCTCTCTTATAGATGTTACTCATGTTCGAAATAGGGACGCTTTTGTCAAATCCAAATATAAGTCGTATTAGAGCGCCCCCTGGTGGCAAGTCAATTCGTATATCTTAACTTTGCGAGTACTATCATGAAGATGAATTGAGTAAGTATCTGATTTTATCATGAAAAGAATTACTGCATATCAAAATCAAATCTTATTCAACGATGAAAATAGGGCTATTTTAGTGTTGTTTTTGAGCCCTATTAATGGCGTTGTGCCATACAAACAAAATTGGCCCATTACTATAAAACGGGACATATATGAATTTTAAAATGATTTTTTTCTCGAATGTTTTTCATCATAGAATACAGAAATATACATAAAAATGTAAAACTTTGACCACCCTTTTATACGATTTTTACGATTTTGCATGGTTTTATGCCGGATTGGCTCTTAAAAATCCTAGTATATCCCACGCGGATGATGCGGAGGGAAAAAAAGGGGGGGGGGGGGGGGTTCGAGGAGAGATTCTGGAGGAGTCGCTCTATTATTGATATACCTTTAGTATTATGCTATAAAATGAATTATGGAAGTTCATTTTCACCTTACTCTGATATATTGAACAAAGAATATGACCAATATGATAAAGATCATCCCGTCAAGCCTTGAAAGCTGCCGGGCCTAGAATTAGCTCATCGCGGCCGGGTGCTGCGGCCATCAACCCTACCCCTGGGCTATGCTAGATCTGTAGTTTCACAAAAAGAGTAAAATCTCTTATCAAACTTGTAAAAAAGAAAACTCTTACTGATTTTCCATGCACTGTGTTTTGAATTAATATTTCAAATATGCATCTACAGTGATAAACGGAGAAAAAAATCGCCGTGGACACAGATCGAGGCCGGATATCTATCTAATCAGAGATCAACATCTAAAGGGCTCAGCCATGTTTTCGGCGAAATAAATATTTTTATCTCTTCAATTTATTTGGAACAATCAACAATGATTCTAACAGTATCTTTAGAACGGCGTAAAAAATCGGCCATTTGCCGCGGATATTATACTTCAGATACCCCCCCCCCCCCCAAGTTTCCAGGATATTTGCAGATCAAATCTGGGTCAAGTGGGCAAAAATTATGTACATGAGATGGATAGAATGCATTGACTATTTTAATTTTTTTTATTGAATGAATGATAGGTATCTGAAAATAGATATCTGGGGTTTTTTTTTTCGTTTGTTTAATGTGTATAACTACATACAATAATACATGTATTTCTACAAGGAAAAATCATCTGTAGTTCAATTTTAAATAATGACAATGTCTCAGTAGAATAATGTTTATAGCTTTGAATTAATGTAAAATATGCAAAATTAATTGATAAAAAAATATGTGGTTTGTATTGCTATACAAATGAAGACGGGAAATTGACTTGCATGAAGAATGTTTGATGCACCTTTGATTTGCCAATATTTAGTTGCAATATCGTCAATTATGCATTAAATATTTTCATGTTTTTAATATTATTTTAATTCCTAATTCCTAGGATGAATATTTCTATGGTAAACCAACCTCGGAAACCCATGATCCATTGCGCAAAACGGAGTGCGACAGAGCGCGCATGCCAATGGGTTACCAATGTACCGGTATAAGATCTCACCCCCCCCCCCCCTACTTACCTTATCTTTAAAGAGGATCCAACGGTGACAGACAGAGGTGTTTCTAGAGCTGACGTGTCCTTCAGATAACTCTTATTTACCATATTATTTTTCGGTCCAGTCAAATTAATATAAGGGGGTGGGGTGGGGGGGGGGTTACAACTGCAGGCCTAAGACTGGCTTTAACCCATGATGTCACTCTCTCTATCCTTTTATTTATTTATTCTTTTTTTTTTATTCATAAAATTCTTTACATGCATTCATATTTATTTATTGATATATCTGTTTCTGATGAAAATCTAGCACTTTATTCTCTGTTTACATCCATCTATGGATAGTTAGTAATAAGTGACGCCATTTTGAACAAAACATGCCCTAAATGACGTCATAAAAGGATGAAAGTCACATGACGCATTGTGACGAAATCGGGATCTCCGAAATGACGTATTACTATCCTGTTCACTAAATCCAGAGCGCCCTGTTTTGGTGATTTATTCTGTCGTCTGAAGAATTTTGCAATAAATTATTGTTTCCGGGAATTGACCGCCTTTAGTCGTAACTGGAAATTGACTTTAACTTACCCTATCAGCTGCCTTTAAACCGCAATATGAAAAATAAAATGTCTACGGGAAATTCCCATGTTAATTTCAAGCCGCCGCCATATTGTTCTCCGTGTCAACAATTGTAAACAGTGACGCCAAAGCTCCCGACGTCACACATAGAAAATCCCCGTAGACTTTTTATTTTCCATCCTATTTCTAAATTAACTGACGCACAACCAAAACAATGGTATTTTCTGTTACGACTAAAGGAGTACTATAAAATTGATATCTTTTTGGAAGATGACATTATCATATTTTAGAGAAAACCGGGAAAACTGGGTGCTCTGGATTTAGTGAACAGGACAGTAGTATATTAGGTATTATTATATAGTCTGTTTATATTTCCACTCTCATTGGCTGTGAACTGTCACGTGACGAGTCATTGTCTCATCATATTGACCTGTGAAGGGCGATTTCATTAAATAAAACCACCGCAAAAACTCTTGCTTCTGGTTTACCATGAAATATCGAAAACGCGCGAAATTTATATCTGTGACGTCATTAACGTCATTTCGTAAACAGCAGCAAGGACACTGAGGCTGAACTCAAATCCTTGAATTTTGAGCCTATCCATATCTAAGAGTTACGAAGGATTTTGACTCTGAAATCATCTTCATTTGACTCATTGAATGCTGATATTAACACATCTTGAAATATTTTCAAAGAAAATGCGATGTCAGCCATATCGAAAAGGTATCTTTATAACTGATGAAGTCCACGATATAACAAAACAATTGTGGACTTTTCACTCGGTGAATATGGCGTGATATTTTCTGAATTTGGCTGTCGCCTCGGTCAATATTTTCAAATTCAGAAAATTTCACACCATATTCACCTCGTAAAAAGTCCATAATTGTATATTAATATATAGGAAGTAAGTCAATAATTCAGCAATATGTTTTCATATACAATGGTGTTTTAAATATGTTTTATGCATTTCTTTAGAAGGTTCATAGCGATTAGTAAGTGATAAAATGTGAAAAAGTTGTGCAGTATGTGGAAGATATGGACACTTCATCACGGCCGTTTGTCACCATTATAGCACCATTCTTTATTGGATATTAACAATCGATAATTGTACACTATATGATTTCTTGAAAGAAACGATGATAATGATACATATACATAATATACATAAATACTATATTTTGCCCGTTTAGAAAAAGGAAAGAAAAGAGAAATAGATAGCTGATGAGAATTCCTCACCTAGCTTTAAGGAGTATCAGATAAGATTCCATAGAATTGAATTGGTATTTGTAAATTTCTACTATGAAAATCTGAAACATAAGTACATGCCCTTGCGTAATGACTGAGTTGACAGATATAAATACCGTATGACGGTAGTGTAGGAATATCTATGTTGAATCCTATATCAGAATCGCTTCTTTTATTATTTTGGTAAGGCACGGTCCATTTGATATTCTGGGGGGGGGGGGGGGGGGGGGGGGGGGCTTGGGTTTTTTGTCGGAGCAAGATTATTTTTTTCGCCCCGAACAGGGGCGAAATTATTTTTTTCCTGCAAAGTTGGAGCAAGGAAATTTTTTTTAACAAAGTTATGCCAATATTTAGAATATTTGTGTTTTATCAATAGAAATTATTAAAGTTTTACTCAAAACTCTAAATATCAATATATTAGTTTATTTTTATGCAAGTATTTAATTCACTTTTAAAAAGAGAGATAATAGATTTTTACAATACAATTCTCAACATTTTATATAAGGTACATGTATATAACATGTATAAAAGGGTCTGAGGGGAAGGTCTCCTAGACAATTTTTTTTAAAATGTAGAATTGTAAATTGGTGAATATAACCATGATAACTGAAGTAATTCTCCTTCCAAGCTTACAAGAACATAAAATTAGACTCTGAGGAATACATGCAATATGTATTAATAGCAATACATAGAGATTGATAATATATTTAAGCATTAAAGAATAATGTTTTGATAGAAAACTATGGCGAGCGAAGCGAGCTGAAAATTTTTGATATAAATTGAAAACTGCGGCGAGCGAAGCGAGCTGGAAAATTTTCAAGAATTTTAGCGAAATTTTATATTAATTCTTCAAATTCAGATTATTTGTAAGAGCAAGATTATTTTTTTCTGTCACAACATAAGCAAATTTATTTATTTCATCAAAATTGGGAGCAAAATTATTTTTTTCGAAAAAAACCCAAGCCCCCCCCCCCAGAATATCAAATGGACCGTGCCTAATAACGTAAAAAAGGATGTTTTAGTGTTAAGATCGCGATCTTCCTACCGAAATAAAGTGGCGGGTGGTGCATGCAAGCAGGAGATGCTCACTCTTCCTGGACACTTTATCTCACTTCACTTCTCTTCATATGGTAGATATATATTTTTTAATTTCTGTTCCTTTGCGTTAGTTCTGGTTTTATAATGGTTTTGGATGTCCTTGGTTAAATGTTTTTTCTTTCGATTAACGATTTTGTGCTTCTTATTAGGGATATGGTTTTGTCCATATGTGTCATTGTTCAGTGTCAAATTCTTGAATAAGTATCATTCCTATATATTTTTAAATAAAAGAACATGGTTGTCAATAGTCAGACTAGTTATATACACGTATCCCTTTACTTACCGTAACCCATGGTATCTAATTTCGGCTTTTGCGTTTCACATTCATTCACTGATGATATTATGTAGTCAAAAAAGGCTAGTAGTTTAGAAAAATGCTCACAAATGCTTTGAATGCATTTTATATACTGTGTTCTTTATCGTGCATTAACATCGACGGCGGGTGCGGCTAGCCAACAGGGGATGCTTACTCCTCCCGGGCACCTGATCCCACCTCTAGCTTGCTAGGGGTCCGTCGATGCTCAACATAGTACTCTATTGTGAGTGCTGTTGAGATTATCGTCAGGATCTTCTTTAACTCATTTGTGTCACACTTATGCCCTTTGCCGTGTGGAGCTCGTAAAAAAGTTCCCCGCGAGGGGTTTGACAGTGTTTTGAATATATTTCCCTGACATGGTCGCCATAGCACTTTCTATATAGACCTAACGTCAGACAGTGAATGCATTTTATATAATGTGTTCTTTATCGTGCATTAACATCGACGGCGGGTGCGGCTAGCCAACAGGGGATGCTTACTCCTCCCGGGCACCTGATCCCACTTCTAGCTTGCTAGGGGTCCGTCGATGCTCAACATAGTACTCTATTGTGAGTGCTGTTGAGATTATCGTCAGGATCTTCTTTAACTCATTTGTGTCACACTTATGCCCTTTGCCGTGTGGAGCTCGTAAAAAAGTTCCCAGCGAGGGGTTTGACAGTGTTTTGAATATATTTCCCTGACATGGTCGCCATAGCACTTTCTATATAGACCTAACGTCAGACAGTGCATGCATTTTATATACTGTGTTCTTTATCGTGCATTAACATCGACGGCGGGTGCGGCTAGCCAACAGGGGATGCTTACTCCTCCCGGGCACCTGATCCCACCTCTAGCTTGCTAGGGGTCCGTCGATGCTCAACATAGTACTCTATTGTGAGTGCTGTTGAGATTATCGTCAGGATCTTCTTTAACTCATTTGTGTCACACTTATGCCCTTTGCCGTGTGGAGCTCGTAAAAAAGTTCCCCGCGAGGGGTTTGACAGTGTTTTGAATATATTTCCCTGACATGGTCGCCATAGCACTTTCTATATAGACATAACGTCAGACAGTGCATGCATTTTATATAATGTGTTCTTTATCGTGCATTAACATCGACGGCGGGTGCGGCTAGCCAACAGGGGATGCTTACTCCTCCCGGGCACCTGATCCCACCTCTAGCTTGCTAGGGGTCCGTCGATGCTCAACATAGTACTCTATTGTGAGTGCTGTTGAGATTATCGTCAGGATCTTCTTTAACTCATTTGTGTCACACTTACGTCCTTTGCCGTGTGGAGCTCGTAAAAAAGTTCCCCGCGAGGGGTTTGACAGTGTTTTGAATATATTTTCCTGACATGGTCGCCATAGCACTTTCTATATAGACATAACGTCACACAGTGCATGCATTTTATATAATGTGTTCTTTATCGTGCATTAACATCGACGGCGGGTGCGGCTAGCCAACAGGGGATGCTTACTCCTCCCGGGCACCTGATCCCACCTCTAGCTTGCTAGGGGTCCGTCGATGCTCAACATAGAACTCTATTGTGAGTGCTGTTGAGATTATCGTCAGGATCTTCTTTAACTCATTTGTGTCACACTTATGCCCTTTGCCGTGTGGAGCTCGTAAAAAAGTTCCCCGCGAGGGGTTTGACAGTGTTTTGAATATATTTCCCTCACATGGTCGCCATAGCACTTTCTATATAGACCTAACGTCAGACAGTGCATGCATTTTATATACTGTGTTCTTTATCGTGCATTAACATCGACGGCGGGTGCGGCTAGCCAACAGGGGATGCTTACTCCTCCCGGGCACCTGATCCCACCTCTAGCTTGCTAGGGGTCCGTCGATGCTCAACATAGTACTCTATTGTGAGTGCTGTTGAGATTATCGTCAGGATCTTCTTTAACTCATTTGTGTCACACTCATGCCATTTGCCGTGTGGAGCTCGTAAAAAAGTTCCCCGCGAGGGGTTTGACAGTGTTTTGAATATATTTCCCTGACATAATCGCCATAGCACTTTCTATATAGACATAACGTCAGACAGTGCATGCATTTTATATAATGTGTTCTTTATCGTGCATTAACATCGACGGCGGGTGCGGCTAGCCAACAGGGGATGCTTACTCCTCCCGGGCACCTGATCCCACCTCTAGCTAGGGGTCCGTCGATGCTCAACATAGTACTCTATTGTGAGTGCTGTTGAGATTATCGTCAGGATCTTCTTTAACTCATTTGTGTCACACTCATGCCATTTGCCGTGTGGAGCTCGTAAAAAAGTTCCCCGCGAGGGGTTTTACAGTGTTTTGAATATATTTCCCTCACATGGTCGCCATAGCACTTTCTATATAGACCTAACGTCAGACAGTGCATGCATTTTATATACTGTGTTCTTTATCGTGCATTAACATCGACGGCGGGTGCGGCTAGCCAACAGGGGATGCTTACTCCTCCCGGGCACCTGATCCCACCTCTAGCTTGCTAGGGGTCCGTCGATGCTCAACATAGTACTCTATTGTGAGTGCTGTTGAGATTATCGTCAGGATCTTCTTTAACTCATTTGTGTAACACTTATGCCCTTTGCCGTGTGGAGCTCGTAAAAAAGTTCCCCGCGAGGGGTTTGACAGTGTTTTGAATATATTTCCCTGACATGGTCGCCATAGCACTTTCTATATAGACATAACGTCAGACAGTGCATGCATTTTATATAATGTGTTCTTTATCGTGCATTAACATCGACGGCGGGTGCGGCTAGCCAACAGGGGATGCTTATTCCTCCCGGGCACCTGATCCCACCTCTAGCTAGGGGTCCGTCGATGCTCAACATAGTACTCTATTGTGAGTGCTGTTGAGATTATCGTCAGGATCTTCTTTAACTCATTTGTGTAACACTTATGCCCTTTGCCGTGTGGAGCTCGTAAAAAAGTTCCCCGCGAGGGGTTTGACAGTGTTTTGAATATATTTCCCTGACATGGTCGCCATAGCACTTTCTATATAGACATTACGTCACACAGTGCATGCATTTTATATAATGTGTTCTTTATCGTGCATTAACATCGACGGCGGGTGCGGCTAGCCAACAGGGGATGCTTACTCCTCCCGGGCACCTGATCCCACCTCTAGCTTGCTAGGGGTCCGTCGATGCTCAACATAGTACTCTATTGTGAGTGCTGTTGAGATTATCGTCAGGATCTTCTTTAACTCATTTGTGTCACACTTATGCCCTTTGCCGTGTGGAGCTCGTAAAAAAGTTCCCCGCGAGGGGTTTGACAGTGTTTTGAATATATTTCCCTCACATGGTCGCCATAGCACTTTCTATATAGACCTAACGTCAGACAGTGCATGCATTTTATATACTGTGTTCTTTATCGTGCATTAACATCGACGGCGGGTGCGGCTAGCCAACAGGGGATGCTTACTCCTCCCGGGCACCTGATCCCACCTCTAGCTTGCTAGGGGTCCGTCGATGCTCAACATAGTACTCTATTGTGAGTGCTGTTGAGATTATCGTCAGGATCTTCTTTAACTCATTTGTGTCACACTCATGCCATTTGCCGTGTGGAGCTCGTAAAAAAGTTCCCCGCGAGGGGTTTGACAGTGTTTTGAATATATTTCCCTGACATGGTCGCCATAGCACTTTCTATATAGACATAACGTCACACAGTGCATGCATTTTATATAATGTGTTCTTTATCGTGCATTAACATCGACGGCGGGTGCGGCTAGCCAACAGGGGATGCTTACTCCTCCCGGGCACCTGATCCCACCTCTAGCTTGCTAGGGGTCCGTCGATGCTCAACATAGTACTCTATTGTGAGTGCTGTTGAGATTATCGTCAGGATCTTCTTTAACTCATTTGTGTCACACTTATGCCCTTTGCCGTGTGGAGCTCGTAAAAAAGTTCCCCGCGAGGGGTTTGACAGTGTTTTGAATATATTTCCCTGACATGGTCGCCATAGCACTTTCTATATAGACCTAACGTCAGACAGTGCATGCATTTTATATACTGTGTTCTTTATCGTGCATTAACATCGACGGCGGGTGCGGCTAGCCAACAGGGGATGCTTACTCCTCCCGGGCACCTGATCCCACCTCTAGCTTGCTAGGGGTCCGTCGATGCTCAACATAGTACTCTGTTGTGAGTGCTGTTGAGATTATCGTCAGGATCTTCTTTAACTCATTTGTGTCACACTCATGCCATTTGCCGTGTGGAGCTCGTAAAAAAGTTCCCCGCGAGGGGTTTGACAGTGTTTTGAATATATTTCCCTGACATGGTCGCCATAGCACTTTCTATATAGACATAACGTCAGACAGTGCATGCATTTTATATAATGTGTTCTTTATCGTGCATTAACATCGACGGCGGGTGCGGCTAGCCAACAGGGGATGCTTACTCCTCCCGGGCACCTGATCCCACCTCTAGCTTGCTAGGGGTCCGTCGATGCTCAACATAGTACTCTATTGTGAGTGCTGTTGAGATTATCGTCAGGATCTTCTTTAACTCATTTGTGTCACACTTATGCCCTTTGCCGTGTGGACCTCGTAAAAAAGTTCCCCGCGAGGGGTTTGACAGTAAGCGTTTTGAATATACTTCCCTGACATTGTCACCATGGCACTTTCTATATAGACATAACGTTAGACAGTGCATGAATTTTATATATTTTCATTTCCATGCTTAGTAAACATCGACGGCGGGTGCGGCTAGCCAACAGGGGATGCTTACTCCTCCCGGGCACCTGGTCCCACCTCTAGCTTGCTAGGGGTCCGTCGATGTTTAATTTTGTGCTCTATTGTGAGTGCTGTTGAGATTATCGTCAGGATCTTCTTTAACTCATTACAATAGAGCACAATGTTGAGCATCGACGGACCCCTAGCAAGCTAGAGGTGGGACCAGGTGCCCGGGAGGAGTAAGCATCCCCTGTTGGCTAGCCTCAAGTTTCATCTAAATTCTTCTAGAAGAAATTGAATAAAATAAATCAAAAAAAAAATCAAAAATGGAAATCAATAGAAATTCAAACAAATCCAATATCAAATCAGTGAATGAAAGCCAAACAGAAAAGTCGAAACCCGATTCCAAAAACCACAATCAAAGGCTTACGAATTCTGGAAAAAAAAATACAAAAAAACCTTTCTCACGCAAAGAGAAAATAGGACAAACAGACGGAAACGATGACACAGCTCTACAGAAACACGAGGGACAACTTATCTGATGAACCCTCTCCAGTGCGGAAGGTATTGTAGAATGCATTGTAGGTGGCGCTGTTAAAACATTTTAATAATTTTCATAATTATATCACATGAATCATTTTACATATCTAATGCAAGTATAGTATTCAAGTAGGTAGGTCCAAAAAGGAAGCCCAAAACCCATCCCAATTTCTGTCTTAGTGTTATCAAAAAACAAGGGGTGTGTTCGCTCATTGGCTTCGGAATTACCAAAATTAATTGTAAGTAGTGCCAGCCTGAATAAATTCGATGTAAAAATAGACGTATAGATGTAGATGTAACTTAAAAGTCACAAATATGCTAGGTCCATGAAACGGTTACAGAGAATGGAGTTGAACGGAAACTGCAATTAGATTTGAATTTCATACATAAAATTAGTTATTTTTTATCCTGATAGCTCTATGCTCTTCCTACACAATAAGTTTCAATAGCTAGTATCGATTTTAAATGATGCTATTCAATTTGAAGACGTTTAACATTTATACCACTTGGTGAGTGTCACTGCTGGTGGACCAGGAGTTCCCGAGGGCACACGTAGCCAAGTTCGACCAATTTCAGTTGATCGTTTCTTCAACGCATTCTAAAATTTCTGTTATCAAAATTTTATGAAATTTCAAAAACGTGGGTCCTGTAGTATCATATCCCACCAATCCTGCTACGTCTTTTGGTACGCTTTTTCGACATAGTAACTTTCGCACTTTTTTGGCATATTACATTGTTTAGATTTGAGGATCACTGACGAGGGTTAAGTACCCGAAACGTGCATGTCTGGTCCATGCTGCCGATTGATCTGTTCTTAAATTATGCTATTCAATTTGAAGACGTTTAACATTAGAACTGAAATCACTTTAAATCTTGGTATCAAGCAGGTAATACCTTGCGAATTCTTCATGTGAATGATTATGTTTCACGAATATGACAATTTAGACGCAAAATAATGAGCATTGCTTTAAACCTATTATAAAAACAACAAACACACAAACGTTATCTAAAATAAATATTTCTCCCTTTTTAAAAAATTCCTTTTTCTCATTTTTGACATCATAATTTTCATACTCTTTGGCCATATTACATTGTTTAGATTAAGGATCACTGACGAGGGTTAAGTAACCGAAACATGCATGTCTGGTGCATGCTGCAAATTCGTCTGTTCTTAAATGACGCTATTGAATTTGAAGACGTTTAACATTTGAACTACTTGGTGAGTGTCACTGCTGGTGGACCAGGAGTCCCCAAGGGCACATGTAGCCAAGTTCGATCAACTTCGGTTGATCGTCTGTCTCTTCAACGCATTCGAAAATTTCTCTTACCAAATTTCTTGAAATTTCTAAAACGTGGATCCTGTAGCATCATATCCCACCCATCCTGCTACGTCTTTCGGTACATGTTTGGACATCACAATTTTCATCATTGGTCATATTACATTGTTTAGATTAAGGATCACTGACGAGGGTGTAGTACCCGAAACGTGCATGTCTGGTCCATACTATAAATTCGTCTGTTCTTAAATGATGCTATTGAATTTGAGGATGTTTAACATTTAGATATAAGATACCACTATATCTTGATGCAGTTTATTTAATTAAAAAAGATAAGAACACATGATACCAACAATCTATATTTGAAACGTTTCCGTATATGTTGCCATCTCGTTGAAGATGAGCTATTGAAGGAGTTACAAAGGGGGTTTGATTTAACCCTGAAATCCCTCGATTATTTCTCGTGAGCTGTTTAACCTTTTTATACGCCTGTCATAAGGCGTTATGGCGCTGTCCGTCCATCCGTCCGAAGTCATGTTTTCCGGACTTTATGTGATTGGCAAAATGAAATCTGGAAATTTCCAAGCCAATACGATTTCTTCATACGACTTCTCTAATATATACACCACACTTCCTCATGACAAAATAAATGATCGATTATCTAATCTCATTAAATGGTGTTTTGATCGAGAGTGGAAAACTTACATTTGTACATCTGAATCGAAGGGTTTCTTTTCCTCGACAGACTACAAATCATGGACATGTAGTGACCTGCGTAATGCCTTGTCCTTCCTCTTGGATAATATTTATGTTAGATTTGGTGAGGATCTATACAAGCAGGTTGTAGGAATTCCTATGGGTACTAACTGTGCGCCTCTTGTTGCAGATTTATTTTTATACACTTATGAAAAAGAATTTATCCAAAATCTTCAAAAGCAATGAAAATATGATGATCTGAAATGTTTCAATAATACTTCTATGTATCTGGATGATATTCTAACAATTGACAATCCTGCTTTTGAATTATATAAGAATGAAATTTATCCACAAGAATTAACACTTAACAAGACAAACGTTACAAATATAGAAACACCGTTTTTGGACCTAAATATCAAAATTGTAAACGGAAAGATTCATACAAGTGTATACGACAAAAGGGATGATTTTGGATTCAATATAGTAAATTTCCCCTGGCTTGACGGTGATGTTCCAAGATTACCGTCATACGGCATTTACATATCACAGATCATCCAGTACGCTAGAGCATGTACTGATATTTTGGTTTTTCACAGTAGAAATTTACAAATCATTAAAAAACTTTTAGGTCAAGGTTTCCGCTTTCATAAACTAGTTAAGCCTTTCTGGAAATTTTACAAAAATTACAGTCAACTTCTTTTAAAATTCGGATCTATACACTCAACAGAGTACATTACTTTGGGTATTACACAACCTGTCTTTTATGGTGATATGATAAACAAAATTAGAAGGATCAAAGGTAGGCAGCATAACCATCGAAAATGCGTCAGAATCATCAAACGCCTTTCATGCCGTGGATATGATCCTAATGTCACCAGACGGACACTAGGCTTGGTACTTGACCAATCTACAGTCTTGTACAAGCGCATCCTTGATACTTGCACTCTGACTGACTGTGACGACGGGACTCCATGACGGGTCCTGTCCAAACCTCTTTAGAGAAGACAGGGCCCAGACCACCTGTCCTCTCTGAATGTCAGTCGAACTCCTCGGGTGATTACATACATGAGCTCGCTACAGCCGGCAGAGCACGGACTGTATTACGCATGCCCTCTTTATATATCCATTTAGATATACATCTGTGTTTCTGGGGCCTCTACGTTTCGCGGTCTTGTTTGTGTTAGGTCATCTTACAGTGAGGATGTTGTTTTACACCACAATTGAACGTTCTTCGAGAACTCTGGGTAATTAGAGAAGTGTGCGCACGTAATCCAGATTAACCACACCATTTGCTACTTGCGTGAAAAATGGCCGTCCAAAGTCGGCACCGGTTACCCATTGGTCTCGTCGGTTTATGTGTAGTCTTTTGTGTTTAATGTTTATATGTCGTGTGTCGTATGCTCGTCTTTAGTGTTTTAGCATCGGGTGTTTTTGTGTTTTGCTGTTGGTGCTGCAACAGGGTCTTGGAGAGATGGAGATCCTCTCCCTTCTTTCATAATAATGAATTACAGATCAAATTTTAGTTTGTGATCAATTGGGTTTGTTTTTGTAGAGTTATGGACCTTGAACTTCTTTAACTCATTGAACTTAGAATGGCTCTGAGCCCTTCAAATTTTCCATGTGGGTTGACTTTAGGAAGTCAAAGAACCTTATGTTTTTAAGGTTAGGGGTCAAATGTCAATGTCATTTTGTGGCTGAAAATAATAGGGGTTTTTTTTAAGTTTATAATTTGACAATTCATTTGAATGCAATTTTTGATTCAAACTTTGAACACCTGAAGAAAAACACATGTTCTTCTCATATTTCTTACAAGTTTTCCTTTTTTAATGGGGGGGGGGGGTCACATAATTGAGAAATAACGTGTAAATATCATGTAATTTTGAGACTAAAAACTGATATGATTGCATTAACAAAATTATTTATGAGAAATTACCTTGCAGCGTAGGCGTTGCAATTTTTAGGAAGTCGTTTTGGGTGAAAATATTCAATTGATTATTCCTAGTATTTTATTTCAGAAAATTTGGTTAGGATTTAATATATCCTCTTTTTCGGGCGCTAGAGACTACGGTATTTTTCAGACCGTCATTTGTCTTGACCCAAAATGTTATGAAGTAATTTCGTTTAATGTCATAATATACAAGTCTAAAAAAAAAGGGCAACTCATGTATATACTGCTTAATAACAACGCCGATTCGTGTAATCAAAAGTAATGAAAAATATTAATTATGAAATTGTATCGTTGGTACGAGTTTTAAATGGTATTGTTGACCAGAAAATGATCTTCTTATGTGTTCTAGTATTAAGGACATATCCGGCACCCAAAATTTGGAGTTTTCCCCATTGAAGAGTTCCCCAAACTCTAAAAACTTTTGAAATCATTTAGAAATAATGTGTACTGACTGACATGTTGTACCTGTTTATTTCTGCTTGATAACAGTGCATTGTTTTTGCAACAATGACAAATATGGATAATAACCATATCCCTGTTTACAGCACAAAATCGATAACCCAGAAAATCAGAAACCGAAGGCATACAAAATCAGGATAAAACAGAAACCAAACCAAAGCAAACAAACAAAAACATCCACCATATGAAAAGAAGTGAACTCCCAATATGAGAGTGAGACCAGGTGCCCAGGAAGAGTAAGCATCTCCTGCTTGCATGCAACACCCGTCGCTTCAATTCGGTAGAACTGTCACATCCGGTTACTTCCATTTTGGAAGATATAGAGTACAATCTTTGGTTGGATGGTTCAAACGGTCTATGACAGAATATCATCCACCATTCTGGAAACTGGGACATCATGAATTTTATATAATTTCATTTCCATGCTTCATAAACATCGACGGCGGGTGCGGCTAGCCAACAGGGGATGCTTACTCCTCCCGGGCACCTGATCCCACCTCTAGCTTGCTAGGGGTCCGTCGATGTTTAATTTTGTCCTCTATTGTGAGTGCTGTTGAGATTATCGTCAGGATCTTCTTTAACTCATTTGTGTCACACGTATGCCCTTTGCCGTGTGGAGCTCGTAAAAAAGTTCCCCGCGAGGGGTCTGACAGTAAGTGTTTTGAATATACTTCCCTGACATTGTCGCCATAGCACTTTCTATATAGACATAACGTCAGACGGTGCATGAATTTTATATATTTTCATTTCCATGCTTCATAAACATCGACGGCGGGTGCGGCTAGCCAACAGGGGATGCTTACTCCTCCTGGGCACCTGGTCCCACCTCTAGCTTGCTAGGGGTCCGTCGATGTTTAATTTTGTCCTCTATTGTGAGTGCTGTTGAGATTATCGTCAAGATCTTCTTTAACTCAATCATAGTGTATGACGAGTTCCCCATATCGACCGTGGAACTTCCTCATTGACGATGTTAGTCGGTCACAAACATATCCCTGACTGAGAAGCTTATCTGAAAGACGCCTAGCTCTCAGAACAAAATCCGTATATTTGGTACTTGCTCTGGCATAGCGTATCAACTGAGATATGAACATGCCATAAGCAGGCGATGAAGGGATGTTGCTACTCAGAAAAGGAAAGTTTGTAATGCTGAAATTGAAGTCGTCACGTTTGTCATAGAGTGAGGTGTTCATGTGACCATCAGTGTCGTAGGACAACATTATGTCCAAATAGGATGCTGAATTATTTGTCTCTGTAGTTTCTTTGACTTCAAGCTCCGAAGGATAGATACTGCTCAGGTAATCCGCGAATTTTGGATTATTGATGGACAACACATCGTCTATGTATCTGTAAGTGAAGTTGAAGTCAGAAGCTAAGTATCTTTTCCCTTCAGAGACCAAAGATGATTTAAACAAACAATATTTGTTAAAATGCTTATAATGTTGATAAAGTCAAATTATACTTCAATTACATGACATAAAAGAACTAAGTTTTCTTTCAAAATGAAAAATGTCTAATATAAGTTATCATTTGGAAGTATTCTGTATTTTTGTCTTACAAGAAAGATAACTTCGATTTGCATTATGCAGTACTTTAAAAATATCATTTTACACAAAATGTAGACTGAAAGGTTTCAATTTCTTTGCTTGAATCTATTAGTAGTGTATCCAATATATTGTATTCCAAATATGAAGGAAAATCAATCAACAATTAAAATGATATGAAGTAACATTTTAAAATTTGCCATACCGGTAGCTGGTCATGGGAAATAACTGCATTAGTCAAATTTTGGAAGTACTCAGAACATCATTTTTTCCCAATGGTAACCACATCAAGTGTCATTACACATCACTATTACATATAATAACATAACACTGATTCAAATCTAAAGGATATCTATCATAAAACTTAATAAACAGTATATGTCCTTAAGAGAAGGCTATCGGGTACGGTAAAATATCAATCAAATTGTGTAGTAATCACAGCTAACGGATATGAACTCTAAATTGGATCGCTATAATCTTGATACGCGTCTATGGTATAAACTTACAAGTCTTGTCCTCTTGTCGACAACGTAAGAAAGGAGGGGATCTCCAGCAAGACTCGGTTGCAGCATTAACAGCAACACACCAAAACATCCTAAGTGAAAACACAGAGAAGACCCACACAGCAAGAGACACAAAAGGGACACGGAACAGCAAACACGACATCAAACACAAATGACCGCACATAAACCAACTAGACCCATGGGCAATACGTTAGTAGCAGATGATGTTGTTATCCGGATTTCGTGCGCACAACCCTACTTTTCCAGTTACCCGAAGGTCTCGAAGAACGCACAATTGTACTGTAAAATAACTCCCTCATTTTAGTATGACCATACAAACAAGACAGCACAATGCAGGGGCCCAAGCAACATAGATAAATATGTAAATGAATATAAAAAAGGAGCCCCAGCAACACAGATGAATATGTAAATTTATATAAAAAAGGGAGAGATAAGTACATATACCATTACGGAAACGAATAGATTATTGTAAAGAATTGAATGTTTGATATTGACAGTTTATTGGAGTATGAACTTTTGTTTGTTGCTTTCTTTTATATCTACACTTATTTCGTGTTGCAGTGTGGAGTTGGTAATACAATTCCCCGCGACCCGATGTTTGAAGTGTTTTATTTCCAAATCGTTCTCTAACTTGACTGTGTTGTAGTATCTTCTACGAAGGATCTTTATTCACCTTTCTATCCTCGATTATTTCATTATGGCATTTCTAAGGTCGCCTCGTATTAAATTAAAACCTTTGAGATTACCCTCTGTCACTACAGTCACGTTACCATCATCGACATTTAACAGTAATCAACTTTTTACCTCACCCAGAGTACATCTATCACCTCTTAAATTTATACCCCGTAGACGTATTACACCTACTACTCCATCTGCAGGCTCTACATTTAACAACAAACACAGAGGGTTCTCAACCATTCGCCAGTGCAATGGAAAGAGATCTTCCATTTGTCCGCTCATCAATTGCAATTCCACGATTACATCTAGTGTTAATGGGCATACGTTTAGGATCGAGATTGATAGCGACGTTAATTGATCGTATCAAGATGTCATTTATGTTATTACATGAAACGCCAGGGGATGTGGCGCCCAATATGTAGGGGAAACGGGCCAGTCCTTAAAATCTCGTTTTCGAAATCATTCATATCAGATAAGAAACTCGCGTCACAAAAAGCACAGAAATTTCCTGTACCATCACTTCTTTAAATATAAACATTCAATTTCGGATTTAAGTATTACTCCAGTTCAGTCTTTCCCAAAACTCAAAAATCTAAGTAAAACTGAAATTAAAAAACGCCGACTACAAACTGAACTTGCCTGGATCACTAAATTACAAACTGCGTACCCCCTTGGTTTAAACGATCAAATTTACGGACAAGGAAATATTTCCTCGACCTCGACAAAGATCAATGTCTTTTCAATCCGCCCTGACGCTAAACGAAAGTTTAGGTCACACGGAAAAAGGCGAAACAGAAACCTTAGAAACAGAGCTAGAATACATCGTACCCTCAGAGATCTACTTATAATTGCACGAAACGGCGGCAGACATGAACTGCTTCATGCTCTCTCATCAATACCAGCAGTTCAATTGAAATCTATCTTGGGTGAAGCAGAGGTTGCATTCTTAAGAAATACTGATTGATTCAAACTTAATATCATTGTTGCATTCGCACAGAATAAACTTTTTCCTGTCATTAAAAACATTCCCCTTAGAAGACGATTCATAAAAATTCCATTTATTAACAAAGGTTTCGATCTTCTTAACATCTCTAATATTTTTCGGGATCATCGCGTCCAAAGTGCTATTCCTCAATATTTTGAGAATTTTGAACCTCCTCTTATTTGTTACAAGTATAAAAAACCTATTCGAAATTTCGTATTTAACTACAATAAAGTAACATCAGATCCTAAAATTCTTGAATCAAGTCCTACTTCTTGAGAATGTGCAACTTCTGAATACCTTTATAAACCAGCTGGCCATATTGTAACAGGTGACTTTTCAATTATCCAGGACAGGCAGCTCCGCAATCTTCTCAAGAAAGGACCTAAGTACAGAATTCCATCCAAGATAGATTTTATCAAATGTCGCGAAGAACTAAAGGAAGCCTTAGATAACTACACAAAAAGATGGTGTAAATCGGAAGGGGTCGAATCACATTCTCTGAATGACTGGAAGAACCTCATATTGGATATTACCGATATTCGAATAGATAACTTCCACAAAAATCCTCATCTTTTCGAAAATCCAAGTTCTAAATCTGAAAGATATTTCAAATCCAAATTACGCAATTTACACGAAAAATATGTCTTCGCTCCTGCAGACAAAGCAGCCAACAACACCATAATCATTTGAAAACGTTACTACATATCAACTTTGGTTTCGGAACTTTCGTCTACAAACACTTATATCAAAAGCAATGAAAGTGTTCCTAACATTTTGAACAAACACAACAGTGAAATTTCTTCATTCAAGATCCCTATTTCTAAACTGGATCTTCCCACACTATACTGCATACCAAAATTGCACAAGTCTCCTTACAAATTTCGATACATTGCTAATTCTAGCAACTGCTCAACTACAGTTTTGTCTAGAAATCTGACGTCAGCACCCACGGTGATAAAAGAACACGTTGCAAAATATTGTGAAACTGTTCTAAACAGGAATGATGTAAACTTATTTTGGTCTATTAAAAATTCAGGGGATGTGATTGACAAAATGAAATCGAGAAATTTTCAAGCCAATTCGATTTCTTCGTACGACTTTTCAAATATGTACACCACGCTTCCTCACGATAAGATTAATGATCAATTGTCCAAACTCATTAAATGGTGCTTTAACCGAGAGGGTAAAACTTATATTTGTACATCTGAACCAAAGGGTTTCTTTTCCAATACAGAATACAAATCATATAAATCATGGACATGCAGTGACCTTTGTATTGCCTTGTCCTTTCTTTTGGACAACATTTATGTAAGATTTGGTGAGAATCTCTACAAGCAGGTTGTAGGGATCCCTATGGGTACTAATTGTGCGCCTCTTGTTGCAGATTTATTTTTATTCTGTATTGGAATTTATCCACTTATTTTGGTCTATTAAAAATTCAGGGGATGTGATTGACAAAATGAAATCGAGAAATTTTCAAGCCAATTCGATTTCTTCGTACGACTTTTCAAATATGGACACCACGCTTCCTCACGATAAGATTAATGATCAATTGTCCAAACTCATTAAATGGTGCTTTAACCGAGAGGGTAAAACTTATATTTGTACATCTGAATCAAAGGGTTTCTTTTCCAATACAGAATACAAATCATATAAATCATGGACATGCAGTGACCTTTGTATTGCCTTGTCCTTTCTTTTGGACAACATTTATGTAAGATTTGGTGAGAATCTCTACAAGCAGGTTGTAGGGATCCCTATGGGTACTAATTGTGCGCCTCTTGTTGCAGATTTATTTTTATTCTGTATTGGAATTTATCCAAAATCTTCAAAAACAAAGAAAACATGATGATGTGAAATGTTTCAATGGTACTTCTAGGTACCTGGATGATATCCTTACTATCGACAATCCTGTTTTTGAAAAGTATAAAAATGTCATTTATCCACAGGAACTGACTCTAAACAAGGCGAACGTCACAAACACAGAAACACCATTTTTGGACCTGAATATCAAAATTATTAATGGAAAGATTCATACAAGGGTGTATGACAAAATAGATGACTTTGGATTCAATATAGTAAATTTTCCCTGGCTTGACGGTGATGTTCCTAGATTACCGTCTTATGGTATCTACATTTCGCAGCTCATCCGGTATGCTAGAGCATGTACTGATGTTTTGGATTTTCATGATAGAAATTTACAAATAACAAAGAAACTTTTAGGTCAAGGTTTTCGCTTTCACAAACTTGTCAAGACATTCTGGAAATTTTACAAAAATTATTGTCAACTACTTTTGAAATTCGGACCCATACAAGCAACAGAGTATATTACTTCGGGTATTTCGCAACCTGCATTTTATGGTGACATGATCAACAAAATTAGAAGGATCAAAAGTAGACAGAATTACTATCGAAAATGCGTCAGAATCATCAAACGCCTCTTATACCGTGGATATGATACTAATGTCACCAGACGGACACTAGGCTTGGTACTTGACCAATCTACAGTCTTGTACCAGCGCATCCTTAATACTTGCACGCTGACTGACTGTGACGACGGGACCATGACGGGCCCTGTCCAAACCTCTTTAGAGAAGACAGGGCCCCGACCACCTGTCCTCTCTGAATGTCAGTCGGACTCCTCGGGTGATAACATACATTAGCTTGCTACAGCCGGCAGAGCACAGGTCGTATTACGCATGCCCTCTTTTTATATCAATTTACATATTCATCTGTGTTGCTTGGGCCCCTGCGTCTTGCGGTCTTGTTTGTGTGTGGTCATCTGACAGTGAGGAGGGTGTTTTACACCACAATTGTACGTTCTTCGAGACCTCTGGGTAATCGGAATAGTGGGAGGGTTGTGCGCACGTAATCCAGGATAACCACACCGTCTGCTACTGACGAGGCAGATGGCCGTCCTAAGTCGGCACCGTTTGCCCATTGGTCTCGTTGGTTTATGTGTAGTCATTTGTGTTTTATGTTTTTCTGTGATTTGACGTTCATTGTACTACTGCGTCTCTTTCTGTGCGTGTCATTTTTGTGTTTTACAGTGGGTATTTTGGGAGGTTGCTGTTGATGCTGCAACTAGGTGTTGTTGGAGATCCCCTCCTTTCTTGCAAAACCGCGTACCGTAGCGATTTGTAGGTGATTCCCTTTGGAACTCATTAAGAGAATCGTAAGAAACCTCGTTGACCTCCATATACTGATCCTAAAGAATATTTTTGTCCCTGTGAGGATTACAATACTTTTTTCTTCACATTGTCGGATTGTGGCGCTCTACCTGCACGATCTGTGATACCAGGTCTTCATTTTGGCCTTGTTTGGGATGGTGCCCCTTGCAGGGCATAGCGGAAGGCCCTGACCTAAGGTGGGTATGATCTTCCCTGAAATGACTTTACATTGTCACGGTGCAGGACCTGCACATCAAACTTTAGTGACATGATCTCTACATGTTTTGGGCCTCTTAATTGGACATTTTTCATGTTCGCGGACATCGCTCTTCGGATTTCGCGCTTCGAAGGGACTGTGTTACAAAAGCAAAATGTTAATTATATTTCAAAGAAAGGTTCCCCACCTTGGGCCCCCACCTTCATATCAAAGTCAGGTGCAACTATTAGTTTTGGCACTAGCAGTGATAAGGATATGAAAGCAAAACACACAGTGGGTCAGTAAATGATCAGTTCAAGGTAAGGAAGGACATGAAAGAGGAAGAACCTTTTGGACATAACAACTTCCACACTCTTTGGCCATATAACATTGTCTAGATTAAGGATCACTGACGAGGGTTTAATACCCGAAACGTGCATGTCTGGTCCATGCTGAAAATGTATCTGTCCTTAAATTATGCTATTGAATTTGAAGACGTTTAACATTAGAATACTTATGTGAGAAATTTTAAAATTATTTTTATGTGTGAAAGTATCTCCATAGGGATATTCTTGGGGATTAAAATATTGACCTTGTGGAGAATGGGACAGTCTGATTACTAACCTGAGTGAATTTGGCAAGGTCAAACGTAGGAGGTTCTTTCTCCTTCATGTCCTCTCTTACCTTGAACTGATCATTTACTGATCCACTTAATGTCCTTATCTCTGCTAGTGCCAAAACTAATAGTTGCACCTGACTTTGATATGAAGGTGGGGGCCAAAGATCATATATGCTTAATTTCCATTGAAAACAAAAAGCTTGGTCTCAGATTTATCGATCTTTAATGGAATTGATTCAAACTCATCTGTGAGCAAATTACTGCCTCTTTAGAGAAGACAGGGCCCGACCACCTGTCCTCAGACTCCTCGGGTGATCACATGCATGAGTTCGTTACAACCGGCAGAGCACGGACTGTATTTCTGACGCCTTCTGTTTTTATATTCATTTAAATATCCATCTATGTGTTTCTTGGGCCCATGTGTCATGCTGTCTTCTTGTATGTTCATCTTACATTGAGAAGATAATTGTATGGTCTTTGAGAGCTCTGGGTAATCGGAAAAGTGGTGGGGTTGTGCGCATGTAATCCAGGATAATCACACCATTTGCTACTGACATGGCAGATGGCCGTCCTAAGTCGGCACCGATTGCCCATATGTGTAGCCATATATGTTTCATGTTTCTTTGTGATTTAGCGTTCCTTGTACCATTTGCGTCTGACTCTGTGCGTGTCTGCTTTGTGTTTTACAGTGTTTTGGGATGAATGTTGTTGGAGATCCCCTCCTTCCTTAGAATAGTGATCACTACCTGATCCGTCAACAGAATAGTTTCTAATGATTCTGATTGGCCGACGTATTTTCAACTTCTTTCGATTAAAAGAATTATGGAAATTTTACTGGAAGGAAATTCTGAATTTCACTCTCGACTCTCCCATTGGTGTAATTTTAAGGTACAGTCTCCGTTAAAGTGTTAAATTACTAAATTTGCGCGTCCGCAGCCTGTAAGAAATATTTTAATGGTAAACTAAGCAAAAATATCGATTTTGATTACCTTTCACAATGTTCCAATTTAACACAATAGTAATTACGACCAGAACATTCGTGGTTCTTTCCTTGGACTCACAAAGGGTCAATTTTTAGTGAATTTGCCTTGTCCGTTGCACAAGGCTACATTTTTGATGTAGAAAAATACATTATAGAAATGTATCAACAGTGTCCTTTTTACTCCCAATTGAAACCCCAAAGTATTACTTTTACATAATGACTAAAACTTTCCCTGCTCGAGAAATGTTGTTTTTGAAATAAGAAATATTCTGTTGTCCGTTAGAAGGCGAACAAATACGTTACCACACTTCAAGCTACTAGAAATGTAAAACAATAATGACATATCCGAAACCTTTGAGTAGAAAAGAAAGCGTATACATGCAAACAGCAAACCGAGTCCTTCAACCATTCTAGCAAACGATATTTTATCTGTTTCATCGGGAGTATTTGAAATCGGCATTTTGACGTTTAGACAGCAACAGATACGTTACCAACTATCTAGCTCTACAGTGAGAACTCAACCGATTTGGCCCTATTTATGGATTAGATGGAGTGAATGTTGGCTAAAAACGTCGACTCTTTTAATAAGAATGAAGAAACATACAAAATAACGCGGAAAATGCAGCTAAAAAACTGACACGTTACCGACAGATACGTTACCTTGATTTCATTTTGGCCCATATAGAAGTTATATATTACTGGTTTGACGCTGATGTTTTAGCTTTTGTCAGAAGAAACATATAACAGTTGAAAATAAAGCAAAACCATATCTTACAGGACATATTTTGTGTTTTTATGGAAAATCCTGAGAAACAGCCTTTCTCTCGGAAAATCAATAAATGTCTAAATACAGAGGCATAATTTATTTATGCCATACATAAATTGTTGTCACATAACTCATTTGTCCCGGTATTGAGATTCATAGGGGATAACCTTCGCATTGTACTCAAATACGGCTTTAGAACTGAAAGTAATGTATCTGTTTCAAATGGTAACGTATCTGTTTCGATAGTATTTGTAGTATTTTAGAGAAACTAAAGTGAATATCATAAAATAATGGAATACTCATATACACTGCTTACTTATTACATCAATTAGAAATATTTTTGACCATATATTTTGATAATTGGTACTTTTATAACAAATGTTCTACCACTGGTATACCAACGTAAAAATGCTGTCAACGATTTTCTAAGCAATTTACATAAAATCATAATGTGCAGGATCACATATGATACCATCTGGCATAATAACCAATAAATATTTAGTTGACCAAGGATGCGTGCTTTGTATAATTGTAGATGGAATGTACAGAGGGCGAAAAATGTTAATATAGAAATATTTATGTCTTCTTCAGACGTCAAATTTTCAAATAATGTACGAATTCAAAAAGGTCTATTACACTTCAAAAGATTTCTTATGCATAGTAAAACGTCAGAAGACAAAACTTTATACTTTAACTACTTTTGTTCTTTCAGCGATGGAATGAACAAAAGGCTACCCCTTGTGGCGTAGCTGTTAAATTCCAATACAGGCCCCTCTGTTGAACGAAGCATATCACTAGAAGTAGACCAAGAAGAGATTTCCCCTGTTCCATTTCAAATACCTAAGATATGTATCCTTCAATAAAAATATAAATATTTATCAAATGCGAAACTTTATTTTTCACCATTTTCAAATCGTTATTTAACACTTTAGTGAAGGCTGCTCCTTAAAACACTTTCGACCTCTTCTCAGGCACAACTACATAAAACTCCATCAAATGAATTTTGAACGAATGCATGTCTTATCTTTTCAAAATCACACTAACAAATGTGAAGTGACTCAAAAAGTAATATAGGTCAACCTGTGCCTCTTGTTTACTCTGCCTAAATGTCCCTCTTTCTGCGCATGCTCTCTTTTGATGTATGTGTTACGCTAAGTTGGCGTTGTAATCTTGTCTCAACCTTATCTTTATTTTTACCTATTCTTACTTATGACTGTTTAGGGATATTTTGCTCTATTGTAACGGTTTCGTGTGTTTCTTATTATTCTGTTAACTTATAGTTTCAACGGATCTGAAAATTTCTGTTATCAAAATTTCTTGAAATTTCTAAAACGTGCGTCCTGTAGCATCATATCGTACCTATCCTGCTACATCTTTCGATACATTTTTTGAACATAATAACTTTCATACTCTTTGGTCATATTACATTGTTTAGATTGAGGATCACTGACGAGAGTTCAGTACCCGAAACGTGCATGTCTCGTCCATGCTGCATCAAATGATGCTATTGAATTTGAAGACGTTTAACATTCATCCCAATTTTGGCTAAAGAATGCTTTTTAAATAAACATAATTTTAAGATGTACCTGTAACTATCGGTTATCAGTTGAGAAGGTAAGGCAAAATCATTTTTTATCCATCGGACATTTGCGAAACATTCCGAAGTGAGACCAGGTCGTCCCAACAGCTCCATGAAAACTTCCGTGATCAGGTAAAGATGCCTTACTTTGTGATGATTACAGCCATTCAATCGCAATCCAGAATGTTACTGATCATTCTGGAAAGAGGGATCTCGTTGATATGCTTTTATGATATCCCCGTAAAGACCGAAAAACTTCCTCAGTGATGACTTCAGCCGCTGTGTAATATTACCCTGAACAGGTAGCTTACTTGCAAGCTGTGTGGCTGGATGAAATTCATATTGATACCCCCGCATGGAAGATATGGGACACATTTTTGTCGTGTCTATCTGTAAGTCAGAAATATCTTACCAGACCAAGTAGTTTATACAAATCAGTAAGGTACCTAGAAGTACCAATGAAACATTTCAAATCATTACGTTTTCTTTGCTTTTAAAGATTTTGGATAAATTCCTTTTCATACGTGTATAAAAGTAAATCTGCAATTAGAGGCGCAAAATTAGTACCCATAGGGTGCAACCTGATAGTAGAGATTCTCACCAAATATTATATAAATGTTGTCCAAAAGGAAGGACAAGGCAATACACATGCATACAGGTCACTACTTGTCCATGATTTGTATGATTTGTATGATTTGTATCCTGTAGCGGAAAAGAAACCCTTTGATTCAGATAGAGCATGCTTGTGGGTATCTTGATTAGTCTGCATAAAACGAATCTTAAAGTCGTTGCATAAAATTCCACAGGGAACATAGATATATTTGTTTCCATTTATTGCTTATTTTGTCAATGTTCTTCGGGCGACAAATAAACTTCAACTCAACTACAAATTCAAAATTATAATAATAAGATGAGAAGAAATTGTTTTATTATATAGTGGACTTAATCATTATCTATGAAAGGTATCTTTTAGAAAATGACCGACTTCGATGTTTCGTAAAATAGTAATTCAATAATGGTATATGTGTCAGAACCTGTAACGTTAAGAATACTGTGTCCTATACATGAAAACATTTTATAGAGAGTTTTTGCCTTGTAACGAAATTGCAACCCTTCTTCGCTCAGGTTGGCTGTTCCCGATTGGATATATAGAGAGACTTCGTGACAATAAATTCAATCAAAAAAAATTCAGAAATCAGTAGAATGACGAAATCAGGAATACACCGGAAGTCCTAAGAAGATCATGAACGATACCGACATAACTAAGACGGTGCTTGGACGAATCCAAAAGTATTATTCGAATGAAACAAAAAATATTGGAACTAGAGGAGGTCGAGTAGGCATAATCCCTCGGTGCCCCCCCCCCCCCCCCCCCCGGTGATGATGTCACATGTACGTCTGTTTATCAGGAACTTGACTAAAACGAAAACTGGAAGAACATTCAGTTACTGCTTATCTCTGTTTTCAAAATGAAGTTTTTCGGGGATACCTAGCCTAGTTGATTGAACGTGTCGTATAAAACATATACGAATAAATGAACTCGTGTATAGTAGTACTTTCTTTTTTGCTCGGTATATAGAGAACAAGTAACCATATTTCGCCATATTTTTCGTACATTTAGAACTATGAAAATCACTTGGAGGCCAATTCAATAATTGCTTTTGCTAGAATTTAATTTAACTCCATTCTATTGAAAAACTACAAAAAGAATTTATTTTATGCAATTCATTGTTTCCTTTTAAAACGTCAAAATCTTTCGTTTCCATGTTTTCGGGGGTGACCATATTTCGCCGTATTTGTTGATATGTATCCTGTTTACTCACAAACGGACAAAAACTGTGATTTCATTCTCAGGAAATATTTAATCACTACTACTTCTATGAAATCATGCCAAATAAAATGTTTTCTCTTTTTTTGTTTTTATTTTTTGTTATTTTTTGTTATTTTTTTTTTTTTTTTTTTTTTTGGTTTTTGTAAAAATTTCAGATGATTACGTCTAGAATTTTAGTTTTCGTTAAATTTCCCCCTTTTTGTGGTATATTTTGTCAAAATTGAGTGCAGGATATCAAGAACTGTCAAAACATGACTACTACGGTCATATATGAAAGGATATAGAAAAATAAACTTTACGAACGTTTCCGATAACCAGTGAGTAGCAATTAACTATGAAACGGCGAAATATGGTCCCCGGCGAAATATATGGTTCCTAGCTCTACACACGTGGCCATCATGAGATATCGTCGTTTTCAAAAATTTATTTTGTAAATAAAAGGACATTGTTTTACACTGTAATATTTTGTTATTGTTGTGGAGGAAGTTTTGAACAGCTAAACATTAGTCAACGCTAATTGTAAACTTTTAGCCGAAAAGTAATAAATACAATAAACGCAAAGTGAAGTAAGAGTAGTCTTTCTTGCAAGTCAGGTTAATCAGTGGGAAATCTATTAAGGTAAATTTATTAAGTATATTTTCTTGTCTACCACAGAAACGACCATTTTAATTAATGTTTATAATATTGAAATTTATTTCAATCTTATAGTTAATTTTTTGAAAGTTTACTGATTATCTTTAAATGAAATCAATGCTACAGATATTGGATAGATCATATATACACCAAAATTTACATGATTTTAAAAAATCGTTTATGTTATATAAAACACAACACCGTACAGACGGACAGGTGATTCCTAGTATTTACTAGAACTAAAGGGACGAAATACCCCGCGCTTTTAGCGCTAATTTTGAACCTCTTTCCATTTGGGAAGAGAGATGTCAAATTCAGATTGTGAAAAACAATAGAAGAAATTGTACAGACGCTCGACTGAAAGATAGAATACTGTAATACATCAAAAGATGCCGGTAACCCGACAATAATATTACTACAATCAGTAAATTTGACTTTTAGAAAAAAATAAACATTCTGATTTCCATCAAGACCAAAGCCGAACATAAGACATTGTATATAACGAAGTACATCTACAGCATGCATGTAATGATATGAGAGTTATCTTTCGTAAGTACAAATTACTTTTTTAAGATTCGTAGTAATTTTTATTGGTGTCGGAAGAGTTTCCGAACGATTTTGAAGGTTTTTCGGGGATGACTCCTCTGTCCTTTAATGGAATGTCCTTTCATGGAAAACATCCAAATTTCTCTCAGATAATGCTATGCCCTTCCCACAGATACTCATGTTGAAAGAAAATAAGAAATCTATCAAAAAATATTGTTTCTAGACCGATTTTTGGTCATTTTTCACAAATCACTGGAACAGTTTCCGGACACCTGATTTTAAAGCTGTCAATCTCGATCAATTTCAGTCCGTTGTTTGTTGGTTATGTTACTGGTGTTCCGCTATAATCAATGAATCATGGTTTGTTGGTTATGATAAATAAAGTGTGGTTTGTTGATTTTGGTATTCGTGTTCCACTATAATCAATAAAGCGTTGTTTGTTGGTGATATTACTGGTGTTACGCTGTGACCAATGAAGCGTGTTTGTTGGTTATGTTATTGGTGTTCCGCTATGACCAATGAAGCGTGGTTTGTTAGTTGTGTTATTGGTGTTCTGCTATGATCAATGAAGCGTGGTTTGTTAGTTGTGTTATTGGTGTTCCGCTATGACCAATGAAGCGTGGTTTGTTAGTTGTGTTATTGGTGTTCTGCTATGATCAATGAAGCGTGGTTTGTTAGTTGTGTTATTGGTGTTCTGCTATGACCAATGAAGCGTGGTTTGTTAGTTGTGTTATTGGTGTTCTGCTATGATCAATGAAGCGTGGTTTGTTAGTTGTGTTATTGGTGTTCTGCTATGACCAATGAAGCGTGGTTTGTTAGTTGTGTTATTGGTGTTCTGCTATGACCAATGAAGCGTGGTTTGTTAGTTGTGTTATTGGTGTTCTGCTATGATCAATGAAGCGTGGTTTATTGATAATGTTATTGGTGTTCTTCTATGATCAATGAAGCCTGGTTTGTTGGTTATGTTAATGGTGTTCTGCTATGATCAATGAAGTGTGGTTTGTTGGTTATGTTATTTGTGTTCTGCTATGATCAATGAAGCGTGTTTGTTGGTTATGGTATTGGTGTTCTGCTGTGGTCAATGAAGCGTGCTTTGTTTGTTATGTTATTGGAGTTCTGCTATGATCAATGAAGCGTGATTTGTTGGTTATGTTATTGGTGTACTGATATGATCAATGCTATGATCAATGAAGCGTGGTTTGTTGGTTATGTTATTTGTGTTCTGTTATGATCAATGAAGCGTGTTTGTTGGTTATGTTATTGGAGTTCTGCTATGATCAATGAAGCGTGGTTTGTTGGTTATGTTATTTGTGTTCTGTTATGATCAGTGAATCGTGCTTTGTTGGTTATATTATTGGTGTTCTGCTATGATCAATGAATCGTGCTTTGTTGGTTATGTTATTGGTGTACTGCTATGATCAATGAAGCGTGTTTGTTGGTTATGTGATTGGTGTTCTGCTGTGGTCATTGAAGCGTGGTTTGTTCAACTTTGTTGGTTATGTGATTGGTGTTCTGCTATGATCAATGAAGCGTGGTTTGTTAGTTATGTTATTGGTGTTCTGCCGTGATCAGTGAATCGTGGTTTGTTGGTTATGTTATTTGTGTTCTGCTGTGATCAATGAAGCGTGATTTGTAGGTTATGGTATTTGTGTTCCACTGTGGTCAATTAAGCGTGTTTTGTTGGTTATGTCATTGGTGTTCTGCTATGATCAATGAAGCGTGTTTGTTGGTTATGGTGTTGGTGTTCTGCTTTGATCAATGAAGCGTGGTTTGTTGGTTATGTCATTGGTGTTCTGCTTTGACCAATGAAGCGTGGTTTGAGGTTACGTTATTGGTGTTCTGCTTTGATCAATGAAGCGTGGTTTGTTGGTTATGTCATTGGTGTTCTGCTATGATCAATGAAGCGTGGTTTGTGGTTACGCTATTAGTGTTCTGCTATGGTCAATGAAGCATGATTTGTTGATTATGGTATTTGTGTTCCTCTGTGATCAATGAAGCGTGATTTGTTGATTATGGTATTTGTGTTCCACTGTGACCAATGAAGCATGGTATGTTGTTCATGTTATTTTTACAAGTTCGTATGAACTCTAGATTTCATTATAATGTTATCCCAAATCAATCGGAATGATGATTTATAATCTTGATAAGATCGTTGTCATTGAGCATGCAGGCATGACATTTCATTATATAGATAGAAAACATCAAGGCAGAAGATAAATCCCGTGAATACATGACTGTAATAATACAATTGGAATCAATATATCACCATCAAGTTGACTCAAAAAATTAATGTTGAACTTATATATAAAATATATTAAATGTTTTAAAACCAACAAAGTACTTTCGAAATTAGCCTCTAGATCTCTAATCTGCATTGTTTATAATTTACAAATAATCATAAAGATGGGTCCGTACCAGTGTTTATGTAACCTGTGATGTACCAATAATTAGAAAACGTGGACCAGAATGAATAAAACTTGACAGGAGACGAGTTAATGTAGGACATACATTCATCAGCCAAACTCTTTCCATTTTCTCCTTAAATTAGAAGTGATGTCATTAGGTCATTACTAGACTTACAAACAAGTTTCCATTTCCTTTAAAATAAAGTCGTCTCGCGTACATTAATATTCTGCTTTGCGCAATTTTGGTAACAACAAAGAATTCTCTATATATGAATAGAATTGTAAAGTTCTATGTACTATTTTCTTCAAGATCGCAAATAGTTGAAACACTTCCGTATTATTATCGTATGCATTTATTTCCTTTTGCAGTGTGGAGCAGTTAAACTTGTTTCCCGTAACTGGATGTTTAAAGTGTACTAATTTTTCCAGCTCCGTCGCAAGATAGAAGCTTTGTTTTGGTTCTTTAGATATCATTTTGACGTCATATATATTTAGTTGGCTATTTTGGAAACTTTTTTTTTTGGAAACTTGAAGTTTCATCCAAAAATATCATCGAAATTAAAGGAGGTTAACATCTTAGCAGTTAGCACCATCCCTCCAATGCTACTTTGGCCAAAGATTTCATTTAACTATGCTACTGAATCGACCCTACATAAAATTTGGAGCCGTGCACTCTCTGCAAAGTAGATGCTTAATTTTAAATTCAAAAAATAAAACTATAGGGCGCTACTGAAATATACATTTGGTTGTGTCGGAAAATCACATCGTCGTTAAATAAATATCACTGATGAGGATTTACAATCCTTAACACGTGTCTGGTGCATTTTTTCTTCAGGAGGGTCAAGAGTTGGAACATTTCCGTATTATTGTAAATTTCCGAATCCGTGCAAATCGTTTAAAAGATTGAAAGGTTGGCGAGTATAAACCATGTACAACGCATTGTCCTTGGAGTGACAGAATGCAAAATAACACGTACATAGGATTTGCCTGGATGTTTTTTGGATATTGCACAGTTTCCTTTGACCTCGTACTGTATCAACTCAATAAATCAATATTACAACTTTAGAGTGTTACTATTCTCGCGACACGTATACCCTCTGTTAGGTAGATCAGATTGGGACAAATGACTGAGCATATAATTAGACATTTTTCAAGGGTCTCTAACTTCGAAGGTACTGTGTAAATGCAAAGAAAAAAAAATACGTTGGCGTAGCAATGATTCCATGGGGTTTTTTTTTCGAGAATAAAGGAAGATCGAAGGATTTCATATTGCCAATTTTCACAGTGTTCTTTGAAAATGTTTTTTATTCAAATTATTGTCGAAGGGTGAATTTTAATATTTGTTTATCAAAAAAGAAATCATCTGGATTCAATGTGCGAGGCTCTTCCGATTTCCTTCTTACAGAAACTAAAATAATTTCCTTTGTAGCGCATTACATACTTTTATTCAAATTAAATTAGTGAAATTTCTGTATCTATCTATGGATTATTTCTACGTTCTTTCTGCTTTCAAATTTCTTACAATTGAAAACTCATACACCCCTCTGGATATCTAAGTACGTAACAATCAAATTTACAACACTGGCTCATTTAGAATTAACATTGACATTTTGACTTTATTACTGATTGTATATTGAATTTCAAGGAGAAATTCACTCGGTGTTATTTCAACAAACACTTCAAATATATACACAAGGCAACAACCTTTGAATAGCTGTCGGATCGTCATCACTCGAAGTATGGAATTTTATTTATGACACTCAAAATTCCTTTAGATAACGTAATAACGTAATACTATCTGGAAAATATTTATCATTGTGATGTAATGCTTTCTCTATATTGCGTATAAATTTCTGCGTTAATGTGAAAAAAAGAAAGTCAATATATGGAACACGGGTTCCTAGGGTTTTGCATTAAATTAGGTAATCCCCGCCCAGCCTCTTTCGTACTAAATTTATCAAACACGTATCACACTACCCCCTATCCCCTATTAGTAGACACCTAGTAACAGACGCTAGATAACCAAGTCCACGACAAATAGATATTAAAGCCATCAATTCTATTATAAATCTTCACTCCCACGCACGTGTACCCTTTCCACCGAAAACTCTGATTGGTCATTCGAGGCTAATGAACGAACCGGTAGAAGCGCTGGGAGGTAAAATTTCTAAATTTATCACTAATAAATAAGATTTGGTATCAATATTTGACAGTAATTCCACTTTCATCTCTTTTCCATTTTTGGAAATATTCAACATTCCCTATGGTTGCAAAGTCTTTGAACATTTGTCAAACTAATTCTTTGAAATAAAAGACGAAACCCGGTACCTCATCTACGAAAAATTAAGGTTCGTTCGTCCATACCACATCTGAAGACTTGACAGACCATCCTTCCGGCCAAATCTTTTCTTTTTCAAATCTGCGGATAGATAAACTTCCGATTGATCGAAAAATAACAAAATAATCAATTCAGATGCAACCGCACGTGTTTGCGAATGGGGGAAAGTGTTGTCATTGTTGACTGATAAGCTTTTTCGTCATCGTCATTTTTGGAGCGCTTATAAATTAAGATTGCACCATCGGGTATCTTCATTGTACACGAGTACCTAGAGGCGTTCACTACTACTGACTGACAAACGTAACTCGAGATGAATCTCAAACAAATGATTGCCGTTGTTCTCTTGATTAACATTGTTTTTGCTAAGCCAAAGTATCGGATACCAAAAAGGAAATATTTATCAGCAGTGGAAGGAGGGTATCAAATGGGGTGCTGTTTTATTGATGTATTTTGCTCAGAAGTTTGCTTTCACAAAGGAGAAAGACCCGTCAGAAAAAGAGATGTTTCTTTCGATGAAAACTTTCCAAAACAAGAAAAATCACCCAGAATTATGAAGAAATTCGATGGAAAGAGCCGCTCAGAAGATGAAAACAAATCAACGATGTCTTACTTAATCAAAAAATGGTAGGTTTTTTTTTTAATCTTGAAGTTGTGTAATCTCATCAAAAGGCGTTGTTTCTAACACAGAGACTAATTTGCATTTGAAAAACATAGATTTTGTCCTATGTTTCAATAATTTAGAAAAACTAGACACTTTTCCATGCTTTTACTGGCATTTATAACTTTGAAAGTTTTTTTTTTTTTCTTTCGTTGATTTTAGCAATTCTTTTTGTAAAAAAAAAGTGTCATTTTTCTTAAATTGTTTTGATATATTCATCAATTTTATTATTTATTATCTTACTTTTTTACTTTTGAATTTATAAAGAAAGTATTTTCATATTTTTG
This sequence comes from Pinctada fucata, assembly GCA_028142955.1. Classification (NCBI taxonomy): domain Eukaryota; kingdom Metazoa; phylum Mollusca; class Bivalvia; order Pterioida; family Pteriidae; genus Pinctada; species Pinctada fucata. The sequence goes on from AP027105.1 coordinate 65,598,472, forward strand.
ATGAATTGATTAAATTAGAATAATTTTTTCTGTTTTTATCTATTAGACTACACTGTCTACATTAAGCGTTATTGCATGGTTACCGATTTAAAATAAAAAGTTTTTTTTTATTTGAATTGAATTGTTCTCGTACTTGTTCTTACATCATCTTTCAAATTTTTGTTCTTCAGGCTCCTTTTCTTTTTTTTTTTTTTTTTTTTTTTTTTTTTGTTTCTTCAATTTTTTCTCCCTTTTCTCCATGTGAATCTGCGATACAGAAAAAAGAAGAGAGGATGAATATTGGAGAATTATGCTATAGACTAAAACTATCACGTGATAAAATTCAATTTTAATATTTCCAGTTATAAAAAAATATATATTTCGTTACAGAATTTTTGATAAATATACTAAAAACAATACAATATTTCAACCTGAAAAAATGTCATGTGAGTTGTCTAAACATATTAGATAATTTTCTTCAATGTATTTCAAGAATTCATATAGAATGTGTCGATAAATATTTCATGGCCCCCTTTTTTTACTATAAACAATGAAAATCTTTATATTTTGAAGGTCCTCCAAACGAAGAAACATGCCAAGAAGAGAACGGAGATGAATTCAAACTTCTGAGAAGAAAAAAAATCAAACTTGAATCTCTAACTCTCTAGCCAGAGAGTATAAGCCAGTATATGCTTCAGCAATATAGAAAATAGTGAGAAATATTCACTATATACTTGCCTTACAACGTATGACTTCTTGCCACACGAGTTTGAATCTTGCTCCACGGTAATGTGGAACCACCAGAATCAAGCGCCTGTGTATCTCGTAAACATCAATGATGTTATTTTTATTTAGTTTAAACATATTTATACATTATTATTTATTTCATTATTTTTAGTGGATTTGCATCAAATGCCGAACTTGGAATCATGCATACCGTATACAAATAAATTATTGTTAAAGAGTTATTTATGTATACCTCTCTTTCATTTGTATACATAGTTTGATTTTAAACTTTGTAACAAATATTATGTAGTACTAGTACATGGTATGCTTCCATATCACACCAAAGGGTAGGGCAGTAAGCTAAGGGTAATAAAGGTAGAATATTGTTATCTATTTATCATATCAATTGTTATTGTTTTATACGTATAAATTAATTTCATCAAAATAACATTGTATATATATATTGTATATTTATAGGATTAGTGTCTTTTCGAAGCCGCTGAGCGGTTTGGTTGTTATGGCAATTGTTTTGCATTTATTTATTTTATTTATTTCATAATAAAGAAATACGGCTTTTGTTCATTGTCGCTTATTCATTTCTTTGCCACTTTAAAACAGACATGTTTACAGCCATTTGCAGAGAACGAGCACCATATGAGCGATTCAATCAACAATTATCTTGCCGGTTCAAGCGGAAAATGATCTCACCTGTCCGTTCTCTAATCTGAGTATAACGGGTCTATATTGTGTCACCTGATCAACCGCTAAAGTAACGAACAGAAAGTGCTATTAGGATTTGAATGATATTTATTTTTTTCTTGCTCTTTCAGTGTTATATACAATTTAATGAAATGATTGAATTGCTTCAGAATAGCAAATATATGTGCATTAGAAAGGATGTAACAGGTGACCGAACAAATATAAATGCATATGCCATTTCTTTGTTATTTTCTGTTTTGCGTCCTCGTGCTGGTACTGCCTGGTAGGTTTTAAGCCCAGTCATAAAACAAAACAAAATTAAAATAATGAAACTGTGAAAATTAAATGTGTTTTCTACAAAAATCGAAGATAAATTGTTAGATTTATCTTTTTCCATGTAGTAACCAAAAAGCACTGTTATAATTCAAGACATTGCATTATATCTATCATTCTTTTGTGAACTAAAATATGTTAATACAAATCAAATGAATAAGTTTCTGTCGGATTTCATAGTCACATTATATGAAATTGGAACCTTGTTTTATATGCTTGTTTGTTTTTCTACCTTGCTGGCTGGTAGCTTTCTCAATTTCAAAAGGACGCAAAACAGAATAAAAACAAGAAGTGGCCTTAGCAATATTCACAACAAAATAATTCACAATTACATACTCAGATATCCGAGATTCGTGTAGTAACTTTTACAATCAACTGGAGAAATTTGTGACACGCTTTTGAAAATTGCATATTCTAGATTAGTTTCAATCAATTGTTTAAATTCATTTCGTTGCATGATTTGTCTAATTTTGCTGAAAACATTTTCCACGGGATTAAGATCTGGCGAGTAAGTAGGTGTAAATACATATTCGATCCCAAATTGATCTAAAAACACAGAGAGCGCATTTCCGCCACTGTAACGATGAACTGGCGCATTATCAACGACTACTATATCCCCGGGAACCAAGGCGTGGTATCCCTCATCCGTATAGGAGTCTATAGCTTGGTCAAAAAAGTTTAAATACTGGATAGTATCAGTAGCACCATCAACAATATTACAATGAACCACGCCGTTTACCCCGATCATGAGGTTAAGTGTTAAATTGGTAGATTTGGCTTTTGAACTAACTTCTTCGGCTCTTTCACCCCGTAGTGCATGTCCATATATAGGACTACAGTCGCGAGAATTAAATCCAGCTTCGTCGAAATATTTGATACGATGAACATCTTTCTGTGATAAATAGTACATGAGAGCCTCGGTATATTTCAGATTATCACTTGTGAAACGTTCTCTAGCTGGTTTGCACAATCGTTTTCGTGTAAATTCACCTGCTGGTAGATTTTGTTTTAAAGCACGAGATATCGTTGATTCATGAATAATTTTATTGCAATTTTCCAAAAGTTTATTATGTATTTCTCTCAAAGAAATAGATGGTCTTTCCCTTTTTAAGAATTCAATGTAATGTAAATCATTTTGATCCAGCGACATTGTAGACCCTTTGGTTGGTCCTTTAGGTTTTGATTCAACGTTTTTGTCATTTATCCAAGACAACCATGCTCTTGTTACACAATTTTTATCAATCAATAATTCTTTTGATACCTTAGCTTTAATTCCCCGCGGTATACTCCCTGTATCATCATTTGCACCATAGTCTTTTAATTTTGAAATAATATTTAATCGAAAATCAGCACTAAGGCTTGTTCCAAATTTGTATAATCTTCCCTTTTTGGATTTTGACATTTCCATTTCTTGTTGAGCGGACATGTGTACCTTAACAGTAACAGTGTACGTAAACTATCAATATATATATATAGATGTACATGTACCATACATGTATGATAAAGATCTACATGACCTCATGCTGTGATAAATTGACCATAATAATTACATGACAGGAAGTTTGACCGATGTATCGATATTTAAATTCCGCTGTGGTGTTGTTTCGTTTTGTGTAAAATTTTATTGCCGCGTCTATTAAGGGATTATCTTTCAGTGGCAAATAAAGGGGAAATATGAACAGGGGCCCATGTATATTTACATTGATAAAAATCTTCTTCCCACGAACTTACATCCGCACCTGAATTTGAGAACTTCATTTGCTGGGCGTACATGATGTATTCCTGCAGATCGTTTAACTTTTAAGGAATAAAGCTTAAAATTTACGTTATGGCGAACATAGTAGATGCTACTAGGCTGGACGTTAAGGTTCATTTTCAGTCGCATGGCAGATAACGTTGCATGTATGTGGAATTTGAAATGATGGAACTTCAGAATTTTGGATTTTGGGGATTTTGCAGTAAACTTCGGAACGAAGTTCCTGCCCTTCAGAACATGCATGCAGAAATGATGAAGATTACATTTCGCGATGATCAGGGTGATTGGGTCGATGCTGGCGAGAAAACTTTTTCGAAATTTTTGGGTGCAGCAGTTTATGACTCTAAGTTCGGGCCTAATCCGCGGATCAGTGTAAAAGTCTTTGAAGGCTCGCCAATGGTCAGCAACAAGTCTTCCGACATACGTGTATCACACAATTTAACCACGCCTGCGAGGAAAGGCCTTAACTTTAATAATGCACAAGCTTATTTAAGTCCGATACAATTAGACATAAAGATCAAAGATGACGAATATAAGAATCAGAAGTTTGAATATGAGGAGCTATGCGCTAAAGTGCAATCTCTGCAAGATCAGTGCAGTGTAAGGGTTGCAGAAGATAAAACCATTCCTCTTTGCGGAAACTGTCATTTGCGCATTTCAAAATCGCACAATAAGCGTAATTGCAAAGCTACACAGTGTGACGATGTACGAATTTGTGGAAATCTCGCTTCTCACGAGAACGCAAAGCTCGAACTTAAGGAGCTGACTTCTGCTAGGGATAAAGCTGAAGGTCTGATGAAAAAGCTCAAAGCTGAATTAGACGCTAAAATCAAAATGGAAGAAATTGTAAATCAAAGTTTTGAGGCAAAGATAAAACCATTTTTGATCAATTCCAATCAAGGAAAATATCTTTTTGATGGATATAAGGAGAGGTCCCGTCTAATTCTGGCCGACACAGCTATCCTTAGAAAGCATTATAAGGGTATTATCCCCACTAACATTGAAAATGAATCAAATAAATGGCAGGAAATAATCAAAATTTTCGAAGAACGACACGTTCCCAAGCAGAAAGTATCGAATCCAGTTCGCCAATTATTAGAGGCAAACCCTGTTCATAATGTACAGTTTCCTCAAATTCCCAATATACCGATGACCTCATTTCCTATGTCTGGACTATCCCCATATCAGTACATTTGGGCCTATCCTCCCATGGCTCAACCATCTACTATCGCGCGCGGAGCAGCCACCGCAGCTTTAGGCTGTCCAAACAGCGCTCCATACGAGCCTGTAGCTGGACTTGGGACAAACAGCCCGTCTGTTCAGCAGCTCACAACTGCAGGCGAAAGCGATACATTTCCTGATGATTCCCGTCAGCTTAATACAACTATACCACTTGAGCCAAATTTCGATACAATGTCAAGTAACCCCTGGAATGACATATAACTTTTATCATTTCTGATCTGGACTTAACACTTTTAAGAGGATTCTAAAATTTGACTTAAAGTTTTGTTTTCATCAAATAGGGTACAATGTAGTCCACAAGATAAATGGACGGAGTTTCAATTTGAGATTGAATTTGATTAGTAGTTTGATACCAGAACTAACATGACTGTCTGTCGTTGATTTGTCTCTCTCTTTTTTGGGGGGGGGGGGTTCTTTTTATTAATTAATGGATATTTTTGTTTTTTGTTTTTTTTTTCATCGGAAATGGAAAGATTCAATTTATATCCAATATGATTAAATAAATTTCCACATATAATGTCTTATCAAACTTCTTTCTTTTGGGATAAAGGAATATCAAACGCATAAACAAACAAGTCTGTCCTATGTCTCGACTAGATGGACATGTCAGAATTTATTCTAACACACAGGCGCTCGATATCCGCCTTTTTGTTGTAAGAGAAATGTAAGGGGCGGATGTCATTGAGGGTATTTGGCATCGAGCGCCTTTTTCTTTTTAGGAATATGGTATAATTGCGCAAGTCTCCATTAACAAGGCAATCGCGAACTCCCGAATGGAGGCAGAACCAGGCGCCCGGGAAGAGTGAGCATCCATCAATATTTACAATATCAATATTTACCAAAAACTGATTATAAAGCAAAGATTTAGCATTATTTCGCATATTGTGCTATTCAACAAATCTCTCCGTTAAATGTCACGCGCGATTGCTTGGATGCCCAGTCCTTGTCATTACCAGGTATGATTACCGTTAGAATACTTTGACAGCGCTGTTCTGAAAAGCGTTCACTCAAACGCTAACTTGGTGCTCCTTCTTTGCAATGGGCTGTATTTGTTATATTTGAAAATTAAAAAAAATGATATATCTTATCATCTTCTATAATTCATATGGGCAATAAAAGTTTTCATGTTTCGAGGAAGTATCGCAATATTGCACTCACCGGTGTTACTGATAATGACTACTTTACATTACGACTGACACACTGAAGGACAAACAGAAATACCAACAAACACTGAAAGAACATTATGCAAAATAAGCAAGATGCTATGAGCAAGACTCACAAGGACCAATTGGCCTTTAAAAAACTACTGAAAAGGTGCAAAGATTCGCATGGTAGCAAAGACATTGCATCGAGATCAGTGGGTAACATATCTAAATTGGAACAAGAAAATCGCACTGAACTGTCTAGAAAGGAAAATTAAGACTGAACATTTAGAAAATGACTGCTTTTAAAAGTCTGAAAACAGAAGAAAAAGTATTTTAACGAATTATACTGTTATCATCGTAGATTGTATGACAACAAATATTCAAGTGAAGAAGTTTAATTTTATCAATAAATGTCTGAAAAAATTCAGAATGTTTCGCAATCCGCTTTGTCATAACCATTGGTTTAAAGATTTTAAAAAGTACTATTAAAATTTCATGTGGGAAATGTATAAATAAAAAGCTTCCAAACGGGAAAGGTGGCCCGAGTTCTTTTTTTTTTTTCAGTTGTATACTTTTGGCTTTTTTCCTTCAAATCATTTTTACGTTTTTGCTGACCTTTTCAAATGTTTGTCTAACCTCCAAAGACGAGGCACACTGGTTTGCAACCAATAATTCAAACAATGAAAATGTCAACGCTTGTAACAGGATATTACTCAGATGTTTAGTTTGTAGGAGAAAATGATAAGGATATTCATAGCAACATCTGACATCTGCTAGATTCTCATAAACTACATTCAAAATGACCTGTACGTAAGGACATCTACGTATACAATTTTCCATATAACATTCCTGTCTTCTGGGCAAAGAAAGATCTACAGTATTTTTGTTGATGTATCGTATGTACGAAATACGAAGAATTTTGAAAAAAAAATATATGTATGATAATATTTTCACAGATTAATGATAATGATGTATTGACTTATTGACAAGATACTATCTATGACATTCAGACCTTTATCTACCTTTATCTACCTTTATCTACCTTTATCTATAGCATTCTTTCATTATCACAAGCAGTGAATGGAAGTCAAACACAATAACCAAAATCAGGAATCCAAAAATTGCAATCAAGAGGCTTACAAATTCTGGAAAAAATATATAATAGAACATCCTCTCTCTCTAAAAAAACCAAATCGAACAAACAGACTGAGATAATAGCACAGCAGCATAGATATCCAGAGTCCAGTGCCAGGACGGACTTTATCGTAGGTGGCGCTGTACACGCTGTAAAATTCAAATATTACATAAATCATGCTCGTAAAATGCAAGCAACGATATCCAATTAAGCAGGATTGAAAAGGAAGCTACAAGCTTAATTTTCTCTTGCTGTATTATTTAAAAATAGCACAGGAATGTCGCCTGTTGCATGTTTGTTTCTTAGTATGTGATCTTGACCTTGAAAGTGACCTTGACCTATATTGAATGCTGAGTCTCGTCATGATTTACCATTCCTGTAAGTTTGAAAGATGTCTGACGTATATTAAATAAGTTTTATCTAATTATGTGGAAGTGTGACTACCAGACAGACGGACAGATAGACAGTCAAACAGACGCCGGACAAAGTGATACCTATACATGTATGTCGCTCTTGCGTTGCAGGTGATATCAAAACCAGGGGGGGGGTCGTATTTTGGCCCCGGAATCAGAATTAAGAATAAGAAAATCACTAAAATTCATTGTCAGTGGCGTTTTAAAATAAGAATAAATGAAATGAAGGAATAAGACGCGCGTTGTCTGTAATAAAAAATCAAAGGTTTGAAGGCCCTGAAAGATACTCCACTTAGAATTTGCTGTAACATCTTATTTCACTGTATTTGGTTACACGATATATGCACATGTAAAGTATTCATACTTATGAAAAAATCTGGGACAATGAAAGAATTCTGGGACAAAAATTGAAAAATTCCGAGACACATTCCGAGACATTTTTTTCTGACTTATCAATAAAATGTTGTCATGTACCTAATCTAGTCTCGTAATCCCGTGTCTCGTAACGTATAAGCATTAAATTTTGCATGCAATAAAGACTCGTCGTTTTTTTCCGGGTAGGTCCGTTGAGTTCGTCTAAATTCGATACATCTCCCAAAGAGCGGAATTTCATTGCATTAAAAGTCGAAAGATGTAGGTTCGCATTAAATCACTTCCCAGTTTTATAGCTTACATTTCTCAGCAGTTGTCAGCGCTCATCCTGAACGTCATTTATGATCTCAATATATTCGGAAATATAACAATTAATTCTTTTAAAAGAGTGTTTACATAATTACCATTTCACGTATATATAAAGAGACCGAAAAAGAGAAGTATACAAACTTATTTTATCAGAAGTATATGCCCATGCGAACAGGCCGGCCTTTTAATATCTCAGCGGCACATGCCCGAGCTGTCAACGGGTACAATTGTTTTACAGTTTCGTTAAAAAATATTTACAATGCGTGAATAAAGTCTAGACATTCATTTTTATTTTGCCACGGACTTAAGTTCGAGCCAATCAGAGAACGTAAATCTCGTCACGTGCACACAGTCTAAATTTCAATAGACCGTCAGCCATTCCGCCATTGCCGTATAAATGAATTCGCATGTAAAAGGAGTCATGAAACGCCAATTTCCTGCAACAAAAAAATCAAAGCACTGAAGGTACTGAGTGCGAATAGCCAGAATATGTATCACTTATAATGTATGACAAAATATTGTGTTTTCAAAGTTATATTTGTTCCTGAACACCTTCGTAGGCCAGTTTATGGACGTATAAAGACAGAACTAAAATGCAAATCCATAATGTTGTCGTAATGAATTAAAAGATGATGTCTGACATTGAACATGAAAATTAAATAACATCACATTTAAATCTAACCCCCCTAAAAAAATCATCAATCCAATATGACTATCGATTGATGATACCATATACAAGGGAAGAAGAAGATTCTTATTTACTAATTTGATCCCCACTCTCTCTTAAACCTTTCATGTTCAATGTTAGGTGTGTGCTAAGAATTTGAAGGAAAATTCACTTCTTTTTTAGTATATAAAAACACCTAAACTGGAATGTTTTGATCTTTTATTTTTCATAATTATTAATTTCATATTACATGATGGAAGTTCCTAATTTTTTCGTATACAGATTTTATTTTGTGAAGCAGGGCAAAATAAGCCTACTTGAAGTTAGTTTTACGTTTCAATGATTCAACTTAATCTCTTTATCGATAGCACCGTTTCATTTATATATTGTCCATTAAAATGGGTAATGGAAAGGGGTTTCCAACACACAGCCTGTGTTCATCTCAGTACATATAGATGCAATTTTCATTAGGCCATGCATGTACATAACACGACAGCTCGATTCATATAGATAATTCATTGATTCAGACAGTGATCAGACTTTAAACCGATCATGACACTGAAGCAGTCCCAAGTTACATGTAAATAGAGTAACTTCGTTTATACATACTCAGTAGACGGGGCTCCCATGAGTGAAGAAATCAGGCAATCACTATGTGCTATTCGCACAAAAAACCTTCTTTGGGCTTGATTTGTTTGAACATATTTCATTTCCAACTCAATGAAATGGGATCAGGTGTTAAGTTTTTACAACATTATTGAGTGCCCTCTCCCTACAATATTGATATAATAAACATAATATAATACAGTCAAGAATGACAGCATGACACATATAACATTTGATCAACCCGACAAATCTCTGTAGACCCTAATGTATACTTATCGTAAAATTATGCGTAACGTCGCGCTTTCAATACTGGACCCAGGTGTGATTACTGAAATATTTAAGTGTTTTAAAGATTTTTTTCCCTTTAGATTGATAAACAGATACATTATCTTCAGCGATCGACTGTTATCCAGAACATGAGGCACGGCGGGTATTTTTATCAGAAAAAACGTCTCGTCAGCGGAAAATATTATAGCGTGCAATGATATCTGAGAAACAACCAATCGGCCTAATATTCATGACGATGTTTAGCCGACAATTACATGATTCTCTTTGAACACCGAAAAAAAAACAACAACAAAATGGCTTTGCCCTTTATGCGATTTGATGTGTAAGTGTGGATCCAGAAGGGGGGGGGGGGGTTTCCAGACGACCCCTGGATTATTTTTTTCTATGAATGTACATATTTCATTTTTGCTCTTAAAAAAACTCGGACTTTAGGACCACCGCTGAAAAAAAATCCTGGATCCGCCCATGAACTTTATATGCCTTATTATTTTTTTTACATGATTCATCTTTGTCTGGATACGCGTCCTTGATAAATCGATTTTTTTTGCGGACCTGTTTTGAACCGTTTGAAATACCAGAACAAGGCGCTAGTATTTTTTTTTTTTTGGCATTATATCGGATGTCTTTGGTTGTTTATCTGAAAATCTAATCGTAAATGACTATTATTTTTTCCGATCACATAACTTCATAGGCAATGTACTATACAAGAAGCCATATTTATAGTTTTAAGAGCTACGGAAAGGAGTTGTTTATTTTTATTGAAATATTGAATCTTTACTTGAGACTATATTTGGTTAATGCGTTTGTTTGAAAGAAAGAACACTTGTAAAATAATTTGAAAAAAGAAACTAATTAATGAACACATGATCATTTCATAAAATAATCAACTACTGGTATCTAAATTAGTGGCAAATGTCGTTATATTCAAAAGAGTCAACTGATTGAACTTTTGTTTAGTACTCGCGGGACAGTAAAAATCGTTTGCCTATATCTATATCAGAGAGAGAGTGAGAGAGAGAGAGAGAGAGAGAGAGAGAGAGAGAGAGAGAGAGAAATCAAATTCATTTTATTTTTCGATAAAGGCCGGTTTCTTTTGACGGTGAAAATGCATAATTCCGATGTTGATTGAAGTTAGTCGTTGGGGGCCAAAAATCTGTACTCATAATCAATTTAAAATTGAAGTTTTTCTCTGATCTACTTTCTACCTTGTAAACAATAACGTATTGATAAACATGTAATTGTCCTGAATTGAAAAAATAAACATATCTTTTACAAAATAGCGATGATACTCATCAAATTCAAATAGCTATGAAATATCCATACTTCTGAAGTCCGTGAGATAATGATTGACAGCTGACCCGAATTGGTAAAAGGCGGGGCTTAGAGTTGTTGAGTCAGACGTTGTTTTAGTATCTGATGAGAACATAGCAGTACTCTGTCGGCATTACAATATAATACGCATTGAAAAATTCAGAATTGTTGCGTATCAATAAATATTTACCTTGCAAGCTAATCACAGAACGTGCGCGCATGAATGATAATCATTAAATGTCAAACGGTGGGCGGAGCATCGATAGAGCGCAGATGTAAAGTAGTCCCAAATCGATAACAATTCGAAAAGATCAAATTTCATCTTGAAAATCTCAACTAATTTTATATTAATTCTATCATTCTATCAAAACAATCGATTCTGATATAAATTTTCCACACGCAAGTTTTGATGTCGAGAAACTGCTGACACAATCTGGAACTATTTCTCGCTGCGCACCGGAAGAGACGGTACCTCGAAACGACATGAGAATCGCGAATACAGTAAGAGACTCCTTCAAAAGGAGTATCTTAAAAATGCAGTTCCATTTATCCCAAAGACACATCCTGTGGAATCTGCTATGACAAAGTAGAAACACAGTGAACAGTGAAGATTTTTACACCAACACAGAAAATATTCCCACAACAATGCGCGCACTCAGTCTTATAGTGTTTTATTATACCTCTACTGATTTTTTCCTGTATAAAAAGAGACTCATTAAATTTAACTAAATCCCTGAAAATCGCCTGATAAGACTATTTCCCGGCAAAGGGGTGCGTTAGTTGAGAAGACTATTTCCCTAGGGAAATAGTTTCTAGGAAATAGTTTCAAAATGGGGCGGTGTTTCTTTGGGGGTGTGTCAGTATCAGCCAATCAGCGCCATCGAAGGTTGATCGGATGACGCTATTAATACGCGAGCAGAGTAATCCGCCTCCTATCCGCTTAGCACGTAAATTAATCCGCAATAAAATAAAACAATCAAAAATTAAACATGTATGAGTATGATAAATGATGTTTCTGTTTATCTTATCATCAAAAAATAATATCTACCGTTACTCAGTCATTCAGTCGAGAAGGCAAGGCAAAATCATTAGAATTTCCATTGGAACCATGTGAACCTAAGAGATATGTTTGTTTCAGTATAATGTTTGTTTCGGTATACCTAAGAGATATGTTTGTTTCAGTATCTAATGTTTGTTTCGGTATACCTATGAGATATGTTTGTTTCAGTATAATGTTCGTTTCGGTATAATAAAACAGTTAAAGTATACCACTGAGGGAGTTAGCACGATTCTGGTTCCCCTCGACCACACCTATTTCCCTCGGCTTCGCCTCGGGAAATAGGTCTAGTCTCGGGGAACCAGAATCGTGCTAACTCCCTCAATGGTATACTTTAACTGTTTACTTATTCCATTTTTTGTCAAAATTGAGTTGTGGATTACAAATTTCTGTTTCATTAGGCCATTTCTTGTTTTTATTCTGTTTTGCGTCCTTTTTAAATTGAGAAACCTACCAGCCAGCCAAGGAGAAAAACAAACAAGCATATAAAACAAAATTTCAGTTTCATATTGTGTGGCTATTTGAAATCTGACAGAAACATGTTTCATTTGATTATTGATAGATTTAGTCAACAAAATAATGATAGATAATGCAATGTCTTGGATCAATGCAGTACTTCTACATTTTTACATGAAATATAAAATATTTAACAATTTCTACTTAATTTTTGTAGAAAATACATTTAATTTGCAAATGATTTAATTATTTTAATTTTGTTTTGTTTCGTGACTTTGGACTCAAAACCTACCAGCACGAGGACGCAAAACAGAAAATAACAAAGAAATGGCCTTATATATTACGAAAATATGGCTTTCCTCAAATTTTGGGACAAAAGGTCTAAGCGTATTATGATTTAAACTTGTTTTTGATCATTACAATGTGTGCATTGTACCAACATTTTTTTACCATGGTCATTGAAGGTTTTACCGTGATAATTGAAGGAAAGTCAAATACAACGGCCAAATCAGAATCCATAAATCACAATCAACAGGCTTACTAATACTGGAAAAACATAAACAAAATTATAGAGGCGATCACAAATAGTGAAACAAGATTGAAAAAACACGGGGGTCAACACGATCTTCAGAGTCCAGTGTAGAAACGAAATTTATCGTAGGTGGCGACACTGAAAGTAATGCGGTGCCGTATACATTGGCGGATCTAGCGAGGTGGATAGGGGGGTTGCAACCCCCCCTTTGGTCGGACCAAAAAAAAAAAACCAAGAGAGAGAGAGAGAGAGAGAGAGAGAGCTTATATTAAAAATAAACTTAATCTCTGTCCTTCTTACTTAACAAGCTTTCAACATCAAGGTGTACAACATTTGTGACATGAAGTCTGAATATTATAATGTTTAAGATTTGAGGCTTATAAAATAAACTTTACAAGGGCGTAGGAGAAGGGGGGGGGGGCAGCGGGGGCACATGCCCCCCCCCCCCCCCCCCCCCGTTTTTCAATCACAAAATTTTATAATACATTAACATTGTTTAGAATAGCAACATTTTGTACCATAAATCTACAATTTTTCGGTCAATTTTCAAAAATTTTCTTTGGCTCGCTACCGCTCGCCAGTTCTTTGTAGACTTTCTGAATAATTTAGCTATTCTGATCCATCCTCAACGTAAAAGAAGACATTTAACTCAAACTATATGTACTTGTTATTGATAGAGGGTATAGAAAGTATTTTCTGACAAGTCAATATTTTGCTAAAAAAACATTCCTGGCTAACTAACGCTCGCCAGACATATATTCATGTACTTAAAATTCAGAATTGCGCCAGAAATGTTAAAATTTAATATGTGCATGAAACCCCATAGTTTTTTTTAAATCTCTTCCTCCTTCCCCACCTTTTTTTTTTTGGCTTGTAAGAAAATTTGGGATGTTGTGCCCCTCCACTTTTTCAGGCAGAGCTACGCCGTTGCTTTAAAAGATAATAAAACAGATATAGATTATCTTTGTGTAGTCATGCAATAATGCACCCTTTAAGATATTATTGCGAAACAGAAGCTTTTGATAGTATGCATACAACCCCCCCCCCCCCCTTTTAAACTTTTCAACCCTCCCTTTGAAAAATTCCTAGATCCGCCTATGGTATACATGTTAAAGTTGCTAAAATAAATTCACAAGAAAAATGAAATGTTGTCGTGTTATGGTCACAGAACTAGGATAAGAAAATTGCATGGAATTATTTCGGAGGATCTCTATGCTATGAAAATGACTTATGTATGGCTTGTCAGAATCAGGGTAGCACGCTTCCACGAGGCGTCGTTTTACTATTTATTCCCTGTTATTTGATACCACAAATTTATTTTTTGATATCACAAATTCATTTTTTGATATCACAAAATCGATTATTTGATATAAAAAAAAAATCGAATTTGTGATATAAAAAATTCGATAAGATTATGTGATATCAAAAATTACAATTTTTCTACTTTTTGATATCAAATAACGGATTTTTTTATATCAAAAAAATCTATTTGTATTAGCCGATTTACTATTTAATCCCTATTTTTTATATCAAAAAATAGAATTTGTGATCACAAAGGTCAGGCCATTTCTTTGTTATTTTCTGTTTTGCGTCCTCGTGCTGGAAGGTTTTAAGCACAGAACAAAACCAAAATAAAATAATAGTCTTTTGCAAATTAAATGTGTTTTCTTCAAAAATTAAAGAGAAATTGTAATATCACAAAGTCGATATTTTGACATCACAAATACAAATTTTTGATTTCACAAATTCCGTCATATATTGTGATATCAAAAAATCGATTTTTTTTGATATCACAAATTCCATTTTGTGATCACAAAATTTAATTTCTGATATCAAAAATTCGATCATTTGATATCGCGAATTAGAATTTGTGATATCAAAAATTCGATCATTTGATATCACGAATTAGAATTTGTGATATCAAAAAATCGATTTTTTGATATCACAAAATACGATGGAATTTCTTATATCAAAAAATCGAATTTGTGAAATCAAAAAATAGGGAATGAATAGTAAAACGGCGCCTCATACGCTTCCACTATACAGGGGTAGGACATTTCTTGTTTTTATTCTGTTTTTCGTCCTTTTGAAATTGAGAAACCTACCAGCAAGCCAGGGAGAAAAACAAACAAGTAAATAAAACAAAGTTGCAAATTCATATTATGTGACTTTATGGATTATGACAGAAACTGATTTCATTTGTTGAGTCAACAAAAGAATGATGGATAATGTTTTTAATCATTGCAGTACTTTTACATTTTAACATGAAATTTAAAACATTAAACAATTTCTCTTTAATTTTTGAAGAAAACACATTTTATTTGCAAAAGATTCTATTATTTTATTTTTGATTTGTTTTGTGCTTAAAACTACCAGCATGAGGACGCAAAACAGAAAATAACAAAGAAATGGCCTGACCTTTGTGAAATGTTCAATAATAATGCAAAATCTCCACAGATACCTCATGTAAAAACGAAATTCGTTGAGGAGGGTGCTACTGAAATGAATTGCCGGCTTCGCACAAACTCAACTGCTGTGATTTTGAGCATTGGGTGAAAGGTCAAAACATTGTTACAAACAAATGTTGCATATCGGTACACCGCATCATGGTTTATATTTTGCTGAAAGGATTATCATAAATTTGATTGTCGAAAGAAAAAGCTACGACAGACGATCACACACACACACACACACACACACACACACACACACACACACACACACACACACACACACACACACACACACACAATCTACAAGTTATTTATACATGACATAACACGTGAATGATGTGTAACAATTTCAGTATGATACAAGTAGGTCTTCCTCTATCCATCGGAAGTTTTTGATGACAAAGATCTTTTATAGATAATTAGATAAATGCAAACTATAAATAATTATGTAACTAAATTCTTTGGCTAAGCCCCTAGTTAAATCAAATATATGCAAGATGAGCGCGATGAAACCGTATGTGTAAAACGTAGAACACTTGTACCTATTATTAATAATAAAACTAAAAGACCTTGATTCTATTTTAAACGGTACAATACTTGATAAGAATCGTAATTAATTTCGATATAAAATACCAAGTGGCAATTTGGGACTACTCTCTCCAAATAGTATCACATTTTAAATTGAATTAATAAATATTTGTCAAGAATCCCGCCCCGTGATAAAAGTGTTTACTACATTAATTTACTTTCATGAAAACTTCTTCCAAATCTTACGAGTTGTGTGTTTGCACACTTGACTCCCCCGCAAGCAAACTTAACATTTAAAGGTACAAGGTTATCTGGATTTATATAGATTTTAATTTAAATTTGAAATTTCATATCAAAAAGTTCATTATGAATTAGAACCAATAAAGGTGACGATATAAACTTTTCAGTTCTAGACTTCGAACTATAAGACCTCAATTAATTGTCGGTTTTACGTTGAAAAGTTTTTGACATTCATAATGAATTTTCCTATCAGCGAATTATAGATAATCAAAAATTATGTGGTGTGCCGAGTTGCATTTTTTTAAATTGCGATATTGCATTGAATAACTTGACCTTTGACCTAAAGAATCCAAAAAATAAAAATTCAAATTGGCATGATATCGTCATCTCATGGTAAGTGTATACAATTTGATGATGATATGTGCAAAACATACTCTGTTATGATCCGGAAATACTTAATCGTGTGTTCTTTGACCTTGACCTTTTGCATTCTTGAGTCACGGAGGAAGAAGGTCGACGTCGTCCCAACAACCCACCGATTACCAAATTACAACTTCTAAAGAGAAACGGACAGAATTTTTTTTTTCAAAAAGCAGGTGGCAAATGAACTTATTTTCTTTAAAAGGTCATGACCTGCTTCGACATGCACTTACTTCAAGCTTTACAAAGACAGACTGACAGATCCAAACTGTCATATACATAAACGATAAGAATCCTCTATGATTTATTTATTTTGGTTAATCGGGTACTTTAAAACATTTCAAGGACATGATAAATAAAACCACAACTTAATCAAACAAAATATCAAATAAGGATTTATCACTCCAGAAATATACTATGTAACCTTTGCGTACAATCTGTGATTCGTTGACTGCCGATATTTTTAGTTTAAATACCTCCCCCGCAAGTAAATACACATCACAGGTATGCCAAGGTTGTGTTGTCTTGTTGGCATTA
This sequence comes from Pinctada fucata, assembly GCA_028142955.1. Classification (NCBI taxonomy): domain Eukaryota; kingdom Metazoa; phylum Mollusca; class Bivalvia; order Pterioida; family Pteriidae; genus Pinctada; species Pinctada fucata. The sequence continues at coordinate 65,615,676 of AP027105.1, forward strand.
GATATACAGAAATTTGGATGAAAATTAATCAAAGTTTTTTTCAAATTACATAATAAAAACTGGAAAGATTGCAAAGTGAATTGTATTTCCATGTGTCGAATCAAAGACTTCCGGGATCATAATTGAAATTTAAAGTAAATACAATAATATCAATATCGGTTATATTCACAATATTAACTTTCCAACTATCAAGCCAAGCAAAAACCATGAAAACACGGAGGGTAAACCATCATAAGTACGGAGACCATGCACATCAAGTGACGACTTGAGGCCTGCTACATTACTAGCAAATGGTGTGGTTATACACTGTAACATGCGCACAATCCCCACTAAACCATTCCACTGTATAGTGACATCGCATAGCAGAGGTCCTTAAACCGATATACAAACTGAATAGCTAGCTAATTTTCTGCTAACAAGTTACAAGAGGAAGTTCGTACGACAATGTACCACGCATTTACAATGTACACAGTCAGTATCAAAATACACTTGATATGATGTCATTGAATATAAATCTAAGGGAAATTCAAAAGTATCTTTAAAAAAATATCAAAGCTTTTTCGGAATTGATATACCTCTGTAAATATTTAATCTATGATATGATGGCCGTTTTTAATAAGTTAAAAGTCAATACACCTACATTTTTCTTTAAAAATTTTGTTATTATGTTTAATAATTATTTCTAATGCTTGACGTTTCCGAGTGGGAGCTGTAGTAATATGATCAAGGGTGTAAGTTACAGAGTCCGGGTGTGTTCATCAATACTCTAAAAGAAACCAATATTACTAATACGTGACATCACAGTCCAGTATCAACCTCCGCCTCCAACGTCAGTGTTTACATAAGGACGTTTGATTATCATAAAATAATCAATGACTCAATTCATTTATGCTTCATAGCTAATATAGACAAGAAAATAAAGTCAACATAGCAGTGTATGGCATCATTCAAGTTTTTTATCTAGTCTACCCGACAAGTAGTAGATCATACCTCACAATCTACCGAGTGAATTAATTACACAAGATGAATTTTACCCAGCTTTGAACCATTCAGTATAAGTGAATTCATCATCTTTACAACTCACTTGAGTTTGAGTGCAAAACTGCATCATGTTGAGTAATGAGAATCAGGAAAAACAATGAGAAAAATAAGACTTTATTGTGATGGCAATCACATCATACATAGTATGAAGATACATTATGTACATGTTTATCTGAAACACTAGACATACATGAAAAAAAAAACGTGCATGTGAAAACTTTGTCGGTAAATCAGCTGTAATGTAAACAGTAAGTTATGCTACAAGGTCAAGATCTCAAGGTAAAAATTTTGGAATCATAATGGAAAGGTCTTGCCACAAGGAATACACATGTGAAATATGAAAGAATATCTTCTACTATTGAAAAGTTATGACTAAGGTTAATCTTTTTCAACAGTAGGTAATGGTCACATGGTCATGGTATCCAATGAAAGGTCTTGTCACTAGGATTACACATGTGAAATATGAAAGCCCCATCGCTCACCATTCAAAAGTCATGACCAAGTTTTAAGTTTTTGCATTGTAGGTCAAGGTCACAAGTTCAAAAATGTTGGTCTTGTTACATGGAATACACATAAAATATGAAAGTCCTATCACCTACCACTAAAAAGTTATGATCCAAGGTTAAAGTTTTTGCGGACAAACAAACTGGACAAATACTATATGCCATGAATCTCCATCAAAATAAAAAAAAATCAAATACTATATTGTTTAAGCATTATATACATGTATATGAATTTTCTTTGACTGAAATTAAAGTGAAAAAGTGACTGAAAAACGGTTCACTTTCCTTGAGTGTTTCCATTCCATTCAATATTTTGTTTTAAATTAAGGTGTATCAAAACATAAAAGGTATATGTATAATTGTGCAATCACTATCATAAATTTAACTAACATTATTTACAAAGAAAACAGAGAGCAAACATTATCACTTTGAGGTCAATTCTCTTCATTGAATTTTACATAATTTTACTCCGTAAAGAGTAATAGCTTGGCTATATTTTAGCTATATATACCTTAGTCATCAACCTTAGCCTTCCATTCTACAATATGTACATTTTGTGCTATGTCTATACATTCATCAGAGATTTACTACAAGACATTGTGTTTGCTTTACAAATTTTTTTCAGTCAAGAGTCTCCCTTTTATCAATTACTGCTCATAAATAATCATACGTCTGTACTTAATGAAATTCTACTGTTTATATCTTTTTTAAAAAGCCTTTTTTTCATGTACTTAATACTTTCCTTACACTTTGTACATACAGGAGTTTCATAAAAGTACATACATGTACCAAGTTGTAAAACAGCAGTACAAAATAAGTTAATGCAAACTACTGCATTTTTAACAACCCTAAAAACCCTGAATTTGAAATCCAGTTGGTATTCATCAAGAAAAACTTACAATCAATATTACCACACAATCTGTGACATTCTGAGACTACATAAAGTGTTCCTTTTATTCTTTGTTGTAACCTTTGACCTTTGGCTCGCAATTAACATGCACAGTTTGGTGACAATAAGTGGAAGAGTAGACCACTGAACAAACTGAAGTGGGTCATAGCAACTTCCTCTACTAAAAATAAGGCAATACAAATTAGAGATTCAAAGGAATTTTTCTCAATGATGTAGTTTACACAAACATCGACAGATAGATGCCAACAATATGGTTCTGCATAAGCTTGAAAGAGCTAAAATGGCAACATATATAAGATGATTTAACTGCACCATGGAGAATACATAAAATAAAATCAGCACTAGATATATAAAACACAATCAGTTCCAGGTTCCTCTAAGTGAAGATTGTGGAATATGTTGGAATCTTGGACTTAATAATTGGCAAGGATTCCTGAAAACAATTAGAATGAAGATACTAGTAATATACCTTATCAAAACAATGAGATCATCTCATTTACATGAACATATAAACAAGAACATATTTACTAGTAATACATTCAACCTAAAATCTACATATCATCTAATTTGGTACATATATTCATACACATACATGTACATGTACAAGTATCTAACAGTTTCTCCATAGTCTTTTTATAATTTGTCATTAAATAATCACACAAATTTTGCTCCTTTGTGAATGAAATAGATTTGTGCTCAAGTGAACACATTTGTCACTTTTGAAGCTTAAAGAAATCTTATTTCATTTAGAGTATTAGGAAATGTTAATAATGGAACAGGAAGTACATGTACATGTATAAGGAAACAATGCCTGTGACCTTGACCCTCCCAGAGTATTGTACCTCATGATACAAGCTTCATAATTCAGCATAGAAGCAGTATAAGTGTAATATATTATCTCCATAAGTTTAAAAGATGTATGATGCATATCAAGTAAGCTATGAACATGTATGTAAAATGAGATGAAATGTAACAAATATGTTACCTTGACCTTGAATGTAACATTACAGCTATAACTCTGTATCACATAAAGAAGATCTTAGTACCTGGCCTCCATTTTGTTCCATTTTCTGTACAGCCTCTGTTACTTTGTCACGGAACTTTTTGTCCATCATTCTCTTTGAAACCTACAGTAAAAATTTCATAGTCCATGTACTATATTTCTACTGAATAATGAAATAAAACAGTTGATCAATGCATCTCTAAATCTCTCTACAAAAATTCATTGCAATAAAGCCTGTGTTTGTGAAACACGAATGCCCCCGGTGGCATCTTTGTTAGTATAAGCACTATTTTCTGTTAAGTACATGTATGTGAAAGGTCAAGGTCAGGGTCATTTGGTTAAATTTTTTGGTATCGATGGAAAAATCTTGTGACAAGGAACACACATGTGAAATATCAAAGACCTATCACTTACCATTTAAAAGTTATGCCAAATGTTAAAGTTTTTGAAAAGTAGGTCAAAGGTCAAGGTCATGAGGTCAAACATTTTGGTATCATTGGAAAGGTCTTGTCACAAGGAATACACACATAAATTATGAAAGCCCTATTACTTATCATTCAAAAGTTATGCCCAATGTTAAAGTTTTTGAAAAGTAGGTCAAAGTTCAAGGTCAAGGTCACAAGTTCAAAAATTTATCAATGGAAAGGTCTTGTCACAAGGAATACACATGTGAAATATGAAAGCCCTATCACCTCCCATTCAAAAGTTATGTCCAATGTTAAAGTTTTTCGGACAAACAGACAGACAGACAAACAGACTAACAGACTAACAGACAAACAGACGGACAGGCCAAAAACTATATGCCCCCGAATCTTTGATTCCGCGGGCATAATAAAAAATAGATATATATAACCTATAGGTTTTGTAACAGAGCATTGTTCTGCTAAAATATTATTCACACTAAGATATAAGTGTACAGCATACACAATCACTTTTAATATATTAACAGTTATTTCGTCTTCTCGATATATAGAGTTCCTTCCGACTTCGGACGGTATCTGACATAAATGCAGAGAAACGTCTTCTTTGAAGCATGCTTTCCCTGAAATTTATGCCTCTTTGATGACGTCATATTAAGTTTGCATCACATTCCATCAAAAACTGGAAGTAAGTATGTATATTGAAAAGACTGTATAATTACCGGGACAAGTAGATTTTTAAGATATGGGTTCAGTTCTGGACCAACTACATCACTGAGGTGTATAAGAGAATCCAGCCCAGCTTCAAACACGGATGGATCAGTGTGGCCCTGTAACAATAGTTTTATAAGATATTTTTTATTCAAATGCTGCCAAGGACTTACAAACAATCTTATCCTATCGTATCTATCAGTCCTTCATACTTTTAAAACAAAATTTGAGAATATTTTCAGGGAAATTTAGACATCACATTTTAGACAAGGAAATATCTACATCAAATTTTCAAAAGTTTTGTTACATTGCATTTAAAAATTGTTCAAAACTGAAAACCAAACAAACTATGAAATATCTAAATGCCAAAAATTAATCTAAAAGGAAAATTATTCAGTACAATTATTCCAGTTTAGTATGATTTTATCTTTGTTTATACTTTACAGAATATTGTAATTAAACTTTGAATGGAGATTGAAGAGGATAAGTGTACCTTATTTCATTCATTGGCCTTGATCTTGAGGTTTTACACTTTTTTCTTAAAGATGTGATTTTGAATTAGAACAAATTTTGTACAAATATCATGCAAGATATAACATCTTGGCATGGAGATAGAACTTGATGAGTTGACTTTATTGATATTAAGACTGACATTAGCCTTGAGGTCTAATCTTGACCTTGTTCTTATTTATTAGTAAGACTGTATTGAAGCCTTACTGTAATATACTATATAAAGTATCACAATAACACTTTGATGGTTTGTCTTGATGATTTGACTTTGAAGTCTAACATTGACATTGAAAGCATAATCTAATCAGTATAACATTAAAACAAGACATAGGCATCGAACATTAAGGATCCCGCACCCTAATAGAGTACTTCCGGTTGAAATTTATGCACATTTTCATACTTCTCCAACAATTGCCGATGATTTCATAATCAAGAATTTTCGGGGAGACAGAGTAGACCATTGTATGAGAAGTATAATCACTAATTCTAGCTAGAAAAGTATGTATTGCAATCTTTTTGAAGATATTGAAAATTCTTATCTCTGGTATTTATTATATAAATTGCATTAGGGGCTGAATACCTTAAATTACTTGTTTTCAGGTTTTGGTATTGACCAATGAATTTGGTCTTTATCACAATCTTCATGAAAACTCACCAGCCCAATGCCCCGGGATACACGTACCAGAAATTTTCTAGGGCTAGAAGAAATTGTCTAACAAACTATACAATCAGCCAGTAGAATTTGTCATCAGGCTAGTGGTTCAAAAAGATTGAACATATATTCATTGAATGACTGAAACAACCAAAAATCTCATTATATTTGTAATCAATGCTTATCATAATGAATATCAAAATTTATGAGACGTTTGCCAAAAATCCTGCAAACAAGGTAGGCTGGACTCTTACTCGTTAGATTTATGTAATTTATATTTCTTACCAATGCAGCCCTAATGGCCATTGTGACCTTTGGCAAGACTGGTATGACTTTCACATTTGCACCATTGACCTCTAACATCTCCTTGAATCCTGTCCTTGATACAAATGTGTAAGGATGAACAGTTTCTTTTAAACCCTGTAAAATTAATAGTACATAGTATCACTTAATCCTCCAAAAATTCTGAAGGCATCTGACACTTGAGAAATCCTCCTTCAATAATCAGATATTAGTGCTAGAAGATAAAAAAATAATTCCAAGGAATGCATGTGTCACATGCGAAACATAACCACACTTAGGAATCACTTTTGTATAGGGTGTGACAGACATCCAAGTGTGACAGACAGATGGACAGACTGACAATGGACAAAATGATCCCCAAGTGTCCCTATGCTTTGCAGGCAACACAAAAATTAAACTAGGTCACCATCACAGGAGTCTGACACAGAAATATTATATGTGGTTTTTGCATGGAAAAAACATATTTTACCCCAAAATACTGATTTAGATGAATAATTACATTTTTTTTACTTTCATTTGATAAGATGATTTTTTATTTTCTATATGAAAGTAGCTTTGAATCTCTAATTCTAGTTAAGATAATGAATTTATAGAATTTGTCCAGAAATCTGTTATTTTTAAACAGAAAACAGGCATTTAAAGTAGAAAATATACCCTTTTTGTTTCAAACATTTAATTTATGAATGAATCTAAACAATTACAGTTGAAAATACATTCCTACTGTCATTTTAAAAGGCGACAATGCGACAACGCGACAATGCAACAATGCGACATGGCACAAATCAGCCACCATATTATTTTCATCTTATCCACATTATGTACTTTGAAGAGAAAGAAAGATAACTCTTACATTCATTTAAAGTAACTATAAATTTCACTCACCTCTGCAAGAGTCACTAATACTGGATCAAAGGGAAGTTGTTCAGGTGGAGTCGCCCACTGGAGCTTATGTTTGACTGATCCATGAACTAGTCTAAATTTATAAGACATCTTTTGCTTTTAAACTCATTGTAATTTGTATATATTATAAGTGCAAGAGTTGAACTAATTACTATGCATGGAAAATTTGTGTTCTGGTATTATAGTACCTGTTTTTACCAAATGATAGATGCTTAATGGTATCTTCAAAAATATTATAAAAAGAAATCTGGAATTCAATTCCCACTCACACTGCATTACATTTACTTTCTATGTGTTATTAGAAATGCTTTTTTATTCTTTATTATTAGAAATGTATCTCCATTCTAACTCTTATCTACATGTAGTCATGTTCTTTTACAAAACTCTATATGCATGTATGATTCTGTGATCCTGATATACCAATATGAATGGAGTTAGTCACCTCCTGTAATATTATACTTACCTACATGGTACTCCTCCATTTGTATAGACAGCAGCAAATGCCGAGTGTCCTCTCCCAGAAGCACTAAACTGAAAAAGATAGTATGTACAAATTTAAACTTACAAAAAATGTACAATAAAGAATTAAAATCAGTATGGCACAAGTGCAGAATATAAAGACAATTTACAATTTTAATCGCATTGAAAAAAAAAGACAAAGCATGAAAGAAAGAATTTTCAATGATCACGTGTTTCCAGTCGCTGTCAGTTACAGTGTTGCTCTACCAGATCTAGAATAACAGACATGAAATATTCGCAACTGTTGGACAGTTTTCAATTTCCCCATTTATATGTGTCTGTTAAGACTATTACATAGATAATATTCTGAATTATATGAATTTATATCATGGTGCAGTGCTCAAACAGTAAGCAGTGGCAGATTTAGGATTTCAGAAAAGAGGGCTAGCTAGTTGTTGACAGAAAAGCATGAAAAAAAAAAAAGAAGAAGACAAAAACATGAATATAATGACTGAATATTTTATTAAGGGGGAAGAGGGAAGGGGAGGGGGGTTGATTGTTACTGCATATAACATGAAATAGCAAACAGCATAAATTTCTTGTTTACATTTACTTTAGTTCATATGACAAGTGGTGAGCACAGCACTCTGTTTAAATTCAGTCATCAAAATCATACGCAACTTTATTCAATGATTGGTGAGCAGAGCTACTTCAACCCCTGGGGCCAGGTACTCGTTAAAATCCATATGGACATTTAAAGTGAAGAAACTATGCATGCGTGCAGTGAAATGGCGCACTAAGATTTAAAAACCAAATGGACTGTTGAGAAAAACTATATATACTGTGTAGTAGATCTAGAAGACCAAATATTGTTGGGTCTGGATGGTTTGTTTGAATGCATCCAGATGCCGGTAAATTGTTCCAAAAGGTTATTAGGAAAAAATGAATGTTGTTAAACCTTGAAGCGGCAATGGTACATGTACATGTATATTAAAACTAGTTGGAAAATTTTGGGAATCTGATTATTACATTTTGTCTAAAGAATACGATTTCTATCTCTCTGTATGTTTTTTCGTGCTCTATTTTTTGTTTGACCAAGAGGTGGAAGCTAGGGTAGGGAAGGTTTAAGGGCATTGCAACTCCACTATTCACCAGAGTCAGACCTGGCCATATAGATTGGCACATAAAAATTAATGAGGCATTCAGAAATTATTCAAAACTTTTAAATACTTTGAATTTGTATATGTTTATGATATATGGATCCATTAAAACACATTTAGTAAAGAAAGGTGAAGGCAAAATGAGATGGAAAATAGGCATCTAATAAGAAAAATTAAGTAAGGCGAGCAATTTAGTAAAAAAAGATTTTCTGCTGCCATTGATTGATTACCCTTACAGGGTTTTTTTTTTTTACCGTATGATTCCAGGGGCCTGGGGATTGGGAAAAATAGCAACATTTTGTTGAAATTGGGAAAAAAATTATACAAATAAATTGAGAAAATAAGCAAAAAGTTGTTCTGACATTTGCTTCTAATGAAGACGATTAAATGCATAATCTAAGACCCCTATAGTGCCAAGAATATTATATTTCAGATTATAGTGTACATCACAAAACAGATAAGTAAATATGTTTTCAGTAACTTCAAATGGTTTTTAAAATTTAAAATTTTTCAAATTGGGAATTTTAAGCACAAAAAATGGGAAAAATGCCTGTTTTTCAGCATTGGGAATAAGGCCAAATTTCTGCCTTGAAGAACACCTAAAAAAATTCCTGCCTTACACAACCTAACAATCAGTCAACTACAGCAATGCCAGCATAATAAAACAATCCATCATATAAGCAAATTGCTAAAGGGATTAAAAAAGAGAATTCTGAATCAATATTACCTGTACTTTGAAAAATGAGGAGGGGCCCAGTCCCCCTGCCCCCTCTAAATCTGCCACCGGTAACACGTACATTGTGACCACATATGTTACAAATTAAAAAAAATACATACTGGATCTATGGTTTTAGGGTTAAGTCTATCAGAAGGACGTGATATCTTTGTAGGTTGCACTTTTCCCGTCGAAGTATCCGACGTACTGCTTTGAGCTCGAGATCCAGGTAATTTCTTTGAAGTTGTAGCACTAGTAGGTGGGGTCTTTGCTTTCTGACTTCGTCCTGAGACTCCAAAAGACGGACTTGCCATTTAGAGAATCAAATCGCAAGTCGGCAACGGGTCAGAGAAAAGGTGGGGCGGAGCAAGTTATTAAGCCTTTAAGTTTGACTCTAAATGGCTACATGGTGAAAATATGGAATGAAAAAATAATAAATAACCAGTAAATCTACAGTCTAGCTAAATAAACCGTTTTTTACAGTGATAAAGCATCTGCACATCACATTGTTTACATCGGAAGTATACTACTCAAGTTATGTCGACCCACTTGTGATTCGTTCCGATTGAACCACGGGTGAATCCTGATTATCCATCCACCCATCGATCCATCCCTCTATCGATTCATCCATCCATCCACGACTTTAAATAATTACCATCCATCCGTCCATCGACTGATTTAACCATCGATCAATCGATTGATCCGTCAATCCATCAATCTGTTCATCGATTGATCCATCCATCAACTGATCCATCGATGTATGCAACCAAATCCTTCCATCAATCCATTTATTGATCCATCCACCTGTCACCATTCCGTCAATCCATCGATCTATTGATCCGTCGATCTGTCTATCCATCGATCCATTCATCCATTCACCCATTGATGCATCCACATCAATTGATCGATCGATCAATTGATTCATCAATGTATCAATTAATCAATCCATGGATCTATCAATCTTAGGTCTATCCATCCATTGATACAACCATTCATCGATCCATCGGTCAATCCATAAATCCAAAAATCGACTAATCGATCAATCCATTCACCAATCCAGTCACCCAGTCATCAATCCATCCATCCATCCACCCATCCATACACCCACCCATCCAGCCAGCCAGCCTGTCATCAATCCATCCATCGATTCATCCATAAATCCATCCATCCATCCATCCACCCATCCACACACCAACCCATCCAGCCAGCCAGCCTGTCATCAATCCATCCATCGATATGTCCATCCATCCATCGATTCATCCATAAATCCATCGATCGATCCATCCATCCATCCGTCCAGTCATCCTTCCACCGTTCCACCCATCCTTCTACCAATCTATCTATCCATCCATCTATTCATCCATCCAGCCAACCATCGATTCATTCACACATCCATCACTCCATCTATCCATCCACCGATACGTCGATTTATCAATCCATTCAATAATCCATCCATCAATTGATCCACACATCCATCGACCGAACCAGCCAGTCATCTATCCATCTGTCGAACGATCGATGGATCCAACTGTCTGTTTTTGCTTCTATCCATATATCCAACCACCAATTGATCCATACATTTACCAATTCACCCATCCATCCATCCATCCATCCTCATTTATAGATTGATCAATCGATTCATCAATTTATCAATCAATCCATGGATCTTTCAATCTGTGGTCTATCAAATCATTGATCATTGATCCATTAATTCAATGATCCATCGATCATTCAAACCATAGATTCAAAAATCAATCGATCCATCCACCAATCCATCCACACATCCAGTCATCAATGCATCCATCCATCCACACACCAATCCATCCATCCATCCATCCATCCATCCATCCATACATTCATCCATCCATTCATTCATCGATTGATCAATCTGTCTATCCATCGATACATCCATCCATTTATTTACCCATCCACCCATCCATCCACCAACCAATCCCATCCATCCATCCTTCTTTTCATCCTTCCTTCTACCAATCCATTCGTTCATTGATCCATCTACCCATTCATCCACCAACAAGTCCCATCCATCCATTCAATTCAATTCATTCAACCAACCAGCAATCCATCCATCCACATTTTCGACCAATTGAACGGTCCATCAATTAATCAGATTATCAAGCAATCTATCGAACTATCAATATGTCAATCTATCCATCCATCAATCCATCCACCGATCTACCCAGCCAGCCAACCAGCCAGCCAGCCAGCAAGTCATCCATCCATCCATCCATCCATCCATCCATCCATCCATCCATCCATCCATCCATCAATCCATCCATCCATCCATTCATATATCAACCACCGATCCATTCATCCATCAACCAATCTATCTATCCATCCATCTATTCAACCATCCAGCCAACCATCGATTTATTCATCCATCCATCAATCTATCCATCCACCTATCCGTCGATTTATCAAATAATTCATTGATCCATTTATCAATTGATCCACACATCTATCGACCCAGCAGGCCAGTCATCTATCCATCTGTCGAACGAACGATTGATCGATCCCACCATCTGTTTTTGCTTCTATCCATATATCCAACCACAAACCGTTCCATACATTTACCGATTCATCCACCCATCTATCCATCCATCCATCCATCCATCAATCAATCAATCAATCAATCCAGCCAGCCATCGACCCATCCATCCGGCCATCAATCTTGCAATTCATCAATCGATCCATCGATTCAAAAATCCATCCATTCATCAATCCATCCATCCACCCTTTCATTCATCAATCCATCCACTATACATCCATCACCGATTCATCAATCGATTCATCCATCGATCCATCCATTTATCAAATAATTAATCCATTCATCAAGTCTATGCTCACTTTTAAACACCCATTCCCTCCTTCCAACCATCAATCCATCCATCAAACCCTTCAATCCGACAATCAATCCTTCAATTCATCCATCGATCTGTCCATCGAATTCATTCATACATCAATCAACCGATTCATTCATCGATTTATCGATTCATCAATCGACTTATCTATCAATCCATCGATGAATCAATCCATCGATCCATCCAACCATTCAATCGATCGATAATCAATCCATTGAGTCAGCCGGCTACCAATTCATCGATCAGTCCATCCATAAATCCATCCTACAATCCTTCCATCCAAATTTATCAACCAATCGATCGATCGATCGATTCATCAATCTATAAATCGATCCATCAATCTATCAATCTGTGGATCTAACCATCAATCCATCGATCCATGCATCAATCCATCCACGGATTCAGCCAACCAGTCATCCATCCATCCATCCTCCGATCCATCAATCTACATTGTACCAATCTATCTATCCATCTATCAATCTGTCCATCCATCGATCCATCCAGCCTGCCAGTCAGCCACCCAGTCAACCATCGATCTATCCATTCATCCAGCCATCAAATCCTTCATCCATCAATCCATCCTTCAATCCTCCATCGATCTGTCCATCGATTCATCGATTCATCAATCCATAAATTAATTCATTCATTGATTTATCGATCCGTCAGTCGACTTATCTATAAATCGATTAATATATCGATCCATTGATCAATGAGTTAATTTATTGATCCATCGATCCATAAACCGATCATGTCAGCAAGCCAGTCATTAATCCATCAATCAACTCTTCTATCCACCCATCCATTCATCCATCCATCAATCTTCCCATCAATCCATTCATCAATCCATCCATTCATCAATCCATGCGTTTTCCAATTATTCCATAGATCGATTGACGCATCCCATGATTAATATATCCATTCATCGATCAATCAATCCATTGATCAATCAATTAACTCGTCAATCGATTGATTTATCCATCCATCCATCCAGCCAGCCATCTTGCAATCCATCCATCTATCCATTTATCCATCCATTCTTTAATCCCTCCATACATCAGTTGATTCATCCATCAATTACGGTAATTCATCGATTAATCGATCCATCTATGCATCCAACAATCCATCCATCCATCCATCCAATCGATCGATACATCAGTCCATTGATCAAGCCGGATACAAATCCATATCCATTGATCCATCTATTAACTCATCAATCGATGGATCTATCCATCCATCCATCGATCCTGCAATCCTTCCATTCAAATTTATCGACCATTCGATCGATCGATTCATCTATTTATCAATCGATCCATCGATCTATCAATCTGTGGATCTAACCATCAATCCAACGATCCATTCATCAATCCATCCACCGATCCAGCCGGCCAGTCATCCATCCACCGATCCAGCCGGCCAGTCATCCATCCACCGATCCATCCATCCATCTACCAATCTATCTATTAATCTGTCCATCCATCCATCCATCTATCCATCCACCAAGCCAGTCAGCCAGTCAGCCAACCATCGATCCATTCATTCATTTATCCATCAAGACCTTCATCCATCAATCCATCCTTCAAACCATCCATCGATCCGTCCATTGATTCATTCATCCATCAATCCATCGGTTCATTCATTCATCGAGTTATCTATGAATCCATCAATCTATCGATCAACCAATTCATTGATCCATCCATCCATCGACCCATCCACCGATCCACTCAGCAAGCCGGTCATCCATCCATCAATCAATCACCCCTTCATTAATCCTTCCATTCATCAACCGATCCATCCATCAATTACGGTAATTCATCGATGAATCGATCCATCTATCCATCATATATCCATCCACCGATCCCGTAATCCATCTATTTATCCAGCCATTAATCCATCCATAATCCACCCATCGATAAATCCATCAATTAATCGATCCAGCTAGCCAGTAAATCAGCCAGCCATGAATCAATCCATCCATCCATCAATTCGTCCACCCATTTATCTTTCTATCCAACCAGCCAGCGAGCTAGCTTGCCATCCATCCATCCATTCCATCCATCCGTCAATTTATACTACCATTCAATTGTTCATCCATCCATTAATCGATGCATCTATTCATCAATCCAGTCATCGACCACCAAGCAAACAAGCCATCAAATCAATACAAAAAAGTTAAGTTTATATTTAAGAAATAAATATGATTTTTCGATTTTTTTCCGCCGTTGATTTTTCTTACATTATTTCATTGTTCTTAGTTTTTTTTACCATTATTATATTATATATATCTTCTTTTTAGTATTAGAGGACGAAGTCCTCTTCAAGGTAAGAAAAGTCCGTAAAATTTACTATATATAGATTTCCCCCCTGTACACTAATGGACTCGATTTTTGTCTGTCAAAATTAGGATGCGCTGAAATATACGCATATTGATCGATTCCTCCCATCAAAATGAACTTTGGTGGTTTTCGTCAATTACGAAGTTGTCCGTATCTTCCCAGATTCTTTAAAAGGAAAATAAGCATAGAAATCTTCGAAAGTTGTGATTAATTTGCTTAATTTTATGGGCGTCGCCATCTTGTATCGAAGGACTCACGTGCGAAATTCCTTGGAGATTTACACATTTTTAAATAAAATTAAAATAATTAATCCATAAAAATTGAATGATTGAACACACTAAATAAATATTATTTCATTATGTATATCTAGAATTATTTATTTGTAAAAAAGATCTTTACCTAAATTTCGAATGACGTAATTCGTAACGTAAGTGCGCGAGAAGTTTTGTGTACAGTACTGCTCTTCAACCAAACGAAAATCCGAACGAAAATGCTTCTTTTAACCGAGATTAAAACATTAGATAAAACATTTCATCATCGTAAGATCATAATGACATTGCAGTTACTGAATCGACACAAAATCTGCAGTGCTACACATCTACACAGCACGTAACAAATCGATTTCAAGCGAAACTACAAGATGGAAAACCTACCTCAACATAAACGCCATAAGATTGCACGGTGAAGACGAATGACAAAAGTAGATCAAACCTTCAACCTTAATTCTGAATAAGTCTGATCCACTAATACCCGAATTGGCGAAATTGTACATCCAGATTCAGATTCAGATTCTTTATTCACTTTATGCCATCAGGCACATCCAAAACAATTTGTGAAAACCCACAAGTGCTACACACGCTACAATCAGTCCTCGAACTTCGTCTGGTATGGTGCGTCATTGACTACGTCACATTGTAAATATCGGTCACTTGCACAGCACTGCACACATGTACTAGGTCGTCTATTTATATAAATGAGTTAAAGAAGATCCTGACGACAATCTCAATAGCACTCACAATAGAGCACCAAATTGAGCATTGACGGACCCCTAGTAAGCTAGAGGTGGGATCAGGTGCCCGGGTCGGGAGGAGTAAGCATCCCCTGTTGGCTAGCCGCACCCGCCGTCAATGTTCATGCACGAATTCAAAATGAAAATATATAAAATGCATGCGCTGTCTGAGGCCCTCTATATATAAAGTGCTATGGCGATAATGTCAGGGAAAAATATTCAAAACACTTACTGTCAAACCCCTCGCGGGGAACTTTTTTACGAGTGCACATGTGCAACTACAGGGAGAAATGGGGAATCGCCAAAGTCATAAAAGTCTGAACTCAGAAAAAAATAATGTTTAAATTGATAAATTTCATATTTCTTGGTGGGTCTATATATTTTTTCAAAGGAAAGCACGGATCTATATAGGGGATGTGGTGGTTGGGTTTGAAGGGGGGGGGGGGGTGATTTATTGGTTTTAATGAAATTTTTGCTGGCTCTATTATGTACATCACTTTATCTCAAAATATTAATTGAAAACAATATTCTGATATAATTATTAATGTTTCAGGGTGGATATATTATTATTATTTTGGAAGGGATCGAGGGGGGGGGGGGGGGGTTCAGGAACCAGCAACCTACCTCATCAGCACTTTGTTGATAAATTTTGTTTTTCTACTTGGCGAGATATTTCAAGCCGGTCTGTTACTTATTTTTCCACTGGAACCCTCCTACCTCCACCGGGGTTAAAACTGCTTTCTCATCATAATTTATAATACAAAGGCCACACTCTTATGTATGTTTTAGACACTGACCAAGCAACATGCAGACATCATATTTTCAAAAAACTGTGTTCCCCATCATTTTTTGATAGGACAGAATTTTTTTTTTTTTTTTTTTGGTTTTTGGTTTTTAATCAAGGATTAATGTAATGGTCTTTAACCTATTCATTCATTCAAGTTATTTTTCTCTATTTCCATGAGGTTATGACATGACTAATACTTGTATAACTCAATGATCAATATAACCAACAGTCAATCGGTAAACAATTAAGCAAAAAAAAAAGGAAAAAAAGACTTCTCATTGGCTAAATATGGATTATAAGTTTCAAGGTTGAGAAACCCTCCTCTCATAAAATCAGAATTTGATGAGAATTTTATTAATTAGACTTTCGGAGCATTTACACAATGTATGGGAAATTGATATGGGAAGCTGAAAAATATTTACATTTAAGTAATTGACATTTATTCATACTTCAGAAGACATTTTGGAAAACAACAAATTTATATACATATATTAACTCCAAACATCATCCTTTCAGTAACACAGTGAATTGATTGTGAAAATTGAAATGGATAATCAAAATAGGAAGACTTGGCGATCGATTTTCGAGGTGACAATTAATTGGTTCATCAACATGATCACTAGTCATTGATGTTGAAAACAATTAGCTAGTCCAACCGTCCATGCATCTATGAGGGGGTGGACAGGGTGAAATGGAGATGGGAGCAAGGGGGACGGGAGGAGGGAGGAAAGGGGGAGGAAGGGGTGGGAGGAGGGAGGGAGGGGGCGGGAGGGGGAGGTAAGGGAAGGGTAAAAAGGAGGGAGAGGGAGGAGGGGGAGGTAAGGGGTGGGTGGGGGAGAGAGGTGCCCCCCTGTCCCCCCATCTATAAAATAGACCGTCGGCCAATCTGTACTGTTGAACGCCATGATCGGGATACCTCAATGACATTGTAGATTTAATTTATTAGCGAGCGAAGCGAGCTGTGTATATACAGAATAAATGCCAAAAATAGGGTTTTGACTTCGTCCTCATGATGGCTTTGCCATGAGTTCATATTATGGGTGAACCCCACCCATGACGGACCGGATGCCCAATAAAAAGGTGGGATCAATCTGTAGGACTTTTGAAAATTCATCAATTTCGAAAATTTGTTTGACGAACTAGATTTTGGTAGAGTCTGCAAGTGCCCGTTGCTATGATAAATATCGATCCGCAACTGATAAGCACGTCCCAAATGAAATTTATACATTAAAAAAGTCTTGAATTTAATATTTCATAAAGTTCCATACATGCAAAGGTTATTATCTTTGTCATACAATGACACAATACATGGAAACGAACATTCGTCCTACTTTCTCTTCGCGCATGGTTACGGGAAGCTAAACAATATGGACTCTCGCGGCCTCGCGCTTAATCGTTTAAATTAATTTCTTGGTTTTCAGAGAGGATACTACTGTATCATTATGGATTCTAGTATCAGAAATTTACTTTCATCTGCTCAAAGCTTCAGTGGTAATTTTTTTAGGAGTTTCCACAAATAGATAGCATTTACTTCTACTCGAATTTACTCTGATAGTCGAATTTGAGAATAATTCTTCTTCTTCTTCTTCCCGAAAAAGGGAAGGGCCGCTACTGCAGCATTATCTCATTGGTTTTTTTTATTAAAAAATAATTTGAGCATGTGTTTTCTGGTCGAGCAGACAATTCTGAAGAATTTTGGCATTTTTTCGCTATGTTGTTGTTGTTGTAGTAGTTCAAGGGGTGTTCACCTAGAAAAACAGATTCTAGGTTCAAGAGATTCGCGTAGTCAAAACCCCTCGTCCAACAAGCACTACGTTCTCGCATGGAATTTGACAACATAAGAGGATCGATCTTGAATAGTAATTAATTCTCAAACACTTAATGTTACTGTTGGGAAGAAGGCATGGATAAATATGCCTTAAAATACAATAATTCAATGTAGTTGACAGTTTTCTTCTTTTCTTTCCAGATTCACTCGTCTGTAATGGAGGATTTAATGACCTTGACACTTGCGAGATCGATACGAGAGCACTACAGGACAACTCGACTGGCCGTACTTTTCGATCTGATTTTGTAAACAAAATCGTAATTCGTCATTATTTGCAATAAAACACGAACAATGGCTTGATTTTTCTGTTTTATTTTAATTAGCTATGTATAAAATGAATAGCAGCCATATAAAATAATAGAGTTTCATACAATTTTGACATGTAAAAAAGAGAAATTTAAAATGAGGGGTTGTATCAAAATTTAGAATGGATAGTCAAGATGGCTGAACAATGTGCCACATGCCATTGTGAATTCGAAAAAAAATAAAAGGATTTAAAAGACAGTGTATTAGCAATCCTTTCTTCCATGATACGGCTAAAGCCAGTATGAAAAGCATGACATGTATGATAATATGTTATATTTCTTTATTATTTCGAGACGACCCCCGTTTTTTTTAAACAGAGATTTAAGAATAAATAATAACTGGAAGTCGTCAAGTTATTGTCAAATTTATTAACTTCACATTGAAATCTAATGGACTGAAATAAAACCAGACAAATATTCATTTTGTTTTCACGTATAATTCAACAATTTAATTTCAAATCAACAAATGTTTACAAAATCAGATCGAAAAGTACGGCCAGTCGAGTTGTCCTGTAGTGCTCTCGTATCGATCTCGCAAGTGTCAAGGTCATTAAATCCTCCATTACAGACGAGTGAATCTGGAAAGAAAAGAAGAAAACTGTCAACTACATTGAATTATTGTATTTTAAGGCTTATTTATCCATGCCTTCTTCCCAACAGTAACATTAAGTGTTTGAGAATTAATATTACTATTCAAGATCGATCCTCTTATGTTGTCAAATTTTATGCGAGAACGTCATGCTCGCTGGACGAGGCGGTTTGTCTTCGCGAATCTCTTGAACCTAGATGCCGTCCATACAGATTTCATAGGCAAACTAGGTTCAGCAGCTTGAACTATTGTTGTAGTAGATGTATGTTCCTCCGTCTTCGGAGCACCATAGGCTAGACCTATGTAAGAGGGGTAAAAGAGAGCATGGTTTAAGCAATTATTGATAGATATACACTTAATATATTCCCTTTGTACAGTTGATAAAATATCGTTAAGAAGGAACATTATTTGCCATTCCCATAGAGAGGTTAAAACTCTAACAATTAAAGGATTAAAGGTGAGATAACAAGGTAAAATATTTTAACATATAAAAGTATCCAGTGTAGACTGTAGTGGAGGTAAGTATCAAAAGACGCTGTACATGGGCGTGTAGGATGCAATGCTAAAACAACAGGTATTATTGTGGTGTCTTATAATTAAAAGTATATACAAAAAAGGTAACCTCCACCATTGGTCTTTTAGATCATGTTTAAGAGGGGTAGATGTGTAATACATGTACGTAAAATTGTATGCAAAAATGTAAAAAGAATTTAAATGTGATGATGTTGTATCTAAAATCAAGCTTTGTACTTTAGGAGGTAATAGGTTTAAATGAGATATATGTATTTGTATATATACAATATTAAAATGGGTATTTACATTAGTTAAAGGATATGATGCATGTATGCAAGTTGGTTTTATTGAAGATAGGGATGGTAAAGTTTCGTCAAGTCTAGGGGTGTTATAGTAGTTGCATATTAATATTGGCTTTGTTTTTCATAGATTATGAATCTCAGATTGGAGTTCCTCCATCCGTTGTAGGGAAGGGGGGGGGGGGGGGATTTTGACCATGATGAGAGTTCCTCACCCATGGTATGATTAGTATAAATGTTAGGTGAAGGATTCGAGACCATGATGAGAATTTCTCACCTATGGAATGCTAAGAGTGTTAGGTAAGGGATTGGTTGGGAAATGAATCTGGGTTTTCTTTATAGAGGGGATTATGATTCTGTAGCTTGCTGCGGGGGTTGACTTTTCAGTGATGAGAGTTCCTCACCTACTGTCTGGCTGTCAAGTTTGTAAGGGGTTTCAGTTTTGGGTATTCAATTTTTGGTAGCTGGTTCTTGCCCGATGTAGGTCGTACAGCATATCCCTAGAGTGCTGCTCTATCTGACTCATTGTTTCTTCGTCGGCTGGGACCATTCCTGTCAAATCTTCATGAGATTGGTCAAGGATACATTGCAGCAGTAGTGCAGGTCTTTCTTGTAAAGCTGGTACTAGGTTGGTTAACTTCTGAAGGTGTTTCTGTCTCCTGTCTTCTAGCTTTTTGCAGGTAAGTATGAAATGGTTTCTGTCCTCTGGTTCGCTATGGCATAGTTCACAGGTGGTGTCTATATCGTGCTGATTAAATTTTTGCAGATTTTCCTGGAGAATGTAAGTGCCCGTGAGTATCCGTGCTTTTATTTGTGCTTTTAGTACCTCGAACGGATTGGGACCTGTGAACTTATAGATTGGATGAGGGTTATCCAGAGGTTGTTTTTGTATTCCTAGGTATTTCAGTGTTGATTTTGTTTTGATTTCCTCTGTAATCTTGGCAGTGTAGATGTTGTTTGTTGCCTCTTTTATCATCTTTTTCCATTGTGATTTTGTTGGTGTTTTTTCCAAGAGTGAGTATGCATCTGGAAGTTGGTACTTTTGAAGTGTTTTTCGTACTGTAATTGTGAAGCTTGCACTGTTTTCATCTTTTACTGCGAGTTGTCTCCTTATTATTTGATGTTCTTTGCTGTCTGTTTGTCTTGCCAGGCTCATGAAGAAGTTGAGTACCTTGATATCCAGCACGACACTAATTGGTTTGGCTCCTACAAGGCTGTATACTGGGATGTTGGCACATCTATCAGGAAGAGATTGGAGTTGTCTGAGGAGACCTCTTTGGAATTTGTCCATTGCCTCTATATCTTTTCCTGTAAGTTTGACACACTCCAATCCAAATGTACATCTAGGTAAGCCAAAGCATTCCCATATACGATACGATGTTAATGGGTTTAGGCCTCTTCTGCCATGTAATCCTGCCCCAAGCAAACTGTACATTGTTCGTCTGGCTACTTGTATTTTGGGTTCTATGTTGAACTTATTATTGTTTTGTCTTACAAGGCCGAGGTGTGTTGTTGATGTGGAGCTGGTAATCTGGTCTCTACCCAATTCCCATACAGTAGGTTCTTCCTCTTTATGGTTCCCATACACAATCAGTTCGCTCTTTGTGGCGTTAAAGTTGACCTTGTCAAGTTCTGCATTGTGGCTCACAGTATGAAGCATCACCTGAGTATCCAGTGGTGTGGTGGGTAGCATGGAGATGTTGTCTGCTACTGTGGGAGCTCCTATGTTTGTTGTTCCAATGCTTGTACCCAGGTTGTTGTCCTCTATTTGCTGCAGTACGTTGTTGTTGTATCTTTTATATAACGTTGTTGAGAGTTTGGCTCCCTGTCTGATGCCTTGTAGTGTTCTGAAGGGGTTGGATAGTGTATTCTCCCATTTAACTCTGGATGTAGCGTTTGCTTGCATGTCTCTCAGCAGTAGCCATAAGGTCCCCTGTATGCCGTCCAGGTATATCTTGCTGAAGAGCCTCTCATGCCATACCCTATCAAAGGCTTTTTCTGCATCCAGTGTTACCAGGGCAACATTTTCTTTGTAGTCAGTTTTCTCAGCAATTGCTTCACTGACCATGAATGCTGCATTTAATGGAGAAGTCTTGGCAGTAAAGCCCCTCTACAATTTGCTCTGGGTGGGGTCCAGCTGCTTGTTCAGTCTTTCCTGCAATGTGTGTTCTAGTATTTTACTAACTGTTGTTGTCACTGTAATTCCTCTGTAGTTTGAAGGCAGTCGTTTGTCCTTGCCCTTCTTGAGTACAGGTGTTAGGACTCCTTCTTTTAGATGTTCTGGCATTGCACCCATTTCAATGATTTTGTTGATACATGTTGTTATATGTGGTAGTAGTACATCTTCTGCTATCTGTATGTGTTCTGCAGTGATTCCATAGGCATCTGGTGCCTTGTTTTTGTTCAGGCTTCTGATAGCTGTGCTTACTTCCTCGTGTGATATTGGTATTATCGGTTCTTTGATGTCCTCGCAGAGTTGTTTTATAAGGAGGTCGTTGAGGTTCACTTGGTCTTCATGTTCCTTGTTTGAAGTGGTGCTTTGCGACGGAGTTGCCAGCTTTTCAAAATGCAATTGCCATCCTTCTATTATGTCGTCCTGTGTAATAAGTTCCTGATCATCTAGGACTATGAGCTTTGTTGTTCCTTGTTGTGAACTTCTTTGCTTGTTTATAAGTTTGTAGAATAGCTGCTGGTCCTCTTTTTCTGCCTGCATTATATCTTGGTAGAGTGTCTCTCGTTCTATATATGCTTCCTTTCGTTGCAGTTTTCGGAGATGCCTTTTTGCTTCTTTCTGCTCTTGAATAAGTTTCTGGCTGCAATGTTGGCTGGACTTTATCTTCCTATGTATATCTTTTGACTTTTTTGATGCGTCTGCAATTTCTTTATTCCATTTTCCTTTGCCTCTGGGTTTTCTGACTTTGGAGTAGGTGTGGTGTCCTTCAATAGCTGTTGTTGTGGCTTTTAGGAGAATGTTTTCTAGTTTAGATATCTCTAGTCCAAGAAGTCCATTTGAGTCCTGGTCTATGTTTAGCTTTTCTTCCTTTAGAAGAGTCTCTACAGAGGTTCTGTAGGTGTAGAAAACACGAGCCTACCCCCACCTGGGATCGAACTTGCAACATTCTGATGTTCTACATCTACATCTACATGGTACGTTGAACCATCAACAATTGATGACTATTCAATGGTTAAGTGTTAAAAATGATGCTCTACCGAGTGAGCCAAAGAGACCTCCGACTGGCCCAGTCTAGTACAATCGCTGTAATGTTCTACGAATTGAATCAACAAACACGTGCTTACAGTTCAACACTTTACTAGCAACTCCTTATTCTTTATCTACATTGTATATACATCAGACATGCGCAGTATAAACATTCTATACACGATAGTGCTCAGTCTCTGAATTACCGTAAATCTTATAATTAAACACTACATTCCCTCCTTTATTTAGATTTGAAATAACTCATTAAAATTTGATTGAAATGATGAAAATTAAATTTGACTTTACTAATAATTGTAAATGTAGATTTGATTGAAAACTTGTTTGATAAGTAATAGTTTCTATTTTACAGATACATGATTATTTACAGTTCAGTTGAATTCACTTCATCACAAAGTCCTTGAACTTGGCCAGCAGTCTTATTTCTCGTGTCGGTCGCGAAGGTTTTTCAGTTTCTTGTATAGCATCTGTGCTTGCTTCGATTACAGTCTCGTTTTCTACGATTTTCTCACCCGCATTATCATCTTCACATGAACTTAAGTAAGGTTTCACATGCGAAGAGTTCCTTTCGTATTGAACCCCTGTTGACGATTCAATAGTAACGTTGTTCCCTCGCTTGTCAACGACTTTGTACGGTTCGGATTCGAATGTCGTTGTGAACTTGTCCCGTTTCTGTTGTTTTAGTAGGATGTCATCTCCAACTTTGACGGTTGACTCGGTCGCATTTCTTCGTTTGTCGGCATACAGTTTTCCTTTCCCTTTTTCTTCTGCGTCCCGGTCTCTCACGTCGGTGTCAGTTTCGATATCGGCGCCATATATTTCCGGTAGCTTTGTTCGGATTTTTCGCTTAAACATCATCTGTGATGGCGATACTCCTGTTGTTGTGTGTGGCGTCGTACGATACGCAACAAGGTACTTTCGGAGCTCCTTTTTCCAATCCTTGCTCTCTGATTGCGCAATTCGAATTCTCTTCGACAGCGATCTGTTTTAGCGTTCAACTTCCCCGTTCGCTTGAGGCCAAAGAGGAGTAATTCTGTGGTGAATAATCGCGTTCTCCTCGACATATGTAGCGAATTCCTCACTTATAAACTGTGGTCCGTTATCTGACGTAATTGAATACGGCAGTCCGTGCGTTAAGAACATCTTCTCCAGCGCATCGATTATTTTGTCAGACGTCGTTTTTCGCATAATTTCGATTTCGTAATATCTGCTATAATAGTCAACGACAACAAATAGACTTTCGCCGGTCGGAAATGGTCCTAATAAGTCCATTGCCAAATGTTGCCAAGGAGCAGACGGCAGTTCTGTCCTTTTCATCGGTTCCGGTTTCACAGGTGCTGCGACAATCTGGCATCCGTGACATGTTTTGCAAACTTTTTCGCAATCTTTTTCCAGTCCGGGCCACCATACATTGGTTCTTAATCGTTGTTTCATCGAAACTATCCCTGGATGTCCTTCGTGTGTGAGTTTCAAAACTTGTTTGCGTAACGTCTCCGATATTACGGTACGCGTGCCTCTTAAGACTAATTTTCCAACTGTCGTAAGTTCCGTTTCAATAGCTAGATATATTGGTGCACACGTAGTCTTCTCCCATTTTCCTGTTTTTATCGCATATCGAACTTCTGTTAGTTCTTCGTCTTTTGCCGATTCTCTCTCGATTAATTTGATGTCCAGAGCTCTCGGTGCATTTTCTCGTGCAACCAATCTAATGTAGCTCTCACTGTCGTCAACTGGTTGATACCGGTTTCACAAGTCTGGAAAGTGTATCTGCTATGTTGTTGACCCCTGGTCGGTACACAACATTGAAATCGTTTGGTTGTAATCTGAGAACCCATCGCTCAATTCTCGCCGACGGTTTCGACTTCCGTGAATATATGACTTCCAACGGTTTGTGGTCAGTGACGAGCTCGAATTTAATTCCGTGAAGATACAAATGGAATCTTTCGCAGGCCCAAACGAGTGCTAACGCTTCTTTTTCTGTTTGCGAATATCTCCTCTCGACATCCGATAACGTGCGACTTGCGTAACAGATCACTCGGCTGATTCCTCCTTGTTCCTGTGCGAGAACGGCTCCTAATCCTATCGGGCTAGCTTCCGCTATTATCCATGTTTTGGCATTTTTATCGAAATATGCCAACGATTTACTTTCGCTCAGTTTTTGTTTCAATGCATTGAATGATTTCTCTTGATCGATTCCCCATTTGAATTGAACATTGTTCCTCGTTAACTTCCTCAGTGGTTCCGCCACTGTCGCTAGGTTCGGAATAAATTTCCCGCAATAATTCACGAGGCCTAGAAAACTTCTGACTTCAGACGAAGTCTCAGGGTGTCTCGCATTTATAATTGCCTCGACCCTAGATTTCGTCGGTGCTATACCATCTTTTGATAACACATGGCCCATGAATGTCAGCTGATTCATTTTCAGTTCCAGCTTATCCTTGTTTACCGTAAGTCCCCTTGATTTCAAACGGTTCATAACTTCATGAAGACGGTCGTCGTGTTCCTGCTCGGTTTTTCCTTGAATGATGATGTCATCAGATATATTATTGACACCCTCTATTCCTGACAAGATATTTTGAATAGTGTGCTGATATAATTCAGGAGCAGAACTGATACCGAACATAAGGCGCTTATAACGATACAAGCCCTTGTGTGTGATGAACATTGTGATGTCACGTGACTCTTCGTCGAGTTTTAGTTGATGGTATCCCCATTTAAGATCCAATTTGCTGAAGTATTTCGCACCATTCATGTCGTTCAAAACTTCGTCGATCGTTGGTATCGGGAATCTTTCTCTGATAACCCCTGTGTTGGCTTGCCGCATGTCAACGCATAAATGGATTTCTCCTGACGGTTTTGGCGCTATGACCACGGGACTTATCCATGTTGACGGTCCTTCCACCTTTTCGATTATCTCCATTCTTTCTAGCTCATTTAATTTTTCCTCTACTTTGTTTCTAAGGGAAAATGGAATCCGCCGTAAACCCTGAACTACTGGTTTCACCCTTGGATCTATATGAATTTTAATTTGGTGATCAATCAGCGTTCCGACCCCATCAAAGACTTCTGGATACGCTCCTTCTAAATCGGTAGTCGTCAAATATACAGTATTGACACTATCATCCGTGTAGATCTTGAGTAGCCCTAGTTCCGTTGCTGTTTTTCTCCCTAGCAATGCCTCTCCCTTTCTGTCGATCACGATGAATTCCACGTTTTCTTTTTGACGTTTCCTTGTGATAACATCTGCGTAGAAAACACCTAATATCGGAAGTGGTTTCGGATTCCCGTAAGCGTATATCTTTCTCACGGTTTTCTCTGACTTGCACTTGATCTTTTTATCTTTTAGATTCGTCCACATTTGTTTGTCTATGATATTGCAGCTCGCTCCGGAGTCAATTAACATGTTTATGTTCACTCCCCCGACTTTGACAGTAATCTGGTTATTGTTGTCCGCGAATCCAGATACAGAGAAAGCGAACTCTTCTTCACCGCTTTGTTCCTCAACGTGACGTACTCGAGGTTTCCCTTTTCCCTGTTTCCGCGCCTGTGGTACTCTTGTTTTGCAACAAATCGCGAAGTGCCCCTCTCTACCACATTTATTGCACAGCTTATCTCTCGCTGGGCATGTGAGATCCTTTCCGAAATGACCCTTGTTTCCGCGTCTGAAGCATAACTTTTCTGGTTTCGCCGCTTGTTTACCGTTGTGCATGTATCCATGATCTGGTTTCTTCACTACTTGACGCTCCCTCCTTCCGGCTACTTTGTTTATTTTAAGTTCCTTCATTCCTTCAATGTTTCTTGCTTGCTTATCTGCCGTTTCCATCGATGTAGCTATTTGTCTTAATTGATCTAATGTTAAAGTTCTTCCTTTTTCAAGCAATTTTCGTCTCAGATGTGAAGACATACATTTGTCGATCACCTGATCTCGTATTTGGTCGTCCAAAGTAGCACCAAATTCACAATATTCTGCCTGTTGTTTTAATCTTGTAATAAATTGCTCGATGGTTTCTGACTCAGATTGCGCTAAATTTGCGTACTTCAAATTTACTTGAGGGCTGAAATAAGTCTTTAAAGCTGTTTTAGTTTTAACATAAGCGTCATCTTCTCCGGTGATTTCAGGTAACATATAATAAATGTCTTGGACATTCATTCCTGCACAATGGAGTAAAAGAGCCTTCTTTTGATCTGCGTCTGTCACTCCTTTCCCGGTTACAAATAGTTCAAAAGCTCGGATCCATCTTTTCCATTTAGTTCCAATGTTTGAAACTTCTCCTTTGCAATCAAATTGTGGCAATCCCCCTAAATCTGTAGTGATTGCAGTTGCCATATCGAATTTAATCTCTTTCTCCGAATTTAATCTTTATGTCCGAATTTAATCTTTTTGTCCGAATTACTGACTTACCATCCTCGTCGCCAATGTATGTTCTACGAATTGAATCAACAAACACGTGCTTACAGTTCAACACTTTACTAGCAACTCCTTATTCTTTATCTACATTGTATATACATCAGACATGCGCAGTATAAACATTCTATACACGATAGTGCTCAGTCTCTGAATTACCGTAAATCTTATAATTAAACACTACAATCGCCAGTTTACTACACTACTTTCCCCTTGCAATTTTGGGCCTCCCTGCCCCTCTTCGACAACCCTCCTAACCACCACCTCTCTGTTGGATTTACATTAGGTGCCATTGTAGAAAACACGAGATTACCCCCACCTGGGATCTAACTCGCAACCTTCTGATGTTAAGTCCTACGCTCTACCGAGTGAGCCAAAGAGATGTACGTCCCACTGGCCCAGTCCAGTACAAGCGCCAGTTTACTACAGCTATACACACATTGGCTGCTCATTACACTTGCAAAAGGGTGCTGCAGTATCTGTAGATAGATAGATACATCCAATCACCATGAAACTCGGAACAAATAATGCTTCACCCTTTATTGCTCAAAGGCTCCCATGTAGGTCGGAAGCTCCCTGGAGCTTGTTATATGCATATTATTATACCGACTTTAAATAAATCTTGTCTCATGTCTCATTATACAAATGCCTTTGTAAAAATTTGAAAATTGACCTACAAATGCTGATTTTGCTGATGGGTACCTCTCAATGCAGGATTTTATTGATCAGTTGACAAGAATAGATTTTTGGAAAATATTTGAATCTGAAAGTAGGTCAAGATCTGTTCTTAACTCAATGACATCATGCACTTTCCCCGGCATCTAAACAGACGAAAGTTACAAACAACAGGAGAAACAAATGCTAAAAATATACTGAATGCAGTTACTTTGAGATAATTCCTTTTGCATGTCAATTATTTTTCTTAAGGAGGTATTGAACACTTGGACGCCAAATTCAATTTTTCAAAAAATTTTTGAAATTATATATTTCTTGTCTGTCCTTGACTATACAGACTTACAGTTGATTCTATCCACAGGAAAATTTTCTACGAGACTTTGAAATATGCATTAATCGACGTTTTCGTGAATTTCTTGATGACGCCATAATAATGAAAGTGTCATTCCAGTTCTCGTAAAGCTATTGGAAATTAATTTTGATTTAACTTCAAAAATATCCATAAATATATTGCACTTATCAGGGACTAATCTACCTCTGCGTCCTGCGTCTCTGACGCATAAAAATCGCCCAGGACCCTTTGATTCTTGATCGCTGCGTCCCACCGTACCCATTATTCGCTTTCGTATAATGCGTCCCCTTTAAATAGTTTATTGTTTACATATAACTTTCAGAGTCGAGAAAGTGGAATTGTTTTATTAATTTATATTTTGTCCGCTCTTTTAAACCATACAGAATGTTGATCATGTCCATAGTATTGTACGAGAAATTGTTGTGCATCAAAATTTTTCGATATATAAAAGTTAAATGCGGTCCGATGCGAGTCTCTCTTATCATTCGGATTCAGAAGGACATGTTATATGTACTATATATTTATGAAAAAACTTCGCAGGATAATATGAATCAATCAGTTCAAATCATTTAATTCACACGTAAATGTAGTAAATGCCGTAATTTAATGTTTATCTAGTTGCTTTATTTAGGTTTCGTACATGAGTATAGTAAAACGTTATCCAAACATAACGTTTTACTATACTCATGTACTAAGCCTAACTTGCGTAAATAAAGCAACTAAATAAACAATAAATTACTTAATTCGGCAAATTTGACTAAAGATTGAAGTTTGGAAGAAAGACATTTTATTGCTAATAATTTTTTTTCTGGAATACATGTATAACGATGTCGCGGACATAAATTGCCGCAAGCCATTCATATCGCTTGTATTTGCGAACTTAAGATGCCGCAAAAAAAGACGGTTTATAGTAATTGGGACCCATAAAATTCTGCTGGGACCCATTGTTTTGGCTAAGGACCCATTGGTCAAATTTCATCGGGTCCAGAGGACCCATTTAGATCAAATTGTAGATTAATCTCTGACTTATATATGGAAAAGATAAAATGAATTGTGTTTTAAACACAGGCAGGACACTTGAATAAATGATGACTCTGTCGCTAAAAAATTGCAATTTCGAGCCAATTTACTGTAGTTGCTAGTTAATTATTAGGAATCCTGTGGATGAATCTTTGTCAAAAACTATCAAAATTATCAAGAATGTTCAGAGATGATTTCATGATTAAATGGGTAAAATTGAATTTAGGATTAAAAAATTACAAGGCTTTATATTTTCCAATTTTTAGCTCACCTCGACGAAGTTGAGTGAGCTTATGCTATAACCCCACGCGTCCGCGTCCGCGTCCTCGTCCGCGTCCGTGTCCGCATCCGTGTCCGCGTCCGCGTCCGGTTAAGAAGTTTGGGGTAGCTCAGTATCTGACAAAGTACTAATGCTACAGTAACCAAACTGGCACAAGTGATTCATCTTTGGATGCTGAGGTGAACCCATGCATCGGATGCAGCATCTGACCTACATTTTCCGCTTGAGTGACTTGGTTAAGAAGTTTGGGGTAGCTCAGTATCTGACAAAGTACTGATGCTACAGTAACCAAACTTGCACAAGTGATTCATCTTTGGATGCTGAGGTGAACCCATGCATTGGATGCAGCATCTGACCTACATTTTCCGCTTGAGTGACTTGGTTAAGAAGTTTGGGGTAGCTCAGTATCTGACAAAGTACTAATGCTACAGTAACCAAACTGGCACAAGTGATTCATCTTTGGATGCTGAGGTGAACCCATGCATCATATGCAGCATCTGACCTACATTTTCCGCTTGAGTGACTTGGTTAAGAAGTTTGGGGTAGCTCAGTATCTGACAAAGTACTGATGCTACAGTAACCAAACTTGCACAAGTGATTCATCTTTGGATGCTGAGGTGAACCCATGCATGGGATGCAGCATCTGACCTACATTTTCCGCTTGAGTGACTTGGTTAAGAAGTTTGGGGTAGCTCAGTATCTGACAAAGTACTAATGCTACAGTAACCAAACTTGCACAAGTGATTCATCTTTGGATGCTGAGGTGAACCCATGCATCGGATGCAGCATCTGACCTACATTTTCCGCTTGAGTGACTTGGTTAAGAAGTTTGGGGTAGCTCAGTATCTGACAAAGTACTGATGCTACAGTAACCAAACTTGCATAAGTGATTCATCTTTGGATGCTGAGGTGAACCCATGCACCGGATGCAGCATCTGACCTACATTTTACGCTTGAGTGATTTGAATAAGAAGTTTGGGGTAGCTCAGTATCTAACAAAGTACTAATGCTACAGTAACCAAACTTGCACAAGTGATTCATCTTTGGATGCCGAGATGGATCCATGCATCGGATGCAGCATCTGACCTACTTTTTCCACTTGAGTGATTTCGCTTTTAAAAGCCAATATTGAGCAAAGTATAAGTGCTACATGTACCAAACTTGCATATTGGATGTATCTTTGATTAAACTTTCATAAAATGACCTTGACCTACTTTTTCCGCTTGAGTGATTTTGCCTTTAAAAGCCAATATTGAGCAAAGTATAAGTGCTAGATGTTCCAAACTTGCATATTAGATGTATCTTTGATAAAACTTTCATAAAATGACCTCGACCTACTTTTTCCGCTTGAGTGATTTTGCCTTTAAAAGCCAATATTGAGCAAAGTATAAGTGATACATGTACCAAACTTGCATATTGGATGTATCTTTGATCAAACTTTCATAAAATGACCTTGACCTACTTTTTCCGCTTGAGTGATTTTGCCTTTAAAAGCCAATATTGAGCAAAGTATAAGTGATACATGTACCAAACTTGCATATTGGATGTATCTTTGATCAATCTTTCATAAAATGACCTTGACCTTCTTCTTCCGCTTGAGTGATTTTGCCTTTAAAAGCCAATATTGAGCAAAGTATAAGTGCTACATGTACCAAACTTGCATATTGGATGTATCTTTGATCAATCTTTCATAAAATGATCTTGACCTACTTTTTCCGCTTGAGTGATTTTGCTCTATAAAGCCAATATTGAGCAAAGTATAACTGCTACATGTACCAAACTTGCATATTGGATATATCTTTGATCAAACTTTCATAAATTGACCTTGACCTACTTTTTCTGCTTGAGTGGTTTTGCCTTTAAAAGCCAATTTACATGTACTAAGAAATATGTTTGAATTGAATTTTGCTGTCACGAGGTGAGCTTTGTAATCTGTGATTACCTATGTTTAGCTCATCTCGACGAAGTTGAGTGAGCTTATGCTATACCCCCGCGCGCCCTCGTCTGGTTAAGAAGTTTGGGGTAATTCGGTATTTGGCAAAGTACTGATGCTACAGTAACCAAACTTGCACAAGTGATTCATATTTGGATGGCGAGGTGAACCCATGCATCGGATGCTGCATCTGACCTACATTTTCCGCTTGAGTGACTTGGTTAAGAAGTTTGGGGTAGCTCAGAGTGGCTTGGTTAAGAAGTTTGGGGTAGCTCAGTATTTGGCAAAGTACTGATGCTACAGTAACCAAACTTGCACAAGTAATTCATCTTTGGATGCTGAGGTGAACCTATGCATCAGATGCTGCATCTGACCTACATTTTCCGCTTGAGTGACTTGGTTAAGAAGTTTGGGGTAGCTCAGAGTGGCTTGGTTAAGAAGTTTGGGGTAGCTCAGTATCTGACAAAGTACTGATGCTACAGTAATCAAACTTTCACAAGTGATTCATCATGGGATGCCGAGATGGACCCATGTATCGGATGCAGCATCTGACCTACTTTTTCCACTTTAGTGATTTTACTTTTAAAAGCCAATATTGAGCAAAGTATAAGCGCTACATGTACCAAACTTGTTTATTGGATGTATCTTTGATCAAACTTTCAAAAAATGACCTTGACCTACTTTTTCTGCTTGAGTGATTTTGCCTTTAAAAGCCAATATTGGGCAAGGTATAAGTGCTACATGTACCAAACTTGTTTATTGGATGTATCTTTGATCAAACTTTCAAAAAATGACCTTGACCTACTTTTTCCGCTTGAGTGATTTTGCCTTTAAAAGCCAATATTGAGCAAAGTATAAGTGCTACATGTACCAAACTTGCATATTGGATGTATCTTTGATCAAACTTTCATAAAATGACCTTGACCTACTTTTTCCGCTTGAATGATTTTGCCTTTAAAAGCCAATATACATTTACTTAGAAATATGTTTGAATTGAATTTTGCTGCCATGAGGTGAGCTTTGTAATCTGTGATTACCTATGTTTTCTTCCAAAATCGTCCATTTTCAATGAAGTGTCATCCGCTTTCCTGTTACGTAAATGTGTCAACGAATACACTGTGATGAAGATTTAATTTTCCATTTTATACATGCTAAGTTTCAATGCCATACGTTTTGTAATAATGTTTTTATTGCATTTTGAGTGCGAAGGTTTGTGACGCCATTTTTCCCAATAACGTCGAAATGACGTCGTGGTTTGCTCATGGATAAAACTCCCAAAGTCCTAAATTTCGAAAATCGCCATAATTTCTTCAAATGACGCCGGAAATTATTCAAACTTCATAAGGATACTCAAATGCATATATCAATCAGAGTATCAAATGTTTTAAGGGAGTTAAGGCTGTACTTTTCCTTTGAAGAAAACAAATAATGCCGCTGCCATCGTGGTGTTCAAACCCTCCTTAAATACCTAGACGTCTGTACATTGTCACCAAAATTGTGAAATCTGAATACTGTAGAATTTTAATGTCTCTATGCAGGAACTGGCAAAAACCAAGCTTTACATCAGGCTTACCAGTTACTGAGGAATGTTGCTGAAAGTAAACCTGCCACAGATGCCCCGGAATCCTATGGCTCCGATTTGTATGTTATATGTGCTGAAACAGCATTCCAAGTAAGTGTGCAATTTACATATACAAGGCCATTTAATTTTATATTCATAAATGATATTAAGATTTTTACCGCCTTTGCAAAAAACAAAGTTTAAGAGGGAATATAGCATTGCTGTTGTACATCTATGTTTTTACTGGTATGCATGGTATGTATATGTCTGGAAAATTGTGAGCACAATGTAAGACAAACAAAACAATATACATGTAGAATCACCAAACCTTTAAAAAGTGCATCATGAATTCAGCTCTACTACATGTATCATGCAACCATATACATATTTAGTAATTCTTATTTTGATAAAGAGAAATACATGGAATAATTTCTTTAATCCAGAATGGTCTTACGGACATGGCTAAGGAATGCCTGAAGATGTACTTTATGAAGCCACCACCAGCTAACCAGTTCCTGTGTAGGGCGTATCTATGTCAAGCTCAACTACTGGCTCCACAGGAAGCCAATAATGCTGTAAGTGTAACTGTGTACAAAATATATATACTAGTAGAAAGTGATCTGTCCAGAGTGGGATTTATGCAGTCAAGCAAATCATATGTTTAAGCCAACATTATAATTCAATGGATTATGTAGATTGTGTATAGTGAATTCACTCTGTAAAATTAGATATTTTTGGAGGTGAAAAAGTTTTGCTATATTTGACTGTTAAATTTGTTAAAGTTTTCATTTTTTTTTTCTAAATGATCCCTCAATTCATGCCAATAGAGTGACATTGTCCATCCATCTGTCTGTCTAATGTTAAAAAACTTTGTGAATTGATACAGTTTTCCATCCAGTTTTCCATCCAGTTTTCTTCTGATGATTCATGTACATGTACTTGCATTAACAGAAAAATATGAGATTCATTTCTTAAATGAAATGATTGAAAAAAATGGATTGATTTCTATCATATTAATATTTTATGCAGACATTTCATGCCATTTGAATATTTGTTTGTAGGAACAACTTGAGAAAGCTGTGGTTTACCTTGTCAAAGCAATCTCCTTTGCTAAGAAAAATCCCAGGTAAAGATTCAGAAACATTTCTATGAAATTTTTCTAAATTATATTAAGAAGATTCATCTTCGTAACTGAGTAATTTTAATTTTATTAGCTCTACTGGTCAAAGACCAGTCGAGCTTATGCGATACCATGTTGTCCGGCGTCCGTCCGTCTGTCTGTCTGTCTGTCTGTCTGTTAACATTTTTTTTGTTAGCGCAACTCCTCTGAAACCATAAATGATAGAAAGCTAATACTTTTTGCATTTAGTTTGGTCCATGGTCTAGTTGTGCACCTGATATTTTGTTTGAGCCTCTGACCCCCAGGGTCTTCGAAAATGGGTGTGGTCATTTTCTCCTTTATAAGGCTATGTAATCTAGTGAACACCAATTCTCAGAGAGTATAATTGATAGAGAAATAATTCTTTTTGCAATGTAATCAGTCTCTGGTCCAGTTGTGCATCTGATATTTTGTTTGAGCCTCTGACCCCCAGGGTCTTTGAAAATGGGTGTGGTCATTTTCTCCTATATATGTCTATGTAATCTAGTGAACACCAATTCTCAGAAAGTATAATTGATAGAGAAATAATTCTTATTGCAATATAATCAGTCTCTGGTCCAGTTTTGCACCTGATATTTTGTTTGAGCCTCTGGCCCCCAGGGTCTTCGAAATGGGTGTGGTCATTTTCTCCTATATACATGTATGTCTATGTAATCTATTGAACACCAATTCTCAGAAAGTATAATTGATAGAGAAATAATTCTTTTTGCAATATAATCAGTCTCTGGTCCAGTTGTGCACCTGATATTTTGTTTGAGCCTCTGACCCCAGGGTCTTCGAAAATGGTTGTGGTCATTTTCTCCTATATGAGTCTATGTAATCTATTGAACACCAATTCTCAGAAAGTGTAATTGATAGAGAAAATAATTCTTTTTGCAATATAATCAGTCTCTGGTCTAGTTGTGCACCTGATATTTTGTATGAGCCACTGAGCCATTTTCTCCTATATAAGTCTATATTACCTTGTGAACATCAATTCTCAGAAAGTATAATTGATAGAGAGATAATTTTTTCAGCATCTGACCTCCAGAGTCTTTGAAATGGGTGTGGTCATGTTCTTCTATTCAACTCTAATAGTCCCTAATCTGTAATCTAGTGAACACCAGTTCTCAGAAAGTATCATTTATACTGTAGAGAGATATTTCTTTTTCCATTTCAATGAGTCTGTGGTCTGATTGTGTGCCTGAGATTCTGTTTAAGACTGACCGGTCTTTGAAATGGGTGTGGTCATTTTTTACTATATAAGTCTTTGTAATCTTGTGAACACCAGATCTCAGAATGTATACCGGTAATTCATGGAGAGTAAATTCTTTTTGCATTACATGTATTATGTGTCTGGTGTAGATGTGCATCTGATATTTTGTGTGAGCCCCTGTCCCCCAGGGTTGGAAAATGGATGTTAGTTCAGTGAATTTAACAAAACAGCCAGTAGAGCTTCAGTCTCATCAGAGACTTCTGGTTTCACATGTAAGTGCCATGCAAGAGTGGCATACAGGGATCACTAGTCCAGTGTCTGTCTGTCTGTCTGTCTGTCTGTCTGTCTGTCCTGCCTGTCCTTTCCACCTGTTGGTTGGTCACTCACTCACTCACTCACTCACTCACTCACTCACTCACTCACTCACTCACTCACTCACTCACTCACTCACTCACTCACACATTCATTCTCTTATCTTCTCACTCACTCTCACTCTTTCACTCACACTCATTCACTTACTCACTATTTCACTCACTCTCTCATTCTCTTACAAACTCATTCACTCACTCACTCACTCATTCACTCACTCACTCACTCACTCGCTCTTTCACTATAACTCACTTGACATGCATTGTACTTACATGCAGAAATGCTCAAGCATGTTGAGACTTTAAAATACATACATGTATGTACTGTGAAATCATATATTTTGTGGGGCCAAATTTTCGTGGATTCGTGAGATTCAGTATTTTTGTGGGGATGTAATATCATGGATGCTGCCTATTCACAGAACAATATTATTGTCCCACATGTAAATGAAGTACGAGCGAACTTGGAGTTACATTGCATAGAAAGAAGACAATTGACTCTTTGACGTTTTCACTGCACATCGAATGGATTCATTGAAAGAGAAACTCTCAAAACACAATAAAAACAAAATAGCTTATTGCCACTCACACCAAGATGTCGCTGAAATGTGACTTAATTAAAAGTGGGTTTTACAAGGTTGGCTTGTTATAAACAGCTGTGAAACATAGTTGACAAACATTGCAATTAAAAGCAATTAATGTATGTGTCCACATTATTGGAAAGTGTTTATTCGTCAATCACCTGTAAAATATGCATCCTTGTTTGTCATGAAAAGTTGTTCCAATTTCTTTATGTACATTATTAGTTGGGGAAGTAAATTTGTAGATGAGGCTATCCATGAAAACCTCGAAAATTGAGCCCCCACGAAATATAATGATTTCACAGTATCCTTTGAGGAGCAGAGTCACCTTCAAGGTCAAAGTTACATGATTCCCAATTTTCCATAGGTTCAAACTTGGAACAGGCGACAAAGCTGTTCTTGATCATTCTTTTGTAATTAAAGCTTTTCTTCTATTACTATAAAAATGTGCTTCCTATTCAATTATAATTAAAACTTGAACAAAATGTTATAAATTAAGGAAAAAAGTGCATGTGTACATGTGTATGCATTTTATTGTCATTATCAATACATGTACCGCGTTGTATATTTTTGAAATTTATAACAACTAAACTTATATGATTTCAGATACCACTTTTTGGTGTACAATGCGTCTGTGATATACTGGCAGTTCTGTCGTCCATTCCTGAAGCCAAAGTTTCGACAATATCTAGCTCGGAGCTTACATCAAGTAGTAAAGGCACTGGATGATATAGAGGACAAGGATTTTGAATGGCGAGCACAGCTGATGGTGTAAGTAGTAACTAGTGTGATGTCAGCACAGCTGATGGTGTAAGTAGTAACTAGTGTGATGTCAGAGAAACTGATTGGTTTATAATCCTTATTTGTATTGAGAAATACGAAAGAATAAAGCAATTTTTGTAAACTAGTTATTTACGTGTTTATGATATCATTATTTTGTCGCCTGCGAAGCATAGCGGCACTTAATTCATTTTATTTATGTAAATGAACAATAGGATGTAATGCTCAGAGCTATTTATTACATTCATGAAAATTGTATTAAATTTAAAAGGTTACTAATTTGACATTGAATATTGATATAAGTTTGTGTATACATCTTTCATTAGAGCATTGATTGAGTGTCATTTGGATGCTGGGAGGAAAACTGATGCTTCTGGTATAGCTCAAGCAGCAGCATCGTTCATTAAACAGAACGTTCCTCATCTGTACAAACAAGTTTTTGGACTCATTGTAAGTTAACAATGCTACTGTGTTTCTATTATTTCTCTTGATAGCTTATGCATTGATAACTATGTTAATATCTTGAAATTCTGACTCATTCTTTTTGAAATTGGTTAAAGTACTAAGGGTTTAATTTTTTAGCAAATTTTATCTCTTTTCTGTGTGAAGTCATTTCATAGTAGAGGTTTCAAAAATTAGAAAAGGAATATTGTATGAAAGTTCTTGATCAAGTATTAAAATAATGTTTTCAATGAATATAAGGCTGTCACTAATATTGTGTATAAAACATACACCATTCACTTACATATTGATGTCACTGACTTTTACAGGTAAGAAACCAGCTTCTTGATTCTTCAAAATTACACAAGGATGTTAAATCTTCTCCTGAACTGTCAGTATATTACAAAATACTGAAACTTAAAGTGTAAGTATAAGTATAACATTATATTCTGAACAACTTTTAAAATGTCATAAATATGTATTATGAGTTGCAAAATTGTCTTACTGTTGGACTTTTACATCCATATCATTATACGAAGGTACATTATACATGTATTTATGTTTTTATGGAATATTTTTAACCATGTTATCAGGTTTTGTTCTTGTTGCATGTATTGAGTTTGCAGTCAAGATTGAGATTTATCAGGGAAAAGAAGATTCAAGATTTAATATTTTATGACATTTAAAAAATTTTTTTGCTCAGGTCCCATGATACCAACGAGCCTCGTGAGTTTTACAGTGAGATACAGTCTATACTGAATCAAGTAGGAGTGGCTCACACAAGTACAGTTAATGTAGAGTCAGCTAGGGGTACAAAGTCCAAAAGTATCAGAACCCACTCTCCTGGTACCGGACCAGCTAAACCAGAGGAACTGGAGAAAGAAAGGTAAACATTTTGAATAGTCATTGGAATTGATGACAAAGTCTTTGATAGCTCTTTTAACTTTTATTACTGAAGAGAAAATTTAACTGAACTGAGGGAAGGGGAAGAAGTGTATTTTTGTATTATTGAAATTGATGAATAGCTGAAATTAAAAAATTAATTGAAAATTGATAAAAAAAAAAACTGAGATTTTTACTCCCACATATTTGCTGTAACCAAGATTTGTATGAGATTGAAACACTTTTCTTTACTAGCACACAATAGGTTACTAAGCTTAGATGCTATAATGTCTTCATCATCATTTGTTTTTGCTCAGGATGAATTTTATTTCTCGAAGTCAAACGACACTTCCAATAAATAAAACACCATTACAAGTTATCGATAGAAGTCTCACTCAACCAAATATGATAGATCAGTAAGTTGTATGGGATGTTAGTGGCTAGGTCATATATACATGTATATATATTAGAATAAATAAGCAGACACATAGACATAGCTCTTAGAAAATTATATCTATATCATATAGCCATGTCTGACATCTGCATCATAGCCTGTGGCAAACATAATGAAATTTACGAATTAAATGCATTTACATGTATGGCTTACAGAACATGCTTTGTTACTTATGAGTAAATGTGTCAATAGCAAGTGGAAAATACATGCAAATGTACTACATTTGTTTGTACCATGCCTGCATTTTACTTAGTAGTACATTTGTTAAAAAATCAAACTTCTATAAGTCCCTAGCATAAATCTGTAGTTGGTCTGACACTAGACATTGAAGAGATCACATGTAAATCTGAAAAATGGGAAATTTGTATAGAACTTTGTTTATAGTGTAACATGGAAGACCATATAGAACTTTCTGTATAGTGTAACACGGAAGACCATTGGAAATCATAATAAAGTAAGGTAAATTGAACATCCTACACTGGAATGTTCAACATATACTTATGCTATAAAGTATTTGAAGAGCTCCACAACTTTCTTCCTTAAGGTGAAATAAACATTCATTTTACTGTGATGTTGACCCTAGATTAAGTTAGATAATATGAAAAAGCTTAGCAATATCTAAAATTTTCAAATGCAAAAGGTATTACTGTGTAAATCATTATGGTGACCTTGACCTTCGATCTCCGTAGAGAAGTATTTGTTTCTTCATTCGGAAGATGAGTGCATAATAAACAAATACATGTATAGTTTTGCTAGAATAGGTAGACCTTTTAACTCTCCATACATATAAAAGCCTGTACACAATGTCTGAGCTAAAAGAAAATCATTGTAGATCACAATCTCCCACTAAAAGATTGTAAGTAAAGAAAGACCAAGTGTTCTGTTAACATAATTAAGTTGTTAAGGATTGCTAATGTTGTAGTTTATGTTTTAATGACTGTATTTTTGAATAATATTACATAAATCAAGAGCATTAACTTTGAATCTTAATTCATAGAAGTAGAAATTGAGTTAATACTCATTGTTCATATTTGTGGAAAAATATGTTTATTCATTGATTGAAAACATACTAACATCATTTGCTTTAATACTAACTGATTATACCTTATTAATCTCTTTCACAGAGGGTGCTCTGCTACTCTTTGCTTTTACCTTTGTCATCAGCTGAATTACAAGATTCTTGTAAAAACGATTTTAACATTAATCGTTGAAATCATTGTAGATGGTGCACTTACTTTTGGTGAAATGAAGTCTCATTTTCTTTAGAATTTAGTGGTTAATATTGTCAAATTCAAATGTTTGAAAGATTTAAAGTACATATTGTATGTAATCTTGTAATTGAGCTGACAACAGAGGTAAAAGCAAAGCATAGCAGAGCGAAAGAGATTGTATGCCTTATATGTTGTAATAATTAGGTATACTGTGGGTACATATACAGATAAGAATAAAGATTTGAAATTACATGTAACATGAGGGCCATTCAATATTGTCTGCCTTTCCTTCACAGTTCAGCTATATCGCCTGTAAATGATTCTATAGAGACAAATTCTGATGACAGAGTTGTCTCACCAGAAATGTCGTAAGTTGGTAGCATTGTTACGATAGCTAGCATGGCGTTATGTCCCCTGTAGCTGGGTTGTGACCTTTTATCTCTGTACTTCATTGTATATTTTATATGTGCATGTAAAGTATTTTCATACTGTACTTATATGAAATCCATTATTTAAAAATTACATCTTTATATCTGCAATATTACAGATATTTACATTAAAAAAAAAAGAAGATCAAACTTGTCACACTTTCAATCTTAATATCACTGCATGGCATGTTGATTTTGGGATTTCACAAATATTTCATACTATATAAAATGATGCATTATTATATGTTTGATAGATAAATCATATAAATAGAATTATAATTATATTCCCATTTAAAAGATTTTAAAACTTGTAATTGCATTTATTTGTAATAAAAATGATGTAAATGTGCATTGTAAAATTCCTTTTAAGTGAAAGCTTTTAACGTAGCTAGATTAAACCTTGTGGTATTTTGTGTGCTGATTGTTCAGTGTTAGGACATAGCTTAGTGTTTCAATTTGTTCTTAGATTGTCATAGGTATTTTCCCTCATCCTCGCATGATGCAGCAGAAATTCTCATTTCTCTGCTTTTTCTAAATGTCAATTAATAAATATTTTGTTTATTTCATTTAACTAATATATTCATAACCTTTTCATTTTGTAATAATTGCCAAATGCATGAACTTTTAGTTTTTATAGTAATGAAAACATTAAGTGTGAAAATCATGTTGAATGCAGCCAGTATCTTCTTTGCGTCATTTTACATTGAAATGGATGTTAGAATAAGAGAAAACAGTCTGACATAATTATTATTTTCACTGTTATAGGAAAAGTCCAGCTAAAGGGACAGGTCGTCGCACTCCCACCCCCACTACAACCAAACAGCTAGCTACAGACAGCCCAGAGAAGTAAGTCAAGTATCCAATCTCTTTGCATGAAAATTGCACATTTGAAGTAGCATGTTCACAAAACCTTATTTTGCATGGTAGCTATTTACAGTTGGAATATTATATATGAATAAGATATAGATTCTGAATTTGTTAATGACCATTTAGCACTATGTATTATTAACTTTTTCTATAGTATAGTGTCTGGTGCATTGTCTCATTTCTGATGATTCACTACCGGTACATACCGTTATTTATTTTGGCTGTGATTGTAGCATGCTGGCCTTAGTGTAGGAATTTCCCTCTTTATTGAAACACAGTCATTAAATCTCTAACAGGGGATTGCCAAATAAACTGTTTACATATGCATGGCTCCCCTTCTTCTTGTTCAACTTGGTCCTTGTGTATCATGAATGAAAAAAAACTCTTGAATAAAACATACAATCAGATTCTGAACTTTTAAATAAAAAACATCCATGGTGAATGTTTGTATTTGACTTTTTATTTAATAAGTGGTGAGACTGTGTTTGGAATTTTTAATTAACTGTTGCCTCAAACCTGTTCACCACCTTTTCCCAGTCTCTGATGTTATACCATATTGATTTCAGATTTGTTGAAATGTCAGGAAGGTGATTTGATATTGGTTCTGACAACATTTCATTTCTTTGTTCTAAGCACTTTGTGCTTTCGCAGCATTTTTGTATTACATGCATCATCTTTTTTCGTCTATTGAATATTTTGATTTTACATTTGATGTGAATGGATTTGAGCATCAAATCATTTCATTGCAATCATATTTTATTTCATGAATAATTTCACACGAGATGAACACCAAATAAATAAATTTTTAAGTCTCACTGATTTTCTTGCTTTCAGAAAAATGTACAGTATATATATGTAGTTATGAGAAATTTATATTTTCATGTTATCACTGCATGCATTGTTAGATCTAATAGTATCGGTATTAAAAACTATATATGTAGTATTAGAAAGTAATATAAAGTATGCATGAAATTATATTTGCACACTTAGTTTTAATGACAAATTATTTAACAAAATTATGTAAAAAAAATTGCAGAAAATGTTAAAATCGTCATCATCATTGTTACATAAATGAGTATGCTTACGTTGTCTTTTCATGTTCCAAGTACTAACATGAAGAATTGCCGTTGAGGAGTGTTAATGTTTTAACTCTGCGCTGAAAAAATGCATTTTCATCATACTTATTATGTCAGAGATATGACCAAAATGTTTACAAAACCTTGCAGAGTAATTACAATTATAGAACCCAGTAATAAGAAAAGAAGTGATGAGTTTCTTGCTAATTGATGAAACAAGCACAAAAAGGACTGTCAGAATTTTTTCAATTAGGAATTTTAAAGTGGAAGTACATGTATCATTTAGAAAAAAAAAATCATGATAAAATGTCTTATATTAAGTAGTCACCACATTTGTTCAAACAGACTTCTTGAAAAAGAAAAGGTCTCATTTATCAGTAAATTGATGATAGGTATATATTGGAGCTGCCATTTTTGATTGATTTTGTACATCTGATACATGATTGCTTATCTATAAAGGCTGAAGAAATGAATGACTTAAGTTAGTCTGCCAGAAGTTTTATGTTGAATTCAGTGTTATAAAGCACAGGGTTCAATAATAGTTTTACATTTAAAGTAAGGTGATTAGTATTGAAAAGATTTAGAATAGAATAAAACTAAATAGAAAAAAAAGGAGGTACAT
The DNA here is from genome assembly GCA_028142955.1 of Pinctada fucata. NCBI lineage: Eukaryota > Metazoa > Mollusca > Bivalvia > Pterioida > Pteriidae > Pinctada > Pinctada fucata. Next base: position 65,659,011 of record AP027105.1, read on the forward strand.
GTATTAGCTTTGTCAGATAATGCAGCTCTTGATTCATGATTTAGTGTATCTTTGGCTTTGCAGACCGTATTTGCTGTTAGAGCTGGCACGATTCTGTGTGGAATTAGGTTTCCCTGACTTAGCCCAGGACTGTGTAGACCACATGAAAACATGTGTCGTCAAGGTAACCTAACTTGTACCAAATATTACTGTATCTTATTGTGCCAATTATTGGCATTCAATGTTGAGTTCTACATTATGTATGTTATGTTGTACTATAAACATGTATTGTATCATAATTACTGACAATGTATTTTACTGTAGGACCCGGCTTACTGTATGTTATGTTGTACTATGTATCGTATCATAATTACTGACATTGTATTTTACTGTAGGACCCGGCATACTATTTGGAGTTGGAGTTCCTACAGTGTGAATTGATGGTGAAGGGATTAGGTGACACCCAGGAGTCCTTCCAAAGATCTGTCATAGACGTAAGTCATCATTATCCAATACTTACTGTGTTATACAGGTCTAGCTAATTAGTTTTGGATTTCATCATTTCTAGACATTTTAGATTAAAAGTGTACCCTTGCATCAGAATGCGTTAGAAAAATAGTACGTTAGTGTAAAGAGGTACATGTAGAGAACCTTATAATACCAGTCTTATCTAACCAGTAGACCATTATTACTGATTCTCAAGGACAAAACACAAAATGTATTTATACCTATGAATTTCATGTATAGTTTGTACATTTGCACTGTTGATATGGAGTAAGGATTTCTGACCATGCAGACAGTATAACTTTATGAAGTATAAGTATTGATGTATTGCTATAATTGAATGTTCTTGACATAGACTCGGCTCCAGGCCATAAAGAGGTGTGAGGAGACAATAATGAACGCTATCCGTCAAGGCGACCCTAACGTTATCCAGGCTGGCTGTGTGACACAGTGGAATCTCTGTCTGCCGTTATTACAGCCTAACCTGAGGAAGCACTGCCGTAAACCACTGACACTGCTGGCTGAGGCACTGGAGGATATACACAGTCTGCTGATCAGTCTCCGCTGTCAGATACATACAGAGTTAGCTAAATGTGAGGAGGATCAGGAACAGATCCAGGTGGCTATGGAACACCTTGTCAAGGTAATGATTTTTATGACACCTCCAACGAAAAAGTGACATATAAGGATTACTTTGATGTCTACCTGTCTGTCTGTCTGTCTGGTAGTCACACTTTCACATAATTTTAACTAACTTACTTGCTATACATCAGGCATCTTTCAAACTCACAGGGGTGGTAAGCTTTCAAAGTAATGTATTTAGGGTCAAACATCTGACAGGCAGCATGCTATTTTCAAAACGATATTATTATTATAAGGTTAGAAAATTGAAAGGTTCCATCATTTGCTTTTGCTGATACTTTTAAGCAAAGTTTTATAGCCCTCAGGAGCAACTTAGGGATGGCCCAATGTCAGGCAATGCACCTGATGGCAGACTTCTATATTATGATGTCATAATCAATTGCCTATCAAACAATACTTTTATTGGCAATTTAGTTATGAGGATATAATGCATAAGTCCACCAAAAGGTGTGATGTTGGACATTCGGGGATCCCTCAATTAATTAGGAAGCAAGACAGATGATTACAAATATGTAGTAACCTAACCATGAGATAAGATGTAACAACTTGACCTTCTGTCCTCAGGCTCTCCAGCTGGATGATGCAGATATTTACCGTGAGAGGTTGGAGGTCGCCTTACATAGACTAGAACTGAGGTCTCAGCTATACAAACAACCTGAGCGTGCCGAAGATGTAGCTGCCATGATTATAGAACAGGTCAGATAAAATACTGTAAATTGCTTTATTTTCATCTGCACCAATTTTCATCCATTCATTTAAAATGACCATTTCATCAGTACTTAAATTCGTCATCGAAGGGTCCCTAAAATGTTAATTCAAATGCCAACTTATTATTAAGATCTACTGTCAAATATGTCATATGTATTTATTTTCATTGTTTGTTGAACAATTATCAATAAAACAAACAATAAGAGACATGTATATGAACTATCTTGTTGTGAAAACATCATTTGGTAATTAGAAGTGCATTATATAACGCGACTTTGTGTGCATATTCATGCAGTTTTCATAGATCTGTCTATCATGATAACATGGAACCTTCAGCTTCTTCCTCCCTCCTCTGATCCAATTTTTCCTATAGGGTTTAAGGTTATTCTGGGAATATAAATGTATAAGTAGATCATAGAAAATCAAAGTAGATGATATGTTCATATGAAAACGGATTATATATTTATGCAGTGGGAAATTCCTTCAGTCTGTGAATTTACTAAGGTCATAGAGAAATCATATTCTTTCTTTTCACTCGGAGCAACTTGTTCAAATCATATTGACATATCATAACCTTTGATATTTTTGACAAGCATGTAATGATTTTAGGCAAGGAAAGCAGATTCCGGTACCATGAGAATGAAACGATCTCTTCTGGTGAAAGCAGGAGAAGCCCTGGCACCTGACGCATTCCAGCTTGTACTAGATAGTGAAAGTGATACTAAAGGTAAAACGATCAATCATATTCTCATTGAAATGGATTTGAGTTATTTGTCAGTTTAATCCCTTATTTGTTGTATTTCTGAAAAAATAGTTTATTCTCATTTTGTAGATAAATATGTATTTATAGAAAGTGATTTTTTTTCTAAGTGCTTAAAAAATCCTGGCTTCAATGTTTATGTTGTGATAGATTTTCAAAATGATTTTATATTCTGAAGCTTGAAAGTTAGATGTACTAGTATAATTTCTTTCAGATCCCTTTAGATGTATGTTTCTTATATAGATATAAGCATGCCAAAAAGTTTTGTGACAATAAGGAAAAAACTAATGATATACTGGTTAAGATAATTTAACGCATTTGCATGCAAATATTAATAATTTTCTTAAAGTCTTAATGAAAATTCTAGCAAATGAAAATAATTTTGGCTTTATTTTAGATTTATCCTGTGTATCATATTGACTTGACCATCTACATCTTACATCAAACTTTAATAAAATTTGGAAATGGTACAACAAATAATGAGCTCTCTAATGTGCTTAATCTACATTGAGCATGAGAAAAAGAAAATAATATTGTATATGTAATGCATGGGTAAATGCATGCTTCATGACCCTGTCCCCTTTTGCAAGTACAATGAAAATTTGTATTTTCATATTCATGATATTGTGATGAAAATGTATGCCTTATTCATTATAAAGAAAGTTTAACACCAAAAATAACTTTTCTCCGTATAATTAATTGAGTAATTTGTTAGGTGTAGTACAGTTTTTATCTTTATTATCTTTAAGCTTCAATTTTTTATATCTTTTTCCTTTCATGCATACTTGTTTTACTTGTAAACATTAGGATTACCGAGGGATCACTTTGCTTGTCTGTCAGTCTTTCTGTTTGTCTCGCATCAACACAATCCAAAGCATAAGTTAGCTCCTCTGTCATGTCACTATGAAATTATTATGTAAAACATGGACTTTATTATGTATTATGATTATTTTACTAGGTGACCATTACATGAAAGGTCCACCATATTGTAGGCAACATGTGTTCCTTTATTTTAGTTTTGTCTGAAGCTCTTAGATACTTACAGCTTGTTTTAATTGCATTGCGTTATTTTCTGTTGTAGAAGAATCCTTTTAGTTTCAGCAGAAGTATTGATTGCTTTATTTCAGAGAAGCTTCAACAGTTAGGAGGTCAAACTAGCCAAGGTCTTTTAGCCTAGCTTAGTGATTTATTTAGTAGCAAAGATCTGTAGTTTCACAGAAATGTATCTGATAAAATACTGAAATGCTCATTTTGTAATATGCTGAAGAAGCTGCTTGGTCTATTGAGATCTATAAATCTGAATCAGAACTTTATTTTGTCCATGAAAAGTACAACAATTGTCATACAATGCAATATATTACATGACTGTACTGTAGTTGGATCATTTATGTCTTGTCAACTGAGAATGTAAAAAAAAAATACAAAATCAAACAAATTGGCACCTAGTAAAATGATTAAAAGGGGATTTATCATTTGATAAACAAAATGACTTCCATCTTGACTGGAGGAAATTTCATGAAAATTCTTCAGAAACAAGTATAAAATGCTGTCATAATAATATCATTTTATCCTTGCCCAATTACGGAGTAACAAATTTGATTCAGGCTTAACTCAGTAGGCCAAGCAAATCAGCAAAGGTATAAGAAGGAATAGTATGGTGAAAGTTAGCTGTATATACAGTACATGTACAGTTCAGGTCTGTCCTAGAACACCATTATAAAGCACGTACCAAAGCACCTGACTATACACTATGTAGCTTTACCCACGATGTGACCAAATATAGAACTTAATGGTTCACCTGCACTAACACACCATACGTAATCGGAATATGTATCTCTGTCCTTTCTGGGCACAGGAAAGTATATTCTTTTATTGGGATTTGGTCTTGTTAATCAGGATCAAGATGGTAATTAGGATGATGTTAAGGGAAGTGGTTCTACATTTATGAACAGAAAGGATTCAATTATTTGGAAGATTTGTTTATTCAGACAAATCATTTTATGTTGAAAGATTTCATCTTCAGGAAACTTCTGTATTTAGTGAATTGTGACTTCTTGATATGTAAATATTTCAGACGACATCTTGATTTCTGTTCATTCTAGCAAAATATTGTATTATTAATTTATATAAAGTTTTAAGGTTAGGTAGGCCTGTCTTTTTATTTTAACTATATGTAAAACTAAATTGCCATTCAATTTGAACACTGATTTGTCTGACATGCTTTGGTAGAATAAGAAATTCTGACATTTTCACTAGGATAAAAGATTTTTCAGCCAGGAAGAAGATAAACATAATTCAATCAATTATATAAATATTTTGTTTGTATAACAGATTGATATTTTTGAGTGTTTAGGACAGCTAGCCCAGTATATAAGGCTATATACATATATACATAGAAGTTTTCCGTGTGCAAGACATGTATAACAAGTAAAATTTTGCTAAATTTTCATAGGAATTTTAAGTCTTAATATTTTTGTTTTCAAGGACCAATTTCTTAAATATATGGAATTCAATTTAATAATTGACTGACTAATTAACTGTACTGTAGTTGGATCACTTAAGTCATGTCAAATCACAGGATGAATATAATATTCTGGGTGCATAACATAGACACACACTTTTCTTGAATTGTCCTCAACTATCTTCTCACCTTTACTACCTGGTGTGTGGAATATGTCACTTTAAAAAGATGTAAAGATTAACTGCCCCTTGTATCTAATATTTGTGTCAGATACATGTATGTTCAATGTATTATACATTTATCAAAGTGTCAGTTGTCCAATCTACTACCAAGCAATATTCTGTCATTGTCATTTCGTTAACATATATTTCTTCACATTTGAAAATGAAAATTTTGAAATACATGTATATCATAAATGAATTATAGATGTGACTGGAGGTAAGGCACCAACAACTCAGATCCAGAAGCTTGCCAACAAAGCTCGACAGTTTAATAAATGTGTGAAGAAGGCTGAGGGTCATCTACAGAGGCTCGGAGATGAAAACGACAGAGAAAGGTATGTAAGGTTTCAAGTATTAATTAAGGGCGTTTGGGAAAAACTGTCGAAAATGTTGGTTATGGTGATTGGGAATGATGCTTTGAAGTAGGTAGTTCAGGTGATTGATTCATAATAGGTTATTTGTCCTTTAATTCTTTATTTGTAAAACAACTATTATTTTGATACATTAAGACTATATGTTTCATAAGGAAATCTTTTCTATATCTTTTCTATGTAAACATCCTTTTTGTTCAAGCACACCGATATTTTCAATTTGGTTTCCATTTATTTAATTTGTTGACTTGACATTCCCAAAATAAGAGTTACTGTCTGTATTTAAATAGATAAAAATGTTTTTGGAAACATTTCTTAGTCCTTGTACATAATAAAGTGCTTTACCGTGATTTTGGTCATGGTTTTTGGAATGGTCACTTGTGTAACATTTTCTGTACGAAATTAAAGACAATTTTCTTTGTGCATTGTTGGCTATATTTCTAGTAGAGTTTATTAGAATTGTTTACTGATTCTATGGGAAATTAGTTTATAAGTGATCACTGTAGTAGTTTTAAAATAACACAGCAAAATAGATCGGAGGTACTAGCTCGGATCAATGAGGTACAATGAGTAAATTTTAATCTTGTGCTTGTGTACTTGTCACAATTTTCAGAAAGCGTGTACACTTAGATAGAGAACAGTTAAGTATGGTAGAAGGGTTTTGTTTGATGAATTAGTGCATTAAAACCTGCTTCTGTATTAATTATGAATGACAGTGTGAATTATGTGATAGATGCTAGCTAATCATATGATCCAATTAATATTGCAAATTTACTTCTATAATGTAACCTAGGATGTCATTGAGTCAGTTTAGTTTCTTACTGTATTTGAATAAATGAAATAAGGGCAAGATAAAAAAAAACCAATAAAAACTACTAACCTGAATTCAAACCAGATTACAGTATGAATACTTGATTGTAAAAAGTGGAACCTAGTGTTTGAATGATATGAAAATGAAAATGGAAGTTTTCAAGAACTCTGTGAATTAATTTGTATGACAGATAGGATTAGAAGACAAAATTGAAAGAGAAAATCAATAAGTAGACAGGGTTGAGAAGTACCTCAGAATAAATTTGATAAATATGATGAGATGCTCCTTAACTTCTCACTTTACCAAAGGCACATTTAGGTTTTCTTTTTAGATAATTCTATGTTTCCATGTATGGATCTTTTGTTATTTTAGAAAGTGTTCTCCTTTTTAGCAAGATTCAGATGTATGTGGTTATTAGTTGAGTCTACTTCTATAGTGATTACAAGCATCAGACGGACGAGTATAAAAACAATATTTGTATTTTGTATTATCTAGAGCCAGGTTATGGGGTGATCTGGCTAAGACAGCCAGAAAACAGGAAGTTTGGGATGTTTGTCGTGTAGCAGCCAGATTTTGTCTACTGTATGATGATGGTAGATGGAAAAATGTGGCTCCTGTCAAGATGGAAAGGTAAGAGCCTTATTTCCTTACTCAGATCACGTAAGATTATGATTGTTGAAAAAAATTATCTTTTGTTAGTTCATAAAGATAAGTGAGTCACAGTGCTGATAATTGAATAATTTAATTACGTTAATAGATACATATATAGATTTAAGACAGTAACTGCGAGGATTATTTGTTGTAATATTATTTTCAGCCCCAAACCAGAGAGGAAAGCAGCAGGTGGCCCAGATCCTTCTACAATGGCTGCCACAGTAGATCCTGCTGCCCCATCAACGGCCGACATCGGTCAGAAAAGTCGTATGATGTCAACAGCTCAGGCCTCGTCTCTGGCCAGTCGACCCAGCAGTCCGGAGAGAATGGTCCCTCTATATGACAAAGACCTGATCAGGATGCTAGCTGAGGTGGCGTTTATACAGGGGGAGGCAACTGTACATCTCCTCAGGACAGAGGGAGTACAGCTAAATGACATGCCCATACCGCCAGTAGATAAAAGTAAACGACCTAAAGGTTACGTGGCTAAGCTACCAGAGGAGGACCCAGACTGGATTGAATACTGGTAATTCTACTTAATTGAATATAGAGGAACATACTTAGACAAAAAATATGTTTGTAATTGTGGCAGTCTTTATTTTATTTTTTTTGCTTGCAAAGCATATAGACACTTCTGACTTGTCTGATTTTACTGTCTTCGTTTGATAGGAAATCTTAACATTAGTAAAAATGAAATGATGAAATATTTGCTGGAACTGATCTAGACATATTGAAGTTCTTAATTCAAATATCAATGATATTCGATGAATATGGTAGGTGTTGTCACCATTTCAGTTAGATATGTTATTTCTTACTTTACTTCTCAGCTTTGTACTTTCTATGTTACAGTGAATGGATTAAGTCCCTGTCAGAGGATGCCACACGCTATTTCCTGCGAGGTCTAGATCTCGGAGTGGAGCTTAACGAAGCCTGGCTCGTCTGCTGTGCCGCTGCCTATATATGGAATTATAATAATCACGTTCTGACGCAGCTCAGACACAGGGAAGTCATGGATACACTGGCTAAGGTCATAGAAGGTCTCAAAAGTGTGGGACATGCTGGGTAGGTGTTCTATGTTTCTTGTTCTCCTAAAATTACTGGTTATGTAATATGTACTTTGAGTTTATTCAAATGTGGTTGTACTTATTCTATATTTATATATATACACATGTACTTATAATTTCTGTTGAATGGTAGTAGTGAGAAATTTTGTTCACTGTTTGATCACTGTAATCACTTATCATGAAAGGTTTTTGAAAGAAATTTAATGACGAAAAAGTAAAAAAAATTTTTTAGAACTGTTGCGATATTAATGTGCATGTAGTATTTAAAACCCTTCATGTACGTGTATTTTTGTCTTTAAGAGAAACAGTGATGCTGGTAAACATATGTAGTGCTCTTGCCTATGCTCTCATGTTACCATGGATACCAAAGGAAAAAGAGAAGGAAATGCAGGATCCTGCCTCTCCCAGCCCTACAGTACCCTCTCCTGGGGGAGGGGCAAAGAAAGGGGCAAAACCAGGGTCTGGTAAAAACAAAGCTGGTCAGTCCACCACCCAAGTCCTTATTAGTCCTGATGCTTTACCGGATCTGAAGAGAGCTATAGAGGTGATTGTGATATTTATGTATATATCATACATGTATTTAGTATAGTTGTGGTTAAGCTGATTAGATGATACTTATAATGTTTACAAACTGAATACATGTATATGTTATGAATGTTGTTTGTATGGATAATTTTAGGTATGTGAGTTTGCCATCGAGACCACTAACGGTAGTAAAGAGAACAACATGGTGCCTATCAGCATACGTTTACCGTTACTACAGACCTGGGTCCTAGCCAAACAGATGGCACAACAGCAGGTGGCTAAATCCATGGGAGCTGACGATGAGGTAAGCATGGACTCGTGGAGAGGGAATAGATGTTTTTCTGATTTATCACTGAGCTCAAAATGACAGAGTTGTCTTCTGTTGGCATTGTTTTTCATTATGATGTCACTGTTAATGGTGTTATTCTACTGTAGCATAGTTAGTGAAAGAAACACCCAAAGGTTTCACATCGGACAATCTAGCTCTGTTTTGTTGTCCATTTTAATTTTGCAAGTGTTCTATTATAATGTTTTAATCTCTTAAATCAGAATATGCTTGTTTATGGTACCCACTGTACAATATGTTATTTCCTACATTTAAAATGAGTTGAGATTCTTTTGATTCATATCTCTTTGATATCATCATAAATTGTTTTCATCATCAGATTTCAACTTGTTAACCTCATATTGAAAATTAGAACACTCACTATAAATAAAAAAAATCATTGAAGGAACTATATGATAGTTTACGATAATAGGAAATATTTCTGTTTTAGCCATATGCAGAGGGTCAGAAACAGATGACTCGAGCCATCGTTGCCACCGAGATGTGTCAGTTGTCAAGGAATGGAATTATGGAATTCAAAGAAACTCCACAACTCAGTGATGTTAGTTATAGTTGTACTGGTTTTGAGAATAAGGGAAATGGGATGTGAGAACTTGTGTTATTTTTCCACTATTTGAGTAAGGGAATTACCGAAGTCTGTATGGAAGAGAAGTATAGAGGAGTCGACCAGTATATTGAAAATTCAGATGATTTGATTTGTAATACATGTAGATTACTTCCCTATGGAGTATTGTGCTGAGATAATTAATAGATTAAGGAGAATAAATATACATGTATCTGTGTTTATCAGACATTATGATTTTCTTGACAGATTGGTAACATTATGTCTTCCTGTCTGTCTGGTTGTACGTCTTAAGTGTATCTTTGTTTTAATATATCATATATATTGTGATTTCCTTCACAGATTGGTAACATGATAGAAGAGTGTAAGTGGACAGACAAGTTTGTGGAGTTACAGCTGTGGAGTCGTCTTTCTTCCTTGTCCTTCCTCAGTAAGAACCATGATATGGTGGTCAGATGTAGTAAGAAGGCACTCAGGTTTGCCACAGTGGGAACCCAACCAAGGAACAGAAAGATGGATGCGTAAGTTAAATATACACAAAGACTACACAAAGACTGATTTTTATCAGTCATCTTTTGCATTAATGTAGATTTCACTAATAGTTCAACATGTAGTTTTAGATCAGATAAGAAAACTGTTTTTAAAAAGCAGTTGCATGCTCTAATTGAAACAATATTGTTGATGAAATGATTCTTTTTATTACAGACATCGTTACACAGTAGAGCAGGAGATGTTATCATATGCCAGCGGCATTCTGGGACAAAGTCTGATAGAAAACATGGCAGGAAAGAATGCCATTCGAAGAGAAGCCATGGAAGCCTTCCTTAATAGTGCCAGGTTTGTAGAATAGTATTTATGCTGTTATGATGAATATTTCATTAAACTGACACTTAGAACTTTTCGTAAAAATACTTGTCAATTGCTCTGATTTTCTGCAGGGTAAAATTTATATCATATCTATTCTATATAGATTGAATTAATGAATCCAGTATTGTGATATGTACATGTATTTGTAGGTATGCACGAAATGCAGAGAATTATGACATGGTGATGACAGCTGTCCGTCACTACTGGAATGCCTGCCTCCCCCTGATCAGTCAGCCAATAGAACGAGAGCTCATCAGAGAACCTGTCAAAGTCATGCTACAGTGTATAAATGCGACGGCAGAGAAGATCAAGAAGGAGGAGGTTTGTGGGGATTTTTAAAAATGCTCTACGCTTTTTATACTCATTTTTATGCGTAAAACTTATTTCAAATCAGAATTATTTTTTTTAAATATTTTAAACAAACGAATTGACTCACCTATATAAAGTCGTTGTTAGTTTAGGGTTTGATATGGCATAAGCAATTGTGTAAATGATTAAGATTTGTAAAAGTGTCAAAGTAGGGAAAAGATGATGCTTTTTTTCTAAAAATTGCAATCAATTGTTTATATTACGCTTAACTTCCCTTAATTACGCTTTCTTTAACAAAATTTTACACTTTTGGTAAGAAACAGATACTAGGGAGGTCTGAATTTGATGACATAATTTTATTTATTGCTCATAGTCGCAAGATTACAGATAATTTATGTAGAACATTTTACGATTGAAGGAGAAACAAGAAGATGATGATGATGATGAAGATGCAAAGACAGCTGTGGATGTTGTCCCTCAGAAAACCACCAGCTCTACCATCGGTAGTCCGGAAGATGACCTAACACTGAGAGCTTCACTGTATGGTGTACTGTTCCAGTCATATGCTGATAAGGTAAAAATAGTAGTCAACTTGTGTTCATTCTTGTGTAATGGTTTCATGCATTATAAAGGAGTGCTGCTAATTTATTTTGCTGACCAAGTAAAATATAACTTTGAATTACCTTTACATCATTCCTCTGCATTAACTGAAACTAAGGATGTAGAATTCCTATGTATTGGTCCCAGTTTATCATTGTGTAATAAACTCAGCCCCTTCATTGTAATTCTGAACCTTGAAGCGGATAGATGATCAAGTCCTGTATCTATATAAAAAGTAAGTAAACAATCAAGTATATATATGTATGTCTATGTTGACTTGTTCATCAATTCATTGTATACATTAGAATGTTAAATCATGAAAACTACATGTATAGCCTATGAAATAATATTTATTCTTTGCAGCGTCAGTGGGAAGAGGGATTACAAGCCATGGACCAGGCTATAGCTGACATGCCACGTACTAAACACAGACTGTAAGTAACAAAACACACCAAACACTAAACACAGACTGTAAGTAACAAAACACACCAAACACTAAACACAGACTGTAAGTAACAAAACACACCAAACACTAAATACAGACTGTAAGTAACAAAACACACCAAACAATAAACATAGACTGTAAGTAACAAAACACACCAAACACTAAACACAGACAGTACGTAATATCACACATACACCAAACACTAAACATAGACTGTACGTAATATCACACATACACCAAACAGACTGTAAGAAACAAAACACACCAAACAATAAACACAGACTGTAAGTAACAAAACACACCAAACACTAAACACAGACAGTACGTAATATCACACATACATCAAACACTAAACACAGACTGTACGTAATATCACACATACACCAAACAGACTGTAAGTAACAAAACACACCAAACACTAAACACAGACAGTATGTAATATCACACATACATCAAACAGACTGTTAGCAATAAAACATATACACGTACAATAAACACAGACTGTAAGTAACAAAACACACCAAACACTAAACACAGACTGTAAGTAACAAAACACACCAAAAAATAAACACAGACTCTAAGTAACAAAACACACCAAACAATAAACACAGACAGTAAGTAACAAAACACACCAAACAATAAACACAGACTGTAAGTAACAAAACACACCAAACACTAAACACAGACTGTAAGTAACAAAACACACCAAACACTAAACACAGACTGTAAGTAGCAAAACACACCAAACACTGAACACAGACTGTAAGTAACAAAACACACCAAACACTAAACACAGACTGTAAGTAACAAAACACACCAAACACTAAACACAGACTGTAAGTAACAAAACACACCAAACACTAAACACAGGCTGTACGTAATATCACACATACACCAAACACTAAACATAGACTGTACGTAATATCACACATACACCAAACACTAAACATAGACTGTACGTAATATCACACATACATCAAACAGACTGTTAGCAATAAAACATATACACGTACAATAAACACAGACTGTAAGTAACAACACACACCAAACACTAAACACAGACTGTACGTAATATCACACATACATCAAACAGACTGTTAGCAATAAAACATATACACGTACAATAAACACAGACTGTAAGTAACAAAGCACACCAAACAATAAACACAGACTGTATGTAATATCACAAATACATCAAACAGACTGTTAGCAATAAAACATATACACGTACAATAAACACAGACTGTAAGTAACAAAACACACCAAACACTAAACATAGACTGTACGTAATATCACACATACACCAAACACTAAACACAGACTGTACGTAATATCACACATACATCAAACAGACTGTTAGCAATAAAACATATACACGTACAATAAACACAGACTGTAAGTAACAAAACACACCAAACACTAAACACAGACTGTACGTAATATCACACATACATCAAACAGACTGTTAGCAATAAAACATATACACGGACAATAAACACAGACTGTAAGTAACAAAACACACTAAACACAGACTGTACGTAATATCACACATACACCAAACAGACTGTTAGCAATAAAACATATACATGTACATGTACAATAAACACAGACTGTAAGTAACAAAGCACACTAAACATAGACTGTACGTAATATCACACATACATCAAACAGACTGTTAGCAATAAAACATATACATGTACAATAAACACAGACTGTAAGTAACAAAACACACCAAACACTAAACACAGACAGTAAGTAACAAAACACACCAAACAATAAACACAGACAGTAAGTAACAAAACACACCAAACAATAAACACAGACTGTAAGAAACAAAACACACCAAACACTAAACACAGACTGTAAGTAACAAAACACACCAAACACTAAACACAGACTGTACGTAATATCACACATACACCAAACACTAAACACAGACAGTATGTAATATCACACATACATCAAACAGACTGTTAGCAATAAAACATATACACGTACAATAAATACAGACTGTAAGTAACAAAACACACCAAACACTAAACACAGACTGTAAGTAACAAAACACACCAAACAATAAACACAGACTCTAAGTAACAAAACACACCAAACAATAAACACAGACAGTAAGTAACAAAACACACCAAACAATAAACACAGACTGTAAGTAACAAAACACACCAAACAATAAACACAGACTCTAAGTAACAAAACACACCAAACACTAAACACAGACTGTAAGTAACAAAACACACCAAACAATAAACACAGACTCTAAGTAACAAAACACACCAAACACTAAACACAGACTGTAAGTAACAAAACACACAAAACACTAAACACAGACTGTAAGTAGCAAAACACACCAAACACTGAACACAGACTGTAAGTAACAAAACACACCAAACACTAAACACAGACTGTAAGTAACAAAACACACCAAACACTAAACACAGACTGTAAGTAACAAAACACACCAAACACTAAACACAGGCTGTACGTAATATCACACATACACCAAACACTAAACATAGACTGTACGTAATATCACACATACACCAAACACTAAACATAGACTGTACGTAATATCACACATACATCAAACAGACTGTTAGCAATAAAACATATACACGTACAATAAACACAGACTGTAAGTAACAACACACACCAAACACTAAACACAGACTGTACGTAATATCACACATACATCAAACAGACTGTTAGCAATAAAACATATACACGTACAATAAACACAGACTGTAAGTAACAAAGCACACCAAACAATAAACACAGACTGTATGTAATATCACAAATACATCAAACAGACTGTTAGCAATAAAACATATACACGTACAATAAACACAGACTGTAAGTAACAAAACACACCAAACACTAAACATAGACTGTACGTAATATCACACATACACCAAACACTAAACACAGACTGTACGTAATATCACACATACATCAAACAGACTGTTAGCAATAAAACATATACACGTACAATAAACACAGACTGTAAGTAACAAAACACACCAAACACTAAACACAGACTGTACGTAATATCACACATACATCAAACAGACTGTTAGCAATAAAACATATACACGGACAATAAACACAGACTGTAAGTAACAAAACACACTAAACACAGACTGTACGTAATATCACACATACACCAAACAGACTGTTAGCAATAAAACATATACATGTACATGTACAATAAACACAGACTGTAAGTAACAAAGCACACTAAACATAGACTGTACGTAATATCACACATACATCAAACAGACTGTTAGCAATAAAACATATACATGTACAATAAACACAGACTGTAAGTAACAAAACACACTAAACACAGATTGTACATAATATCACACATACATCAAACAGACTGTTAGCAATAAAACATATACATGTACAATAAACACAGACTGTAAGTAACAAAACACACCAAACACTAAACACAGACAGTAAGTAACAAATCACACCAAACACTAAACACAGACTGTAAGTAACAAAACACACCAAACAATAAACACAGACAGTACGTAATATCACACATACACCAAACACTAAACACAGACTGTACGTAATATCACACATACATCAAACAGACTGTTAGCAATAAAACATATACATGTACATGTACAATAAACACAGACTGTAAGTAACAAAACACACCAAACACTAAACACAGACAGTAAGTAACAAAACACACCAAACAATAAGCACAGACTGTAAGTAACAAAACACACCAAACACTAAACACAGACAGTAAGTAACAAAACACACCAAACAATAAGCACAGACTGTAAGTAACAAAACACACCAAACACTAAACACAGACTGTAAGTAACAAAACACACCAAACACTAAACATAGACTGTAAGTAACAAAACACACTAAACACTAAACACAGACTGTAAGTAACAAAACACACCAAACACTAAACATAGACTGTAAGTAACAAAACACACCAAACAATAAACACAGACTGTAAGTAACAAAACACACCAAACACTAAACATAGACTGTAAGTAACAAAACACACCAAACACTAAACATAGACTGTAAGTAACAAAACACACCAAACACTAAACATAGACTGTAAGTAACAAAACACACTAAACACTAAACATAGACTGTAAGTAACAAAACACACCAAACACTAAACACAGACTGTAAGTAACAAAACACACCAAACACTAAACACAGACTGTAAGTAACAAAACACACCAAACACTAAACACAGACTGTAAGTAACAAAACACACTAAACACAGACAGTACGTAATATCACACATACACCAAACACTGAACACAGACTGTACGTAATAACACACCAAACACTAAACACAGACTGTACGTAATATCACACATACATCAAACAGACTGTTAGCAATAAAACATATCCACGTACAATAAACACAGACAATGAGTAACAAATTACATACCATGGACAAGGCAATAGTTGACATGCCACGTACAAAACACATACTTGATGTAGTGCTGGTAGAGTAGTGGTTAGCGAGGTGGACTGCGGATCCATAGGTCGTGGGTTTGAATCTCACCATCGCCAATCAATGCAAACCATTGTAACCTTCGGCAAGTTACTTTACACTACGTTGCACTCTCTCCACCCAGGTGTAAACCAGGTACCTGGCACATGAGACGAGCTTGTAATGTGAATGAAAAGCATTAGCTCCTAATCGGCAGCTCTGCTTGTATACTCCCAAGGGAGTTGAGAATGCACTAGATTGTACAGGTCTCGCCAGGGAGGTGATTGTAGAAGTCGCGTGAGGCTCATGCGAATGAGACTATAAACCCTACCTTTTTTTTTTAGCTCACCTGAGCCAAAGGCTCAAGTGAGCTATTGTCATAGTGTTGCGTCTGGCGTCCGGCGTCCGGCGTCTGTTGTCGTCGTCGTAAACTTTTCACATTTTAAACTTCTTCTCCAGAACGGCTGAAGGGATTTTGATGAAACTTGGTAGGTATGAAGTACTCATGGTCCCCTACAAGTGTTGTTGTTTTTCGTCCGGATCTGTCAACAGGTGGCGCCACCACAGCAAAAAGTAGGTCACGGGGGTACCCTCCTTTGACAAACTTCTTCTTCAGAACCGAAGCATGTATCGACAAACCGAAAGCATCAGGATGATCTAGAGAGATGTCTTAAGAAGTGTTGTTATTTTTGGTTCCACTTCGAAGTTTTTGACGTCTTTTCGGACTTAGTCAGAAATGCACATTTTTGCACTATTTCATTAAATAACTCAATAAGTGTATGATTTAACACACTCATTTACTACATATTTATCATATTTAACTTACTTAATGCTTTGATATGTATTTTATGCTTAAATTTTATTTTTTTTATTTTTTATGAATTTTTTTCTTATGTAAAAAGGAAGGGGGGGGGGGGGGTGATTTTCATACATTTTCTGCTTCTTTTCTATAACCACTCTTCAGATTGTCATGACATTTTGTAGATATGAGGTACTCATGCATGGTACCCTACAAGTGAAAGAATTTTGTCAAGATATCCACTTTTAGATTTTTAAGGAATATTTTTGGCCTAGGTCATCTTTGGCACGTATAAAAACGAAAGAAAAAAGGGGGTTATGCATACCTTTTCTGCAAAATTCACTTGTTTAATGACCCCTCCTTCCGAATTGAAAATTTGCTAATTTTTATATATTTTCAAATCGATCTATTGATTACATATAAGGCAAAATCATGTTCAAAACTCAATTTCTACAGACAGCAGGGAATCATACATTGATTTTATGTGCTATTTTTAAATTTTCAATAGTTATGACCAATGAGGTGACACCTTTTATTCAGCCCGGTTCACCAGTCAAAAGGGAAGGGATTCCCTGCTAAAATGATTAACTGTAGTTACACCTTCTAGGTCAGAGACAACCAAATCATTTTCCATAGGCTGTAATGTTAACGAAATGCCTTATAACGTCTATACTAACATTGCTGGCCATGCATGTTATATACCGATTTGTTCATTGATTCAAGCTTTATACGAAACTAAATTAAAAATATAGCATGACCTGCTCTTTTTCGCACTATTTGCGTCACAAGGTACCCCGCAGAGAATTTTCCAATTTTCCCGCGCCCGTCCCCTTTAGCGGATCGGGAGCTAGGGAAATATCCGGGTATCGACATTTTAATTGCACTTATTTTTTACCTATATATATCATATTCAAACAATATACCAAAAGAAAATAGAATTGATAGCCAATCACATCTTCTGTCACATTTAAAATAACAGGCCCCCTCACCCTACAGGTTTTTCTCCAATCAGAGCCGGCCTTTTAGTGGTCTCTGACCTATAACTGTAACTGTAAACAAAGTCGCTGTACTTTAGATTTGATCCGTTTAATTCCTCCACAACCCTTTCGTACTGCGATACATTTCAGGAGATACAGTGCAAACGGAATAGATTTTTATTTAGTGTGCATTATACTTGGAACACTTTCATAATGGTTATCATTCATGTACTTGGAACACTTGCATATACTTGTTATCATGTATAAAGTTTGCTCGAATTTCCTCTGTCTTAGACTCTCTTAGATGAAGTAATTTACGGACTGATTTCTTGAAGAAACGTCGAATGAGTAATCTCTTCCTCTGGATCATGAGGTTTGATACACCGTACACTGCTTTTTGGAAAACAAATTGGCCCAATTTCTGCACAATTCACTTGAATTGATAAATATTGGATTAAAACGATTTTAACTGTACGTTTCATGTATTTGAGATGAAATCAATACTATTCAAAAGCATTCTTAGATTTCAGTATACTTTAATATGAATAAAGGCAAAACCGAAAAATCTTTGTTTTTTATGCCCCTGGAATAAAAGATTCGGGAGCATATAGTTTTTGGCCTGTCCGTCTGTCTGTTTGTCTGTCTGTTTTCCGAAAAACTTTAACATTGGGCATAACTTTTGAATGGAAGCTGGTGATAGAGGTTTCATATTTCACATGTGTATTCCTTGTGACAATACCTTTCCATTGATACCAAAATTTTGACCTCGTGACCATAACCTTGACCTTTGACGTACTTTTCAAAAACTTAAACATTGCGCATAACTTTTGATTGGTTAGTGATAGGGCTTTCATATTTTACATGTGTATTCCTTGTGACAAGATATTTCCATAGATACCAATATTACGCTGACCCTGACCTCTCACATACTTAACAGAAAATGGCGTTTATACTAACAAAGATGCCGCCGGGGGCATTCTCGTTTCACAAACACAGCCTGTCAGGCTTTATAATTTCTGGCATGCTAGCTATCAATAATGAAAGGTATGGTCGTTCAGTTTTAAATAAACTTAATTTATGAAATCATTTCATTGTTTTATTCTTTTTCTGCTGCGCATTAAAGTGGGATTTTACAATATGATTTTATTTTTGATGTTGCATAATTGAACTATACTAGTTGGGCATATGACTTAAAAAAAGTTATTGTTTTGAAATGTGACTATTTTTTCTTATTTGTACTTTTAAAGGTTGTCTGAAAAAAAAAAACTTCTCTGCATCCGGCAAAAATCTTTTTAGAAAGGTTGTGGGCTAAAATCCCGGTACTGGCACTATCAGTATTCAATAGCAGTATGTCAGTTAGAGCGTGCATGGGTATCAGGTGAGCGTTGTGCCCCCTGGGGCTCTTGTTAATAAAACACATACAATACACCAAGCACAATGTAAGATATAACACACATGCCATACACCAAGCACAGAGTGTAAGTAATAACACACATGGATCATACACAAAACACTGGCAGTCAGTAAGTGATAAAACATATACCATACATCAGATAAAGCTGTATAAGAATTGCCACAGTAATCTGGCCAAAAGATATAGAGCAAAACTTATTACATGTATTCATCTAGTTATTCTTAGCTAACACAGAGCAATTGAATGTTAATTCAAATATATATTTATTTAACTTTGTACATGTATATTAGACTAGATATGAACTTTCTGTTTAGCTATATTTGTATCTCTCATGATAAAACATATTCAAGAATTGATTAAAGTAATACCCTGATGTCTACATGAAATATGAACAATACTTTGAAATGAATTGTCTTCCAGACTGATCTTCAAACACCGAGTCATGACTAAAGCCAAACTTGGTAGGAGTGTTAATATGGATATACAGAAGTTCAAGGTAACATTATTGTATTTCTGATTTTAGAAAATATGGTTTTGATGATATTTGAATGCATACATGTATTTTGAAGTATTCTTTTAAATAAAATGAATTTATGGTAAACTTTCATCATTAACAATTGAATTCATAGCATCAATTATACTGTATTCAGTAAACTTTCATTACTAACAATTTTTAAATTTATGATAATGTATAGCACAAATCTGTTCACTTAACATGGTTTAATGTTTCTGGGTAAATGAATCATTGGTCCGGTTTTGATCATTGCATTATTATCACTAGAATTATTTGAATCAAGGAGTGTAAATACATCTTTTGGAATTTGTATTATTTATCAGATTAACAAAATTATAACAGCTTTTGCACATAATGCATTATTGTGTATTTTCAACGATCTGTACACTTTTTTATACATAACAATATTATTAAGTACATGCAGCTGTTTGAAAAATGCGTATTTACTATATGTAAGGTTGATATATATACATTTTCTCGGGAATGAATATGGAATTGCATTGCATCGAGTAAATGAAGTATCTCGAAGAACAAATGCTTAATATGTAAACAGGTCCTTGATAAGGAAAAGAATCTTCTTTAAGAAAAGGAACAACAAATTGACTACGGACTTTAGGAAAGTTATCTTATACTATTTGCTATGTTCGAAAACCAGAGTTACATGTACTTCCCATTTGAGACGGTATCTGACGTAAACTGATTATGACATCATTAAATTCTATGGAAACAGTCCTAAAAGTCTGGGAAATGACGGTATAAAATCAACGTTACCATACCATTTTCATGACGTCACAATGGTTTTACGTCAGACACCGTCTGTAAGGGGAAAAAACTCTGTATTCCACAAAGACTCAATACATGCACATGTAAGGTTAATTATATGATAATGTCATTCTTTGTCTATATAAGCAACATGGTGGACGACCAGTAAGTGAACGATCGTTGACCTGCATTGTATTACTTTTCGTTCTCTTTTTTTTTTTTTTCATTTTGCAAAGTTTTGTTTTGATTCATTATCAGGATATTTTGGGAGGAAAGGTACTGTACAAAGAGTACTGTGTGACCAGTAGAATTACACAATATTATGACAAACGTGTTGGTAATAGATTGTAGGTTAGCCCAGTCCAATTGTATCGTAAAATCACATGATTGTCCTGTATGAAACACGCTAAATTACAGTGATAATTCGTTAGTCCGGAATTCGTTACTCCAGAAAATTCGTTACTCCGGACGATTTCTCAGGGAACAAACGTACATAGTGCAAAAATGATCCGATAATCCAGAAATCCGCGTTCCGGATCCGGACGGTAGTTTTCGGGAACGGACGTGCAGATCATATGTTATTTTGTCCCGTTAGTCCGGACGATTATAAGCAACTACGGACGTGTTTTCAAAACAATTAATTTTTACCTGGAGAAATTTACCGGAAAACCGGCAGATTAATTAGGTGATGGGATATGCAGCACTAGTCACGGCTTGGGGTACGCGTACTTACGTGGTTATCAAATCTATGCATTAAATGTCTTAATTGTTTTCTTCTTTTAGTAACTTTCTTAATTCTTATTGTGACATTTTTCAGCTTGATCATTAATTTGAACAGATGCGCGCCCTAAAATCATTTCAAATTAAAGTTCATATTTTTAATTTTATTGTTTGTATCACGATGAAGATGAGAGTGAACTGAATGTTAGCGTTAGCTTAGATATTGAGGGCTTGAACGGCCGTCAACCGCTCTTGACAGATGTTGATTTCCGTATTTTTCAGGAAGAAAAGTGGTAAGTTTCGGCAGGTATTGGTAACTATCGGCGCCCGCGGAGCCTCGATGTTTAGATGAAAATTTATTCTTATTTTAAAGGTTAAAGTAACGCTCTATATTGATAAGGTTAAAGTAACGCTCTATATTGATCTCAGCGTAATAAAAGGCCTCCCTCCACTTTCGTTTGATCTTTATTCTTGTGCATTTTGTTCTATTAATTTCTAATTAATTTTTAATTGTGCATTTTGTTCTATTAATTAATATTGTCAAGAAATAAAACTACTTGTATATTTATTTTCAATGATGAGAAAAGTGTTGACTTCAAGACGATCTTACCAATACAAAAAAGCGAAGACAAAATCCCGGCGCCCGAACCACCTTCCCCTTTTTTACTTTTTAGCGCTCATGCTTTAAAGACATATCTAGAGATTTAGTGATCCATTATTTTCAAGAAATAAACATTTAATCAAATTATTTTTGATGAGAAAATATTTGTTTATAAGACAATTTAACCGTACACACACGCACAAAAAAACCCCGGCCGACCCTCCCCCATTTCGCGCTCAAGTTTTAAAATTTTTAACATGATTCAGTAATCCGGAAAATCCGTTAATCCGGACGAATTCCTCGGGAACCAATTTGTCCGGACTAACGAATCATCACTGTATAAAAATGTACAAAGTAACATACTGCATAGAAAATCATAAAGTATTCATAGACATGTTTGATTAGCTAGTTCCTAATATAGAATACTGGTAGATTACTGGAAAAATCCAGGCAGTCATAAGATATTGCCAGTTGATGATATCAATATGTAATGTGATTGAGATCAAGTGAATGTTTGGATGACATTGTGCTGTGTGGCCAGGGTCAAAGGTCGAGGTTCACTCTTTTGGTACATGTCATGTTGTGTTTTCAAATATCTGTGAAAAAGGATGATTTTACTCAAGGAGTACTTACTACAAACATTTTGCATTTATGAATTTATATGTGTTCATTTTCGTTCAATCTTTCTGTAGGAAGAGGTAAATGTCTGCACCAAGCATGCAAGATAAATAGATCATGTTAATCTCCTATTTATTGATGTAACTATAAAAAGCCCAAGAAATATGCATGTGATCCTTTAATGATGATATATGTTTGTACATGTATTAGGCTGTGACACTGCTTGTGAATTTGGCAGACCAAATGATCTGTGAACATGATTACCAATATACATGTAGCATGAAGTTTCTACCTAAAGAGTACAAAAGTTATAAATACACACCCAATTAGATCTGTGTGCTCACATGCCATGATTAACAATCAAAGCATAGCTTCAGATATACATTGGTGTTATTACCCTTGATTCAAAACTATCTTGTTACATCTTATCCCATGTATATTAATTAAGAAGGCAATAAGGTTCCTACATCAGTCATTATGTGTACCTTTCTCCTACCTCTGTTTTATATTACTATTCAAAGTAAAATTGTGTCTTGAATGAATTTATACGAAAACTCTGAAATTTTGATTTATTGCTCAAAAGAAAATTACTGAAAATAGAAAATAAAAAAATAAAGATAGTAAAAATAGAAAATAAAGTTTAGGAAATACAATCTTTGCTTTTTATATCAATTTAAGTTGCTTGTAAGTATTTTTTGTACGCACTATATTCATTTATACTTAAGTTTGATGCTATTGTTTATCTACAGTTGACTTATGCAAATATATAACTTAAAATTTATTTTCCCAACCATTTATCTGTCATCAGGTCTGTAAGAAAACTGACTTTTCTGACAACTATGCCCTTGTGAAACTTCTGAATTTGAAGATACACCTGTTTTACAGTTATTAAATCATTTTTGTAGTTATTGAAAATTTGTTGAAGAATTTGCTTACTGTTTGGTAATTTCTTTATTTGGATTTTATGTTTCATCTTTTTTTTCATTTTTGCAGTTGACACTTACATCATCAGTATCATTGCGCAATGAATCAATGCCTTACAATTTTTTTCTACTAATTAATTACAGGAGAAGAGTTCTTTGGAGATGATTCTGATTATTATAGATAGTATCAAGGCAGAGCTTTATTAATAATCAAAACTGTTTTTAGGTTATAACCATCTTGATAACTTTGATTTTTTTGTCTGTAAAGAAAATGAATTGAATGTTTAACAAAGTTTGGTCTGTAATTTCAGGATGAGAACGAGGACTACGTGGCCCACATGTGGCGTCGTGTGGCGCTTAGCTCCAAGGAGACATTAGAACAACTGATATCATACCAGGCTGCTATAGAGGCTCTCAATGTAAGTCTTCCTAGAAATAAAGTATAGAAAGCTCAAGTCAGTCAATATCGTACTTGGATCGCATAGTCAAGAACAGACTAAGTTAAAGAATCTACATAACTGGATATACTTGAACATGTTTTTTTTCAGAGCCCAAGTAATGAATGGTTGAAGGTAGACTATTTGTTGGAGTTTGGTCAGTGGTTATACAGTAATGAGTTCCCGCTACAGGATGCCATAGACCAGCTAGAATGGGCAGTAGATATCATGATCAACATGAAAACAGACACAGATCTGAAGAAAGAGGCAGAGGCTGGTACGCTTCTTATTATTACTCTAAATTACGGATAGTTTACTTTGTTGTCATATCTAAATGCATGATATATTTTCTGCTTTCCTTAAGTCGATTGCTGCATGGTTTTGTTATCCATTCTGTGTGTGGAATTCAGTTACTTATTATGATAATGAAAGTCCTAATCATGTATAATTTCATTGCATTGTTGAATCACAAGAGGACAAGACAGAGACTTATTGTTCTTTATTTCAAGGGATGATCATACCATAAGGAAAGATTGATTTGAGTATTCATTTCAGTTCTTTACTAATCTGTTTCTTGAAGTGAACGAAAACAGCGTCTGAGTTCTAAGATTGCTTCTTGAATTGGGTTGAAATAAGTACAATTAATTTAATTCTGTTTTGCATTCGTTCTACTTAAATCCTTCATTATAATGATCCAACATGACATATTGTTATTCCCTGTTTCCTATCCTCAATTTTCACAGATGAACCACCTGTTACAAGAGGTACCATAATTCTGCTTCTGCATTTATATATAGATTGCATAGAAATTTCTTCACTTCATCATGAACAGTTGTAGACATGTTTGAAGAAAAATGGCATTTATAAAAACAAATATCTGTCAGAAAGTGGGAATTAAAGTATATATTTAAAGTTTATGTACTTCGCTTACTTTTTCACAAAGAAAACTCGTACATCGAAAATGGAATCTCAACAGAAAACCTGCAAGCTTATTATTTAATCGTGTGCGTTAAAAAATCACAAAAATAGCTTAATCTTAAAGCATACCGATGTTTGCAGCAATTTAGCATCTTTGAATATTCTATAAATAAACAAAAAAAATCAATTCATAAAGTATATGCTTAGGAGTGTGTAGTAAATGCATTATTATTTGAGAATTCAAAATCCCCAAAAAGTAGAAATTACGTTACAGAGTTATCATTTCTTTTATCCTGACATTTGCAAAGTTTGCTAGTTCCTAATTCAGAAAACCTAGTGTATGTAGTTGTGTGTTATTAGATCTGATTTGTCTTTTAGAACTATCACCCATTATGCCACATGTATCATCAAATTATAGTATAGAATTATTAGATTAAAAGAAATCTATAGTTCTAAGAAATAAAAATAAGTATTGAAAGGTGAATGTAAATATCAATCATATGTATCACAATTTTTTTTATGTTTTCTTCATAAATTCTGAGTATTTCTGCACAATATTATTCACTAGATTTTTTTTTTTTTTTCGTGTGCTTATTGTCTAATTTATCACACAGCTGCAAAAGGAAGCGCAGGAAAGCGTGGTCGAGGTATTTTTTGTATATTTTCTTTTCACTTCACTCCTGTACATTTTTTGACACAGTTTTCTCCCCTCTTTTGCTTAAAATGTAGATACATCTTTTGTTCTAATAGAAGCATAATTATAATAGATCTATCACAGTGTTGTATAGGCATTTAGCACTATACTGTGAATAAGACTCATTTTGCAATTAATAAATCACAATAGTTGATGTCATTTTCAGTCTTTTCCCTGCAATACTATCTTTTCCTCTATGTGCATTCTGATACTCAATGTATATCAAAACATAGCTGAGTGACATTTATCGGGATAATCCCGTTCCTCCGACACCTTTAACTCCGACACTTTTTACTGCGACAGTATATACTCCGACACTTTTTACTGCGACAGTATTTACTCCGACACTTTTTACTCCGACAGTATCTACTCTGACACTTTTTACTCCGACAGTATTTACTCCGACACTTTTTACTCCGACAGTATTTACTCGATAGTATGTGCTCTGATTATATACGTATATGACACTTTGTGCCGTTTTAAAGCAAGGATATTATATAATAATTTGAACATGTATTAAATCTTTGTTTAACTGAACAATGAGTCCTTAGGAATTGGAAACTGACTTGATTTTAAATTTGGATAGGGGAGGGGAATGTGCATAAACATTATAAAATTTAAACTTTAATTTACAAACTTTGACAAACAATTTACAAACTTGTACACGTACAAATGTCTCACGTTGGCTCAGATGTTGGCGTGAGGGGGTCAAAGGAGCAGGAGAAACCCGGAGTACCCGGAAAAAAACCCCTGCCGAGGCCTGGGTTGGGGACCACCTACCCTCCCACATAAAACCCTTCGCCGAATCTGGGATTCGGACCCGGGACCTTAGAGGTAAGAAACGAGCGCGCTACCACTGCGCTAACCCGGTCTTCTGTATACATAAGCATTACTCCTATCTATTAAGTGTTTCAATGTGAGTCATGACAGACCCCCCTCCCCCATTTCCAATGTCTGATGGAACGGAACATGCATCCAAAAGATTGCTGTTTCTTATGGTACTGTAGTAAAGCCCAAGTTTTTTCTCTTTTTGTTGAGACGTTAATGCCTGCCAACAATTTTGCATGTTTTAAATTTTGATTTTTTTCACAAGCATAAAAACAAAGCAAATCTGTCTTTTCGTGTTGCATCAAGTTTAATCAAGAGAGACAATTTTCGGAGAGCTATTAAGAAGTAAACATTGTTAATGGATGGACATACATGTAAGAATTTAGCTTTAGATGCAAAAGCGATGTATTATATCATCGCTTTAGTGCAAACGGTAATGTTCACGGGAAGGTTAGCGCAGAAGTGTATGTGCGCAAAAATATTTGCTTTATGAAAAAAAATTAATACATATGTACACATCATTTGTTTCAAGACTACTCTCTTATGAACTAAGCATACCCAAGGCATGGATAATTTTACCTTTCAAGGTCTTAAAACTTGTACATTCATGCATATTCGATTTAGTCCCATTCTTAAACAAATATTTCTGTTTAGAAAATGTGATTGAATGTTCATGTTTTAAGACCTTAAGTAAAATTATCCATGCCTAGATTATGCTAGGTGCATAAGGGAGTCGTCTTGAAACAAATGAGATGTATTGAAGTTTTCATATAGCAATTTTTTTTTCATATTACAAATATTATTGCGCACATACACGTACGTCTACGCTCAACTTCCCGCGAACAGTACCGTTTGCACTAAAGCGATGATATAATACATCGCTTTTGCATCTAAAGCTAGTAAGAATTATATCCACTTATGACATTTCGAACCACCCTATGATTAAATATAGTGCGAACTCGCAAGCTCTCTCATAAATTTCAAAGAAACATGTAAATATGTGAACAAACACAATAATCGTCAAACAATTGTTTTTGAAAACAAGTACCCGCGTTTCTTTTTGTAAAACCTCAATTAATTTATTTTAATAATAATGATATTTTTACGTACGACAAGCGCGGATCCAGAAAGGGGGTCGGCCGGACCCCCCCCCCCCACTGGAATTTTCGAAACATTGCTAAATTTTTGTTATTAATATACATATTTCATAAGATTAAGCCCCAATTCCCCTTTTGTTGTCATAATATTTGAAAAATATATCATAAATTTGTATTAGAAATCTTTCATTTTGATAATGTTTTGCCGTCAGTATTTCAAAATTTTTCTCTGGCTCGCTTCCGCTCGCCATAATTTATTACATATATTTACGATGTTTTCAAATGATGCTGCGCTTTCCTATATACAACACATAATTATACATTACACCTAGGTCAATAAACAAGGGCACTAAGGAAACGAAAAGAAACTGAAGAGATACGAATAGTGGATTTTATTCCAAATCTTGGAAAAAAATTCGCTGGCTCGCAAACGCTCGCCATTTGTAGAACTGACGATACTTTGGTGTGAAAATTCAAAATTTTAAGTTGTTTGCCCGCCATTGCTCTCCAGTCACCTGTTTTATTAATAATAAGAGACAGAACTGACAATCAATCATCAGTCAATAACTTTATTTTCTTGCTGCGTTTTTCTTTCTTTTTTTTCTTGCTCTTCAAAAAATTCGGACTTTAGGACCCCCCCCCCCCCCCGCGAAAAAAATTCCTTGATCCGCCCATGTACGATCTTTTTCAATGGAGAAAGCAATTTTTAAATCCAACCACAAATTGAAAAGTTAGAAATTTCGCTTTAGACTCCATTTTGTTTTAGACATGAAACTGATCTGAAAAATCATACATATATATACTCGTCCCATATGAAATTTACTATCCCCATATCCCCTATATCAGGTAAACTACACACCATGTAACTTGTAATACCGGTATCGCAATAAAACCCCTAACTAAATCGTAAGTACCTTAACTTACAAAAATCGAAAGTACCTTAACTTATAATTACCAGATGAGCAAACCAGAGATCAATTTTGATACCGGGACATACAGACTTAGTGACATGTCTTGTAAATTTAGAAAAAGGCAAAGGCGAATATTTGCAGGTTGGATAAAAAATGTACGCATTAATTATGCTATTAAAGAACTTACAAAGAGTATTCTAATAGAAGGATTGTTTTCAGATACATCAAATATGTTTGTATGGAGAAGGGCACGACAATCTTCTCTCCAACATCTCCAATGAATTTTATCCTTCCGTACTCGGTTTTTCTGGTATTTATAGCCATCATTTATCAGTATTTTACCCCGTCTCTCTCCAGACGATATGTACGCCATGGTGTGAATGCGCGCGGGGTTGAATCGGGTGTTTCCGTTGTGATAACTCGATAGTTTACGGAAATGAATTAGATTTTTATATAAATAAAAAAATGTACGCATTAACTTCAAACAAAACGAAGATGGTGCAACCTTAATTTTGAAAAAAAAATTTAATGATACTTTGTTATTTGAATGTGGTTACTTTTCCATATATATATTTAACAGTTTAGAGGAAGCAAAGCATTGTATACGAATGAATTATAGAGGACCTTGCGCACGTTTAGATTCTATGAAAAATCATACATTTTCCTAGGATTTTTTTTGGTGGTTGTTGTTGTTTTAGCTCACCTCAACGAAATTGAGTGAGCATATGACCAAGCACGTCCACGTCCGTGTCCGCGTGGACGGCCCCGTTCGGACAAGAAGAAGTATTTGGCAAAGTGATGATGCTACAGTTACCGAACTTGAACAAGTGATTCATCTTCGGATGCTGAGGTGAACCCATGCATCGGATGCTGCATCTGACCTACATTTTCTGCTAGATTGACTTTGTTCAGAAGTTTTGGATAGCTCAGAGTGACTTGGTTCAGAAGTTTGGGGTAGTTCAGTGTCTGACAAAGTAGCATCTACAGTAACCAAACTTGCACAAATGATTCATCTGGGGATGCCGAGATGGATCCATGCATCGTTTGCAGCATCTGACCTACTTTTTCTACTTGAGTTATTTTGCTTTTAAAAGCCAATATTCAGCAAAGTATAAGTGCTACATACACCAAACTTGCATAGTGGGTGTATCTTTGATCAAACTTTCATAAAATGACTTTGACCTACTTTTTCCACTTGAATGATTTTGCCTTTAAAAGCCAATATACATCGAAATATGATTGAATTGAATTTTGCTGTCATGAGGTAAGCTTCGTAATATCTGTGATTACCTATGTTTTGTGATTTACAAATACATTGATGTACCTTCATCCAACGAGGCTTCTAATCTCCCAATCCATCGAAAAACAAACTTTAAGGAATTGTTAGTATGAAATGTAACGATAAGATAAAAGATTTCTTTTCCTGTACAAATGACAGTTGTATGGCTAAAATGGAATGTCTGGTGCGCACATTATTCATAATACCGATATTTGAGTTGAAACAATAGTTTTCCCCATAGAAATCTATAGAAAAAAAGGTCACCTGCAGTTACAGAGAACAATTAACTTCCTGAATATATGTAAATTGTTTTATCAACAATGCTAGTACAAATAAAACACCGCTAAAGGATGAAGCATATGCATTATTCATTCCAATTTTCATGGTGATTGAATTTATAGAAGTTGAGTCACTGTCGAAAAACTGCAAAATGTCATCTGGACCTGTAGTTTTTAGCTCACCTGAGCCAAAGGCTCAAGTGAGCTATTGTCATAGTGTTGCGTCCGTCGTCCGTCGTCGTCGTAAACTTTTCACATTTTAAACTTCTTCTCCAGAACGGCTGAAGGGATTTTGATGAAACTTGGTAGGTATGAAGTACTCATGGTCCCCTACAAGTGTTGTTGTTTTTCGTCCGGATCTGTCAACAGGTGGCGCCACCACAGCCAAAAGTAAGTCACGGGGGGGTACCCTCCTTTGACAAACTTCTTCTTCAGAACCGAAGCATGTATCGACAAACCGAAAGCATCAGGATGATCTAGAGAGATGTCTTAAGAAGTGTTGTTATTTTTGGTTCCACTTCGAAGCGTTTTTGACGTCTTTTCGGACTTTGTCAGAAATGCACATTTTTGCACTATTTCTTTAAATAACTCAATAAGTGTATGATTTTACACACTCATTTACTACATATTTATCATATTTAACTTACTTAATGCTTTGATATGTATTTTATGCTTAAAATTTATTTTTTTGATTTTTTATGAATTTTTTTTCTTATGTAAAAAGGAAGGGGGGGGGGGGGGTGATTTTCATACATTTTCTGCTTCTTTTCTATAACCACTCTTCAGATTGTCATGACAATTTGTAGGTATGAGGTACTCATGCATGGTACCCTACAAGTGAAAGAATTTTGTCAAGATATCTACTTTTGGATTTTTAAGGAATATTTTTTAAGATTGTACATAGGTATAATGTATGTTTTCCATGCCAAATGGACCCATGGGGAGTAGCTTCAAACCCCGGCGGGACCCCAACAATTTTTTTTTCTCTTTTTCAGTTTTTTTTTTCTCTTTTTATTTTTATATTTATCGCTAGAAATGAAACTGTGAAAGAATTTTGTCAAAATATCAACTTTTAGATTTTTGTCTGAAAAAAAAACTTGTCTGCATCCGGCAAAAATCTTGTTAGAAAGGTTGTGGGCTAAAATCCTGGTACTGGCACTATCAGTATTCAATGTCAGTATGTCAATTAGAGCGTGCATGGGTATCAGGTGAGCGTTGTGCCCCCTGGGGCTCTTGTTTATTAACCCAATGGAATGTCGGAGTAAAAAGTGTCGGAGTAAATACTGTCGGAGTAAATATTGTCGGAGTAAAAAGTGTCGGAGTAAATACTGTCGGAGTAAAAAGTGTCGAAGCAAATACTGTCGAAGTAAATACTGTCGGAGTAAAAAGTGTCGGAGTAACTGGATTCCCCCCATTTATCAACCATTGTAATTCCATCCACTGTCTGTCTGTTCAAATGTCTATCTATAGTACATGTTGTAGAAGACTATTTGTCTGTTAATTAACATTTTTTTATACCTTAGTGAAACTTAGAAACATTTCATCATGATGCAAGAAATTTTGATAAGCATTCAAGGTCTTTTACAAGGTCAGACATTTATCAGCCAATAAATGTACATGAACAATAAAGGGGGAAGGGCCACGAGAGCCCTAAATCAGCCCACCATTTTTTTTCTTTTTATCATAAGAAATGATTGATATCTCCCACAAAAATACACAAACGTTTAGCACTTTTAATGAAAAGAAAACTATCAAGAAACAAAGTGCCATTTGACTGAAATGATGTCTTAAAGTGACATTATTTTGACTTTAGTGACAAAATATGGTGAAAATTGCTTGGAAATTTTTCTTTTGTGGAAGAATTTGATTTGGCTGCATGCATAAACTGAAATAAAATGTTCATGGCAAATATTTTACATATAAAGATTTCATCTGAGTTAATGCATGCAGCCATTGCTAATTTAATAGAAATATGTAGTTTTTGCAGCAATTTGGTGAAATATTGTTGATTTTGATGTTTCTGAGGGCTAAAAGCTATTAATAAATGCATTGTTTACAAAAAATAAAGTCATTATTTAGTAGAGAACGTAAAAAGCCCCCCCCCCCCCCCCCCCCCAAAAAAAAGTGCTGAGTTAACTGTAACGTCCTGAAAAAATAGACTAAGTGTTGGTAGGTCGGGATTTTTTTTTTTATTATTTATTATTTCTTAATCTTAGAGTATCCTCATGTAAAGATAAAGAAAGGTAAAACTGCTGTAAACTTTTTATTCCCTGTTATATGATGGGAATGTAATCAGTTTATTCCTATTCTTTGGTCACTCGAGACAGTTGGTCACTCATGTGAAACATGCTGTCTGACTGAAGTGAAACAAGTAAGTGTTATGTAATTGATAATAGCTCACTTGGAAGGAATACCTGTCCTGTGATTTGATTTCTCACCATTTTGTCAATAAAAACAATTAGGGTCTTAGCAAAAAACTAGGGTCGGTCGGGTCACATTTGAATGTTAACAAAGACTTTCTCTTTTTTTTTTGGCCTAGAAGTGTCAAATCACAATTAAAAATTCTATGAAGTAAAATAAGAGCCAATATCAGGCTTCGTGGCCCTACCCCTTTCTCTGTGTGTAAAACATTATCAAATACTTACAGAAAAAATAAGAATAAAAAAGTTTTTTCCTTAATTTTTAAAGATAGATTGTGCTACATCTCTTTCTTTTGATAGTTGGTAGCTATATTAAGAGTTTCAGCATAGATATATTGTAGTGTGTTTTCCTTTCTTTTGTCATTGACTCCTTCTGTCAATTTCCTGGACCATTTCAGCCTAGCATGTAGATTAAAATTGACTCTTCCAGGAGTGTAGCTTAGTTTAGAAATAAAATAGCCATGAGCTATTTTGTCTTTATAATAAATGCATTTACAGCTTTGTTACATTGAAAAAGTGTTTTTTATTTGTGTTTCAAATCTGCACATAATCATTTTGCTGAATGAGTAAGGTTTGTTGATGGTAACTTGATACATACATGATGCTACCTTTTAAGTGAGTGGAAACTTTTCAACTTTTAGAAATTTGATCTTTACCGCTAAAAGTTAAAGGGAGACCCTAAATTTAAAAGAAAAAAGTTTATGCTAGACTGACTAGTGATATTAACTATATTTAGGAGCCAAACGAGCAGAAAAAGGGAAGAAAGGAGGTAAAGCCTCGGCTAAATCCAAACCTGCCCCTCCCATCTCCACCCCTAAACCGTCGGCCAGGGAGAGTCCAGACATGTCCAGTGAGAGCCGTAGTGTGGCCAGTGATGGTACAGGGAGCGAGATGGACCAGGAGGGCATTGTTCCTGTTGCCAGACAAGCTATAATAGGTAAACCTTCACAAGGGTCCTAGTTTGAATGGTGAAGATGGAAAAATGATTAGTTTTTTAAATTACTAGCTGAAGTAGAGGCAGTGACCTGGACTTAAGAGGCCAAGTCATCCTAGACTGTTACTGTATAATAGACAAAATAAGGAATTGTAATGAAGAAGTTGTAAGCAATTGAAACATAAGTAGTATAGATGATTTGTGTAAGTTACCATATTTTCCACTCACTTGTTTCCAGGTGTACTACCAAACAACCCAGCTTTGGCTATAAGTGACCTGGAGGATGTTAAACAGATAGATGGATTGTTCCGTGCCCATGTATTACTGGCTGAGATAGCTGGAAGGTCATCGCCTGACTACAAAGACTATCTCCTGATGGCTCAGACTTACATAATGAGATTATGGCAGGTAAAAATGAATGATCATATAATTATTTTTTGTACCCATATTGAAATTATGTCGGTGCTTAGTGTTTTAACGATAATATGCAAATCTGATTCTTTCTTTTGAAGAGAAAAGTTTCGAGCAATGGATTTCAATATTAAATACACAATATTTTTTTTCAAATTGTTGAATTAAAAAGAATATGGTGAATTTTTACTAGAGACCATATGCTTTTTTACACGTAAATATAATATTTTACATATTCAGATTTATTTTATTTCAAACTTTTGATAAAGCCATATTTGTTTTTGTCTATGTTTAGGCATCAGTACCCCATTCAGGTCCAGTTATAAAGGAGATTGCCAAGAACCCTCCTCAACCTCCTGTTGATCAAGGAGCCTCTGCCAAGAAAGGAGCTAAAGGGAAGGAGGAGAAAAAGGAGCCAGTAAAGGAGAAACCGAAGAGGAAGGGCCCACTGGACCATCTACCTGGGACAATGGAGGAATGGGCTGTGTATGATGTACCAGATGAGGTAGGTTATGGGGATCAGATGTAGGATAGGGTAAAGCAGACATAATGCTAGGCTTGTAGATATTTTCCAAAGATTCTTCAATTCGATATATATGGTATTCAGTAAAGAGTAAGAAAATTATGGATAAAATACTTGAAAATTAGGTGGTTGTAAGACTGTCCTCCCTGATTTATATTCATAGTTTGGATTTGAAGCTTTGGTAGCTGAAAAGACACCGTCCAAAAATTAAAAATTTCAAGGTCGCCATCATGTTCATTGTAAGATTTGTTGTCATATCATTTCTTTTTTATTCACAGGTTATTGAAGCCTTCAACCATGACCTGATGAAAGTTAATGGTATAAATACCCATACCATCATAAAACCGGTAAGTCAAAAGAGCATTTGATTAACCCTGTGTCGGTGAAATCATCCAAAGTCTACATAAAAATTTTGATGTCTTGTGATTTCAGTAACCATGTTGAAAACTAAATCTTATCCTATATTTGCCAGATGCTGACCATGTATTACTTGGATCTGCTGGTGAAGATGTTACGTGACACGGGTTATAATCACCTTAGTTTACCTGTACTGGCTTTCCAAGACTTGATGTCAAGGACTCTACTGAAGAACACTCCCCTTAACATCCTAGTACATGCTAGGTAACTATATTAAACATCTACATGTCAGCTGTATGATATTTATTTAAAAAGTAATTTGTATTACACTGTAATGTATCAGATACACAGTTCAACTTCAACTACTTTTGATTTGATTGAGATTTTTGTGAAAGTTTTTTGTTGTCATTGTATTTGACGTACATTTCAGAGCATCTGATGTGTGCTTAGAATTGAACATGAAGAATGGCTACAGTTTCCATGAGAAACTGGCCGGTACCGTCATACTTAATGATGAAGATCAAGCCATGTGAGTAGTAAAATAACAATATAAATTAGCAAGGAAAATTTTGTTACACTTTCTTCTTAATTAAATATTGATTTAGACATTTACCAACACTCTTATACATGTATATGTACATGTATATAAAAAGAAAATTCTGGATTGATAGATAATATAAATTATTTTCAAGATGATTATTTCATGATCAAGTTAACATTTTTGAGATATTGTTATTTCTTTAATTAAAAACTTTTAATGATAGATCTCGAGATGAGATAGCCTTGTGGAAGGAGAAGCAAATCCAGGTTGAAAAAGAGGAGGCTCGTGTGAAGGAATCACTCGCTAAGTTAGCGGAGGAAAGTCGTGGAAGTCAGCTTCAGCGTAAAGCTCCCTCACGACCTGGGATCTCCACTACTGATATGAAGGTTTGTAAAGGATCAGGTTTCAAATGAGAAATAAATACAAAAGTTTTATGTAAATAAAGTAAAATTTTATCTAATTTAAAAAATATCTGTAAGAGAATCAGTGAAAAATGCTTTCATTAAAACAATTTAGTTACAAAATGTATGTGACTTTGTATTTTCTTTCAGATAAAATTACTCATGGTTTGATACATGCTGTTGAGATTATTGTCAGGATCTTCTTTTACTCATGTTGTTATTTTGACATTTGTAGGAGGAGAATGTGGAATCTCACATTGGTAAAACGTTAGGTTCACCTACATTTAGAGGTATATGGACAGACACAGCAGAGCTCCTCATCAGACAGGTTAGAGATAGTCGGTTTGAAGTTACATAATTTTCAAAAAATTAAGATTAAAATGAAGAATTAGGTAAAATTATTCCAAACTGTTTTTCAACTTCTATTTTTATATGAAATGGAATTCAACAGAAAGATCTGTCTATATTTACATGACATCAGTATTATCTTAGATTTTGAAATATAAAATGTAACATGTGTAAATGAATACAGAAATGTCAACCTTGCTGTTTTGAATTAACAGAGCTGAATTTTCTTTTTAATGTATAAGATGGTCCTTTCTTACCTTAACAGGGACAGTACCAGAGTGCCAGAGAATTCCTGAATGAAGCAAATCTTGCAGCTATTGTAAGTTATTTTAATTATAGTGGGCATTTTATGCAAAATAATAGAGGGCAATTTGCTAATCATGTCACATTTAATTTCATGAACGTTTCACAAAAAATAATTATTAACATTTGATTTAGGCTAAGGATTCCTTGACTATACATTTCACATAGTTATCCCACAATTACTGGTGTAGGGGCTGAATGTAAAACAAAAAAAACATTACATGTAAAAAATTCTTGCTTTAACAAAAACTTGAAATATACATGATACATTATTGTTCTTCAGGCATTTGATGACACAGCTTTACAGGGACATATCCTGTATTTACTGGGACGTCTGGCATATGAAGAGGCTCAGTACAAACAAGCTTACAACTGTTGTGTGACTGCTCAGGTAACAGCAGAATTTCAAAATTCTGTATCTGCGCAAACACGTTGGTAGTTCTTTATATTTGTGTATCTGTATGAATTTGGGAACTAGCATGAGAAAAAATACAAACAGACAAACAGGTCAAGAGATTTGCTTCTCTCTTCATGTGATTATATGATTTGGCCGCATATGTCTTGTGTATAAGAGGTGTAATTTATAATGCACCAGAACATTGTTACTCTGTTTGTTTGTCATATAACACAATATGGTATATTTTCAGAGAGTTCATCAGGGAGATGAGATGTTCTGGTATGAGACCTCCATGTTAATGGCAGAAGCCACACTACAGGATTATGAGAACAGGAGAGCTAAAAGGATGGTCTGTATTTATAATATTAAAGCACAATATGATGTGTAATTTGAAATTTTAAGTTCTAAAGTTATTACTGTTGCTGAAACAGTTATGTATCTTAGTTTGTGAACAGAATGGTATGATTTTAGATATGGCTTCAATCAAACAATTTCAAAAATAAAATTCTTTCATTTACATGACAATTCACTTAACAATTATGACTGAATTCTGTATGTAAAAAAAAGTAAATTTACAGTTTCCATATTTATATATGTAAAATGTAAAAAATTTCATATCTCGCTTTCTATTTCTGTTCAGGCTCGAGGTATACTAGTGCACACATTGAATGAATTCCAGAGGATTGCTGACGAAAGACCAAACAGAAACAGTGTCAATGTCTACATTGTGTCCATGCTAGAGGCAAAGTATGTTATATCTCTATATTCACTCTAATCATTCTTTTCCAAAAATCACCTTCATTTCTATTCCATGATTTTATCAGTGTTTTCACCCTTAACTTTTATTTGTAAGGAAGACTTTGTGCTACATCCAGCCTATTTAATGTCTGATACAGACAGAGAATTTAAGTACAACAAGATCACTATTCTTTATAGACTTGCTGCTGTACAGGCTTCCATTGTTATAGAAAACAGAGATGACATTAATGAACCTAAAGTCATGAAAAAGATTTTAGCTGCTTCTGAGGTATGAGCTATTAGTTTAATTGCATATGGGTTTCAAAGTCCAAATATGGTTTATACATGTATATACATGTACTTCAACGTTTAAAGTTGAATATTAGAAGTCTTATTGTGTTGTTAATGTAATATACTCTACACACAAGTATATGAAGCGTTTTCATCATATTGTCACTTACCTTAGTTATATGTAATATATAGTACATATTTATGTATGTACCATTTGTCATGTAGAGATTTGAGAGTGCTACAGACAAGTTGATAAAGCTTGGCTACAGAAGAGAGGTTCTACCTATAATGAAGGAACATGCTGTTATACTGAGACATATGGCCAGGCTCTCCATAGAAACAGAGATTGTACACACATATTATCTACAGGTAAGTTATCACAGGATCTTGTCAAAAAAAAGGTTTATGAGATGGTTACTGTATACCATCTTTTATTCGGGAGCGTTTTATTTCTGGGATATCTGCGAGGTGCTTTGATTCCCGAATGTAAAAGGCTGTGAATATGTCGTAGCACATGGATAGTAAGTTACTTACGTATATATGATGAAATGAAAATTAAACGCCGCAAACAAGTCACTTCACTCGTGTTCAGGAAATTAAGATACCGCTAATAAAACTGTTTACAGTATTGGCAAAAGTGCTTTTTCCAAAATGTTTGGACCCCAGTGACTATGAAAATGTTGATCTATTAGTTTTTGTTTTAATTTCTTCATTATCTATGTTGTACATACTTGGATAATATATATTGCATATTTGATATGTTTAACAGGCCATGATGATTCTGAAGGAAGCAGTCAGTATAACAGAGGAGATGTACAGAGATATACAGACACTTAATCCATTACAGGAGGTAACTTTGTCCTAATACCACTGGTGTTAAACCGATGATAGTAACTTTAGTAACTATCATCCCAAGATGGCGGACGCAAAAATAGGCAGAACCGATTTTTTCCAAATATTGTCTTTTATGCGATGTATAACAAAAAGTTGAAGCGGCCAATTTGAAGAGATTTGATATAAAACTCCAATTATACCATTAGAGTTTATCGTTTCAACGTTATATTTGAGAAAATGCCAGATCAAAAAATCATCGATGATGATAGTAACGCAAAAATGCCTGACAACGCATGATGATAGTAACTGGAAATGAAAATGATAGTAACTCGATGAGCAGCAATGTTGAAAATCGCACTTTGTGATAGAATTAATTGATTTATTTGGTTCAAAAGCCTGAATTTAGCTACATGAATTCTACATGTAAATCGTAAAACACTTTATTTTAAAATTCTAATCTATTATGTCTTTATTAAGGCCTTGAAGTTTCAGTTATATATGAATTATACAATTTTACATACTTTTCGAACATCGCCTTTCAACAAAGAAATTGTTAAAATTGAATTCATGTATGTTACGACGTTATGAGATTTGTTGACGTCATGCAGCAAAACTGATGTTTATTCTTCCCGCCATATACGTCGCAAGTACTGCAGTCATACATTGTGTAAGAGAAGAACACAAATAGATAATAACTAATCATTTTGAGAGATTTTAAACAGATAACGGCAGTAGACAAAATAATTATTCATGAGAAATCTGTAATTTTAGCAGAATTTTGTTTCAAAGTAACGCGTGATTGCAGAGATTTAGATGATGGCGAGAATATCTCATGCCGTCCTCTTATTCTGACTTCGTGATATACTAGTACATGTTACATGTAATAAGATTAAATTCAAAATCCCAATTGAATCCATTGTATTGTAGTAATCAACGATTTTGATGACTTCTAAATAAAATGGGGGGTGGGGGGGGGGGGGACTGAAGTTTCATTTATACGTGTATTCTATTTATCACTGCTATACAGGTATCGAGAAATCAAACATAGGCGGATCCAGACTTTTTTAAAAGGGAAATTGAATGCTCAATATTTTTAAATTCAAAATTGTGTTCAATTTCCTGTCAATTTTTGAAAATTTACATGTAAAACTGGAAGTGTGGCGAACCGAAAATTTTCAAGTTTAATTAATACATATACTAGTATCTTATTTCAGTCCTATAGAAGTTTAAGATGATTTACTTGCGTATATCGGCGAATACAGGATTGTATTTTGCCTATCTAGGGAATGTAATTAATAAATTTTTTCCCCAACAAACATTGCACAAAAAAAATTCTATATAATTTAAATCCCTTTGTAAGAAAATATACTCTTCTTAGATAGCTACAAATATACATGTACCATGTCTTTAAAATGACAAACGATTCAGTGCTAACCAAGAGGGAAATGATCTCTCTTTCTCATTTCATCTCACTCGTCTGTCAGCTTACTGTAAAAAAAAAAAACAAAAACAAAAACAAAAAAAAACAACAACCAAAAACAGAAACCAAAAACAAAAAAAACAAAAAACATTTAATATGTCTCAAACGATATAGATGTAGCAAAGTCGGTTATTTTAAAAAATGAATATTGACTATCATTTTAAAATGAAAGAACTATATTTATTTCAGGTCTTTTTTGGAGTGGAGTTACATGTTTTGTATAAAGGGTTCACCCCGTAAATGAGTTTCGGTGTATAAATACTATTTCTATACTTCTGTCAGACTGTGGCCTCATCTGATTGTCTATTTTGCCGGCCACAGTTGGATGTGTAAAGTTACAATAAATCCTTGATAACAAAGAACAGTTTTAAAAAAACCTGATACTTTCCGAAATTCTAAAATGAATGGCTTTAAACAGCGCTTATTACATAGTGAATAAAAAAGAAATAACAAATTTATCAATATACATGTATCAACTGTGTCTTCTTCCGGAAACATAAGACACTGATTGTCCGTTTAAAACCTAACAAATATAAAACCACGTAAATTTCCGTATGAAAGAAAAGTTCGTTTGGTGGGATTATTCATCATTTATTTGTGTAGTTTTACATGGTCAAGGAGCGCAGGTATTATGAAAACTGAAGAATTTCAATGCTTAATATTCATCTGAGTATGCATGCTTCATATAAATCCAAATTGGTGACCATATGAGGCGTGTTTACTGTAAACAACTTTCAGCAACCTTGGATAAATAACGATGTATCTGCATTTGCAGTATTGACTACGTGTACATGGTGATATCCAAGTGGTGGATCAAGGTTAGTGACTTTAAAAGCTCGTTTTCTACTGCAGAATAATCTGTGGCAGTCATTAAAGTGAATTAACGTAAAAAGGAAACATCTTGCATGCCTGATTCTTAGTACGTACTGGTTAAAATGTCCCTTCTGCATTTTTGAGGGTGCGTTACTATCATCTCATGAATTTCAGGAGCTTTGAGTTACTATCATAAGGAATTTGCGTTACTATCGTCTTGGCTAAAAATTTCACTGCCTATTTTCTGCTCTAAATAGAAAGATAATAGATTTTTGAAGGTTCCCCTATAATAATACTTTGTATATGTACATTTCCATCGCTTCAGATTGTTTATATACACTAGAAGAAGTGAAATAAAAGGGAAAAATCGTTTCTGCATGTTTTTGTGTCCGCCATTTTCAGATGATAGTAACTAAAGTTACTATCATCGGTTTAACACCAGTGTAATACATGTACCTGTAGTGATATATTTACTTAATGTGGCTTATAGCATGTACATGTATGAATAGATTTTTCTTACCAATGAAAAAAAAAAAATTCTATTGGAATGATTTTCAGGAGAAAACCATGCATTTTAGGTCAAGAATATAGTTGTTGTAATTCTGAATTTTTATGAATAGCATGAAAATCCTGAATTACACTTGTAGGAAAACTTTCATCATAAAACTAAATGAAGTAACTTTCATATCACAAAACTGACAAAATTGCCTTTCTCATTATTTTAGTTAAGGAACC
Organism: Pinctada fucata; assembly: GCA_028142955.1. Classification (NCBI taxonomy): domain Eukaryota; kingdom Metazoa; phylum Mollusca; class Bivalvia; order Pterioida; family Pteriidae; genus Pinctada; species Pinctada fucata. The sequence goes on from AP027105.1 coordinate 65,700,637, forward strand.
TGTCCCTACCAATACAGAGGGAGTTAGCAGACATCAACTTAGAATGTGGTGAACTGATGTTAGAAATATTCAATCTTCACGCTCGTGAGACTCGGAGTCGTCAGCTGGATGATCTCAGAAAAGGCTCTGTCGTTAAGGTGACTGTCATAATCATTGTCTATTCATACAATGTTTTTGTCTTTGTAAATTTTGAATATCAAGATGTAACTTTTTTAGAATAATGTAAATTTTAATGTTTTGACAATCCAATTTCATCTCGATATTTTTAATGTAGGATGAAGACTTTTATCTTTTAAGTTTAATTCTCCGAGAGACTTGACATCTCTACGGTACAAATTTACCTAGTTTTTACATGTGTTTGTATTACCTGTACAGATGGTAGAAGACTACATACGTGCCACACCACATTACTCTCACATGGAGAAGGAATGGGTAGAAACTACCAGGTCAGCTATACATACATCTATAATTCATCTTCTATACTTTTTGTCTCTGAGCTGTGGAGAAATTTTCTTCAAGTACATGTACTTTATACAATTATTGACTTTTAATGAGGTCTACTCATGACTATACAGACCTGGTCAGGTATTGGCTGACTGAGGCCGAAGGCCGAGGTTAACCAATACCTTATGAGGTCTGTATAGTCACAAGTAGATTGAAATAAAAAGTCAATAACTGCTTTATTAAATTATCAGGATATTATTAACATTTGCATTGTAATGATATGCGAAGTCAAAGATCAAACACTACAAAAATCAATGCACGCACAGGTCACTCACACGCTAATCCTGAATAGACTGCTTTGGAGCATTAGCGGTCAACTCACTATGAGGTATACTCTATCAAACAGCGTCTCCACCAATCAGAAATAAGCAAAATCAACAATAATTCCTGATCATTTAATAATACTTTTTACGTGTAGGTATTTCATCTGTATGAAAAGTTGAAAGTTTCTATACAAAAGACAACACTTCATACACTGACTTGTAATCGGACTGGATGTATTATGTTCTTGCTTAGAAGTCTTGATAAAATAGATATGTGTACAGAGTAATAAGTACATGTATGAAATATTTAAAATTCCCCTTGAACTGTATTGTGCTACATCTATGTACAATGTAGTTTTGTATTCTATCATGTTTAGACTTTGTGTGTACATTCAGTATTCCATTACATAATAAATGTATGTTATACATTTTTTTTCTTTATAGAGTAATAGCTGAGGATGCCTTGAACAAATTCATAGCTGCACATAATTTATCTGGTCATATACAGAAGCTCAGAGCTAGGGTCAGTATACTATATGTGTATATTAATAAGGATTTTAACAGATGTTATTATAGTGTAATTATGGTAATATTTTATATGCTGTATTATACAATGCACACATTGTTTTATGATTACAGCATACTTCATAGATCACTCTCACTATCATGCTAAATCATGTAACCACTGTAACATGACCAAAATTAAATGTCTTCCATACCATATATTTCAGGCATTATGTGGAGTGGGTAAAGTAATGAGAGCATTTGCCACGTACTCCAGCCCGGACCCACCCACCCAGTGGGTTGTACATGAGCTTGTGAGTTATCATAAGAGTATTTCAAACTATAAGTATGTTACTGTGTACCTATGTTTAGTAAGTCAATAAATAGAAAAGGAACATTGCTGTGCTTTGAATTTCATCCATTCATTATACAGCTGTTTACTTTTAAAATTGTCCACGCACACTTTGATTTGTAGAATTGTGTTCAATTTAATGCAGAGACCTTCATGATATAAACTGGTTGCAAACTTGACTTGTGACCTTAATACCATGGTCCTTTGATTGTACATGTATCATGACAGTTTTTTCTCTCACATTAAGACATATAATTACATGTATATACATTGACCTTATTGACAGTAAGTGAACACTAATGTTTGTGTTTATAGGAGCTATCCAGTGTTACCAGCCAACAAGAGGAAGATGAAGGTCATAAGGCCATGGAGGATCCAGAATCTCCTAGATTCATCAGATATTCTAAACAGATCCAGAAAATGAAGGTATATCATATGTCAATGTAGATTTGTTTGTTTCTGCTTATTACGAGTAAAGAAATTCATTGTACCTGTCTATTGTACTTACCTTTAACAATATTGAAATTTTATGGTTTTAATGTTATAGGATGCTGATGACATTAGCCAACACTACCTTATGCAGGCTACAGAGTGTCTGGTACAAGCTCTCAACCTGGCCATGGAAAATCAGTGCACAGTAAGCAAATACATGTAGAAAATTGTAAATAAAAATTTGATGTATCATAACCTTACATGATATAATTTGATCTGTAAGAACTACATGTAATATTCTCATCAAAGAGGTTTGGATTTGACATTTAGCTCCCACACATATTTTCCAAGTTTCAATAGGCATTTGCTCCATAACTAACCAATTCAAATTCAATATACATATACAAGTATTTGATCCAGAAATCGCTATGTATCTCGTCTATTATATCTGAAATACATGTGAAAGTTATACAATGAATACGAATGAAATTCTATACTACATACTGTTCTGCGGAATAGTGGCAGGCAAATTAACTAAGAATGAACGATATTCAGTAGAATTAAGTAATATGTATATTGTATATATTTTATTTAGTCCATAGCCAGTGATACAGCATTAGAGTTGGTTGAATGTTGTGGACAGTACGACCCTCAGGCCGCTAGCCAATTCCTCGCTCTATTCCAGGTCTGATCTTATTTATAAGATGATATATCAAGTTTTCATTGATGTTTGAACCCTTATATATTCGTGTATACATTCTTATATAGGATTTCAGTGGATAATTAGCATATTTTGATGATGTCAGAAATTAAAGAAAGAAATGAATTTTTATAAGGGTTAAAAGAACATTAGATTTTATTATTTCATTGCGCTTTCAATTATTTAATCCTTTTTTTTATACAGAAATCAAAAAAAGTATAAAATGGTTAATTTGATAGAATTAAATCTTTGTATATAATGTTTTGCATATGTTGTATGTATTGTAATGTGAATTTAAACCATAAACTCCTTTACTATACCACAGAGTTGTTCAGCCTCACAGACACTGGAGGAGTTACTAGATAAAGCCCAGATAGACCCATACACATCTCGTCTGGCTGCCTTGCTACATCAGAGGAAATTCCTGCTATCCCGAGATATTAGCCAGAATCTCTCCTCCAGCTCAATGATGGGAATAATTAAGTCATCACTACAGGAAAACTGGGAGGTAGGATATATCTAAGATACATGTATGATGATTTGTTAAGCAAGAAAACATATACAGTAATACATGATATTATTAACAACATTCTTTTCATTCATGTTCATCAATACCAGAATATTAATACAGAATATACATGTACTTTACATTTACATGTATGCAACATTGACCTCTAACATGTCTTGTCAGTTTGGTTGTGTGTTGCAATTTATTGTATGAAATATGTTCAGAACTAAATGTATTTATTTCAAAGATTTTCATAATGCTTTCAAAATTAATATTCAAGAAAGACAAAAATCTTAACCTTGGTCAAGGTTGAAAATCTCTGTAGATTTTACATGTAGGTTTACAAGAAGTTAGTAAGTAATCAGAGATGCATGTAAGCTGTGAAGCATATTTACTTTCTCTCATTATTTTTAAGGCATGGAAACACCTTCAAGTTCAGACCAACCATCTTGACCTCCTGAAAGAATATCCTGGCAATTTTAACTTCATCATCCTTCAACATTCAGCAGACAAGTAAGCTAAGAAATGAGGAGAAAACACTGTCTTATTACAAATCTAATCTTTGCTTTGTTATATTTTTTTTTACTTTAAGACAAGACTTCATTTTCATTTCTGACCAATTTGATATTGTTTTAGCTGTATGTAGATGCGTAGATGTTGAAGACATATTTCAAAAGCTGCTTAAAGTTCTTCCACTTAAACGTAGCTTTATTTTACTCATTCTTTGGATGTAGTGACACCAAATTTTTTATCACTTCTAGGAATCAGTTGTATGGAGCTATTCTGGACAAATCCAAAAATGTCCAGGCAGGAGGGAAGAACCCAAAACAGGCAGCCCCTATAGGTAAAATTCTGATAATGATTGATAGAATCAAATCTAACAGCATATCCATCTAACACCTTTACCAGACTTGAATTGCACAGAGTAGATAACTTAAACTTGTAATTTCAGATTTAATTTCTGCTACCCAGGATTATTTAGAATGAAGAAAATGTCATTAATATTCTTTGTCATACATATATATGTTAGCTTCAGTTAGACTTGTTTTCTGTTCTTGTCAAAATTTTAAAATTACATGTAAATGTGCTCAATTTGAAAAAAAAAAGTTTACAGCATGGATATATCTGCATGTACAACCAGTTATACAAGAACGAGAATATTTGAATCTATCAGATTTGTTTATGTTGAATAAAGCATAGCTTTCCTTGGTTTAAGCTGCCCCAAGTCGTGCCAAGGTATTTAGTATGCAGACCAGTGCCCAGATACTTGATGAACTACTAGAGAAGTTTGACGAACATCGCCAGAGTGTACAACAGATGTTACTGAAACAAGAGTACAAGAGATCACAGGCTATGATGAGACAAAAGATGTTAGAAAATCTTGACGAAAGTCTGCAGAAACAAGGCCAGGTACAAGTGATAATAGTTATTAAGTAATGCCATGCAAAGGAGCTGTTAGAATATAGCATAAAATATACCCTGAAAATACTATAATTCAAAATGCAAAATTTAAGAATTTTTTAGCTAAATTTACAACTTATTTGGTTTGCATCTGAATCTAGCTTCAAGTTGGACAAATTATTCATTTGAAGACGAACAGATTTTTACAATATTATACATTGCTCCCCTCCCAGCTCTTGGTCTAACAGTTCCTTCAATAATGGTAGTTAATTTTAAGAAAATGTACTCTATTGCTCCCCTCCCAGCTCTTGGTCTAACAGTTCCTTCAATAATGGTAGTTAATTTTAAGAAAATGTACTCTAGAGTACATTTTCTCAAAATTAACTACCATTATTGAAGGAACTGTTAGACCAAGAGCTGGGAGGGGAGCAATGTATAATGTTGTAAAAAAGTAGTTTTGAAATGCCTAGAGGCAACTTGATCTGTTATAATATGTCACTTTTTGTTTTTAATAATACCAGAAAAATCTTGATTCAGAGAAAAAATATTTGGAAGTCTGTTTCAGCACTGCTTTTCTTTCAGGAGCCCCATGATGAGGAGGATGCCATGGAGGAAGCTAAACTCCAGGAAGATTTCAGAGGTTTACTGAGTGAAATGGAGATGTACCTCAAACCACTAACCTCACAACTAGCTGGAACTCTCATGTAAGTCTACCTCAAACCACTAACCTCACAACTAGCTGGAACTCTCATGTAAGTCTACCTCAAACCACTAACCTCACAACTAGCTGGAACTCTCATGTAAGTCTACCTCAAACCACTAACCTCACAACTAGCTAATACTCTACCGCAAGCAACTAACTTCACAATAAGCTGATACTCTAGTGCAAGTCTACCTTAAACTGCTAATTCACAACTAGCTGGAACTCTCATGTAAGCAGAATTCTTTGAAATATTCATCAACTAGAATAGACCATTTTCCAATCCTTAATTTTAGGCTTGAAATGTCTGAGTTGAGATCTTTTTGCATTTTTCTTTTTTATATCATTATTAGAGATACAATTCTACTGTGATATTATATTGAACGGGACACCAAAGCTTTCCAGCATGGTCATTTTGTTTATTTTTTGTCAGCCATTTATGTTGAAAATCAGCAAGTGATCTTTTCGCCTGAACCAAAGTAATCATGCAAACTTTATATTTTTTCTTAAACTATTTCAGCCCGCCCTCTGTGACCCCAGCCAGTAACAGTAAGGAGGCTAAGGCCCAGGCCGATGCCCCTGCCCCCCAGGAGTATGTGATCCTCCTTGCTGACCAGTACTTGATGCAGATGCCCCTGGAAGCTTTGACCTTCCTACAGATAGATGCCATCACATCTATATCCAGGGACTTCTCTATGTCAATGTTCCATCATAGATTCTACAGGGATGAGGCTGCTGGTAAGAAATACTATATTACAGTTTATATATAGTGAATATCTAATTGTTTAATTTTCTTATTTACTGACAATCCTACAAAAGTACCTTAATGTATTGCATTCTTACTATAGTAACAGTCATGACTGTGCTTTACAGTGTACATGTGTATATTATTGACATGATTGAACAATTTAAGTGATTGTTATTACTTTAATTGTATATCTATAAAACTCGTAATAAAATGTGTTGTATTTACTTCCTCTGACCTTTCTGATGAAAATTACTAGAAATTAAGATTTAAAGTAATCCAACAAAAAGTCCACATAATACTTTCTAAATAAAAATCTTTATGAAACTTTTCAAGGAAAAAATAATAGTTGAAACCTTTTACTTAGTGACAGGGAAAGGACGTAAGTCTTAGTTTATAAAAGCATGCCAGACTTTAGCTTTATATGCATCAGTGCATAGATTTTATATGAATGTTTAGAAAATGGATGATCCATCTTAAATACATGCACCCTTTACAATGTAAATCTGATTTGCATGATTTTGTTTCTCTACTGGCTTGTAAAGAAAAGAGAAAATGTTTTGTGTATTGCATAGCTGTGTTTCCTTCTATAAAATAAGAAGGAAGTATACTTATTACATGTCAATGATCAAAGAAAGAGATAATAAGGATTTGAATTTATTTGATAGAGTATAGAGGTTGCAGATGAGTGAAATGAATCACAAGATTATGTTAAAAATTGAAAATAAAAAATTTAATAACTTTTTAAAAAATTTTTTATCAAGAAATCTGCATGAAGTTCAGATTGAAATAGGTAATAGGTCAACTGTAAAGGTTCTTCTTTAAAATGTGCTAAATTCATTATTCTCAGACTGCATGTTTTATTCTTCTTACAGCTTAAATATCTTGAAGTCAATATTCAATTATATTGCATGTGTTGTAATATCACCAAAAAATTGACATTTTTAAAAAGGGGCACATTCTACCATATTCACATGTTCACAAGTCACAATAACTTGACCCGTGACAGTGGTGCTAGATCTATTTTTGCTGAAGAATATAAATGTAAAAAGAAGCAATGCATGTGTGTTTCAGAGGCTAAATCACCAGCGTCTGGCAGTGGAAAAGGTATTAAACCAATGAACTTAACGTCACCATTACAGGTGGCGTCATATAGAGTGGTGACTGTCACATCTCAGTTCTCTCCCTTAGTAGACATCAGTAGCCGTGCACATTTATTACACGCTGTATTTGATATTTTCATTTCTATGTCTTCAAATGTAATGACGAAAGTATGATTTGTTTCTATCTTTTTGATATGTAATTGCATGTATAGTATTACAAATGATATTGTAGTTTTTTGTCATATATATATAGTTATATTAGATATCACAAGTTATTGTACATTTTGGCAAAGTCATACCTATGTAGTAGATGATAGTAAAGGTAGACTCTAGAGTTTTAAAAATACACAAGTTTGATGAGTCAAATATTATTTAAGTGCATGTACAAAATGTAAATATAGTGTTTCAAAATTTCATTCACAATAGGCAGCATATTATTTAGATTTCTACATATCAGTATTCACCAATACCATTTCATGTATGACATGGATATAAAACAACAAGCATTTCAAGCATTGTGTGTGCATGCAGTTAGCCAGCTAGTCATTGCTACTGTTGTATGAATTTTATATGCTTAAGTCTTTGTACACATAGATTACCGCACCACTGGTCAATGAAAACTTCACATACTACATGTACTGGTATTTGTATAAATGATGTATCTTTTAAGTTAAAACTCTGTATGGTAGAAAGAATTTGAAGCTTCTTGTTGACAGAAATTCCCAAACTTTTATAGATTGAAAGACAGAATCAGTACATTCACTTAATTTTACTGCATTAAAAACTGAATAGATGAAACAAGACTTAAGATGTATCAAAACTTAAGATGTATCAAGACTGTAGATGTATCAAGACTTTAGATGTATCAAGACTGTAGATGTATCAAGACTGTAGATGTATCAAGACTGTAGATGTATCAAGACTGTAGATGTATCAAGCCTGTAGATGTATCAAAACTTTAGATGTATCAAGATTGTAGATGTATCAAGACTAGATGTATAAAAACTTTAGATGTATCAAAATTTTAGATGTATCAAGACTTAAGATGTATTAAGACTGTAGATGTATCAAGACTAGATGTATCAAGACTTCAGATGTATCAAGACTGTAGGTGTATCAAAACTTCAGATGTATCAAGACTGTAGGTGTATCAAAACTTTAGATGTATCAAGACTAAAGATGTATTAAGACTGTAGATGTATCAAGACTAGATGTATCAAGACTTTAGATGTATCAAGACTGTAGATGTATCAAGACTATGAAAGAAGAAAGGTCAAGAGTTCTTTTAGGCTTTCTTAATATAAAATATATGTAAATAAAGACCTGTGTTTGTCTGTCTACACTGCAGCTTACATATTCTACATTCATATGCAAAATTGTCACAGAATTTGTCATAAAAAGGTTTTAAAGCAATCTTATTGTCTTCTGCTTAATTTGTAAACAATTGTGTTCAAAAGAGATTTTGGAATTATAAGGTAAAATTTGTGGGACTCATCATCAGTGTTGTTAGTGATTCAAAGATCTGATAATAGACTTAGTTGTGTATTTCAAGATAACTTTTTAACAGTGGTTAATTTTGTGAAATTCAAATGAATTTGCTGAAATAAACAAAATATTCATCATATCTTCTAGATCAAGCTGCTGAAGAGAAGAAGAAGCAGAAAGCAAAGAGTTTAGACAATCCCATGTCCAGGATACCTGGTCTTAGAGATGCGAGTAAAAAACAAGCTAAAATTGTAAGAATTACTGCACAGGGAACTGAATCCCAAATTTAAACTTAAAAACTGGCCACTTCATAGTCATTTTACCTTGGAAATAGAAAGAGATCTTATGAAAGCCAGTCCTATCTACCTATTTAAATGATTACACATGTAAAAAAAAAAATGTCAATATTCACTGTATCAACTATTTCATCTGCCCATATCCAAACTCTTGGGAAAATTGATTGAAGCTGAAGTTGGCAGTACTCTGTTTTAAGTTTGCCTTTCACTTGAATTTTTGAAAACGAACAGCTTTCTATGGCATTACATACTTTTATGTAGATTATTTTTATTGTGATATAAGCTGCTATTACAGACCATGAATTCATTGAATTGTGTTGTTTACCTTAAGCTGTAGAAAACTATTTGTATTAGGCACGGTCCATTTGATATTCAGGGGGGGCTTGGGTTTTTTGTCGGAGCAAGATTATTTTTTTCGCCCCAGACCAGGGCAAAATTCTTTTTTTCTTGCAAAGTTGGAGCAAGGAAATTTTTTTTATTAACAATTGATGTGAATAATAAGAATGTTTGTGTTTTTTTTTCAATAGAGATTCTTTATTTTTACTTACATGTTAATTACTCCAAACATTATTTTTATGTAAAACTAATGTAACACAGTTGTATTCACTTCTAAACTGAGAGAGATGAAAGATTTTTACAATATGCGATATATACTTTTTAGTAAACAAAATGTATATAAGGTCGTGTAAAATGTAAGAGGGCTTGATGCAAGTTTTTACATGTAGAAATGAAAACTATAGTGAAAAACTTATTTAAATTGATCTCCTTCCAAGAGAATCTATATAAAATTAGACACAAATGGTGACACCTGTATCTATTTATAGTAATAAATTATATTGATTATTAAATTATTAATGTATTTAAGCATTTTAATTGTATCAGTCACATGTATTTTTTGATATTTTAATTCAAATATGAACTTGCCATTACAGAAGACAACTATGGCGAGCGAAGCGAGCCAGAAATATTTTATAGAAAGTAAAAACTGCGGCGAGCGAAGCGAGCTGAAAAATTTTCAGGAATTTTAAGCGAATTTTGTGGTTATTCTTCAAATTCAGATTACTTTTAAGAGCAAGATTATTTTTTTCTGTCACACCCTAATCAAATTTATTTTTTTCATCAAATTTCAGAGCAAAATTATTTTTTTCGAAAAAAACCCAAGCCCCCCCCCCCTCCCCCCCCCCCCAGAATATCAAATGGACCGTGCCTTAGAAATTTAGTGGAAAGGCAAACTTTAAACAGTATCACAAGAGATCGCCCAAAGGAGGCTTAAAATAGATGCAGAATAGTTGACTTGGGATTACTGACATAATATAGTTCTTAACCAAGTACTAGGAGAATTTTTCAGCATGAAATGTGTGTCAAAGCTAACAATTTAGACAAGTGTGTAAGCACATGTCTTTCTGATGTCGCTAAGATCATTATGTCATAGCCTTTTTGATATGAATTGATGATGTCTTTTATCCAACTTTGCTTTGGAAATTTGAATTTAGCAATGGCAGAAAAGTTATTGCCTTAGCAAAATAATGAAAGCAGTAGTGATATTAAATTCATTTTCGATCTTCTTTTGCTAGCCAATATTCTGATTCAAAACCTCAAATATTTATGGATTCATACATTCCTGGTGTCGGAAATTCACTCGTCAAATAGACATAAAGTTATTACAGTTTCACTGATAGCATATAATGGGGGGTTTATATTGTTATGTTATGCATATATATATAGGTAGATTAATATACAGAAGAGCTTGATTTTGATACCAGTGATATCCACATTGTATACTTTCAGATTCCCCTGTCCAGACCAGACATGCAGCCTTGGCATCTAGCTGTGGACACTATGAACTTCAGATGTATCCTTAGATCACTTTACAATGAAAATGCTTCATTATGCTTAATTAGATGTATATACATGTAATAACTCGTTATCGTTCTCCCCTTTTGTGAAAGCATGGAAACATTGAATCCAGGTTCATCTCTCTGTCTGTCAGTCAAATAAACTTTAATCTTCTTCATAACTTTTGGGGTTTACATATTTCACATGTGTAGCCCAGGCGAGAAGATCTTTACATAGATGCCAAAAACCTTGTGACCTTGACCTTTGATATTGTCCTACTTTTTTAATGGCAAATTACAGGACTTTCAGATAAGATATTCCTTGTGAGAAGATGTTAAACGTCTTCAAATTCAATAGCATCATTTAAAAGCAGATAAATTTGCAGCATGGACCAGACATGCACGTTTCGGGTACCCAACCCTCGCCAATGATCCTCAATCTAAACAATGTGATATGACCAAAGAGTGTGAAATTCAGTATGTCTAAAAATGTACCGAAAGACGTAGCAGGATGGGTGGGATATTGATTTAAAAAATTTTACCTAGTGACCTTGACCTTTTCCTCTGAATTTCCATCTAATGGTACTGCATGTATTGCTAAGAAGGAGGAGTCTGTTTGCTGAATTTTTTCAAAATAGAATATCTTTTTGCTTTTTATAGGCATACGCTCATATTATATTTATGTTTATGTACTCTTATTATAGGTAATAGGACTATAATATATATTTATTATATATCTTGCAGTTATTGGTTAAGGATTGAATGGCCAGATTGCAAAGCAATTCTGGTCTATGAATTGACAATGTTTGTCTGTCCATCCATCAGTCTGTCTTATCAACAATCTGATTAATTTTGGTTGAAGCAAAATCTCAGGAACTAAGTGCAGTAGAAACATAATATTATACAGGTATGTTGCCTGTGATGAGACCTTTCAATTTATGCCATAACATTTGACCTAGTGACCTTGACCTTGGACTTTGATCTTGTTAAAGGTTTTGGTCAAGTTTCTGGTTGAAGCAAAATCTCGTGAGCTATGCGCAATAGAAACATAATATTATACAGGCATGCACATGACAAGACCTTTCAATTGACCTAGTGAACTTGACCTTTAAGTTTGACCCAGTTACTGACAAAAACTTTGTTTGCAATCTGGCCATACCATCTTTAGCGGAGTTTTATTTTAGAATTAAAATCATATGTATCGAGAGAGAGACTGTGAAAAAGTAGAAAATAAAGACATGTGATGAAGAAATAAAATTCATGGTTTGAGGATACATTGCAAACCATTGCTGTTTAAATGCAAATTGACATATATGATTTAAAATGATGAAAAGTATGTACAACACTTTAACAGCTGATCCTTAACTGAGTTAAAGATATTGTTGACTCGCATCTGGATTGTGCTGAAACTGGTAAGGAAAATTAAGATTTATGGCTGGGTTGGGAATGTCAGTTGTAAAGTTATAAAGTAATTAATACATATGTAGAGTCACATGAATTGATACAGGAAAAGGGAATTGAGTTTTCTATGAAAAATTTCTGAAGTATCTGCTTTTTGAGAGATAATTTTTCTAAAATCGATTTATTGTCTTCCTTCTCTTTTTGACACATTTTTTTTTTTGTCATGTAAATTTTTTGTCATGTAAACGCTATAGAAAACATAATTCAAAGTTTCTATAATTATTTGATAGGTGACTGTGTCATGTTACATGTATATCATTTTAACCAATATTGTTCTTTGATGACAAGTTGTTCCTTTCAGAGTTGAACAAGCCTATAGAAGTGTTTAATAAGCTAATGGAGGTGTACGAGGCCCAGTTTACGCCCAGATGGCTGGGTGTGGCAGGTGATGACCATACACCTAGGTACGTCATTTATAATATTAATAATTTATCTCTATATATGACTATAACAGGTACGTCCTTATTAATAATTTATCTCTATATTTAACTATAACAGGTACGTCCTTATTAATAATTTATCTCTATATATGACTATAACAGGTACGTCCTTATTGATAATTTATCTCTATATATGACTATAACATGTATTAAACCAATTAAGATATTTCTGCTTGTGAAACATTTTTTGTGCCTTTTCAGAATATTGATATTTCTATCATCCAACACAAAATTTTAAGTGTTTCATCACACTTTATTTGTGAAATGTTCAGCATGATTTATCAGTCAGGATGTATACTTTTTTGTATATTACCTAAACTTGAAGATATTTCATGACCTTGTCCAAATGTCAAAGTTGAGGTCACCGCAGTCATTTTATTTTTGGCTGGCAAAGTCTGAGAAAATTTAACTTTTGTTGACATTTGTTTACAGTGTTGGTGAGTGGGAGATCTATCTATGTGAGAATAGTTCCTTCATCTTCTATGGCATGGAGAAGTTGATCAACTACCTACCCCCAGCCAAACTATCAGCTTTAAGTATACCAGGTTTGTACTTACTACTTTAGTAATTAAGCTGTTCTCTGTTTGTCCTTCAGTGTTTCACAAACACATCTTACTTGTTGTAATTCTTTGCCGAGTCGGAAAATTTGATGTGAGACAGGCAGTCTCTGAACTATTAATTCAAATATGATAAGTGCTAGTGCAATGAAATAATATACACTTGCTCATCATGAGTCAAGAATGACCCCTCTTGGTTTTGAGGTCAAAGCTCAAGGTCATAGTACTGGTGATTGGAAATGGTTTCCATATCATATTAAAGTGTGATTATCATCATGAATCTTGCCAGAAATTTTTCCAATCCAATGAGTCAAGGATGACCCCTACTGATTTTGGGATCCAAAAGTCAAGGTCATAAGATTGATGATTAAAAAATGGTTTCTATATTATATCATCCATAAAGGTGTTTCACCACTAGTGTAATCTGGACATATTACAGACCATACTCAATTCCTGTAAGACTGCAGGTTTACACTTACATTCCAGTTTTGCAATGTGGAACTTTGCATTCTGAGCTTATATTTATGTTTCTTTGACCTTTGTATTACAGATTGTAGCTTGTTGTATGTATTGGACCTTGCCCAGACCAGTAAGAGCTTTACCAGACAGTCCAAACTAGATGTCAGAAAAAGGTCTGTACCCTGTTTTGTAAAAAATATCATTTAACTTTTTAAAAAGTTATTTACATCATAATTTATCTTTTGTAATAGATTGTGGTAACAACTAGAGTTATGATGATTAATGACTGTTATGAAAATAAACTGTAAATGTGTTTTCTTTCCTTACTTTTGTTGGCAGTGAGAACATGCTGGCACTGGAGAAACCAGTGGAGACTGCCATGTTAGCTAGCTTAACTGGAATCAAATCTCTGATGGCAAACCAGTGGCACTGTACATTAGCCGAGAATGCCAACCGCCTACAAGTTACAATGAAAGGTTAGTATAAGTGTGCCATGTTTGCATGCGTTATAGGAATCAAGTCTCTGATGGCAAACCAGTGGCACTGTACATTAGCCGAGAATGCCAACGACCTATACAACTTACAATGAAACATGAATCTAGTAATACTTGTTTATGTCCTGTATTTCTCTAACAAAATAAACTTGGACGTCCATTTGCATCACATATTTTACAGATGCATTCAATTATGCTATCAGACTTATATACTAATCAGTTACATTTTAGCAAGATTTTCCATGTAAGTTAGTAAGAACTTGTGACTTGTTTATAGCCATACCTGTCAACTCTCCCTCTTTTGGAGGGAGAGTCCCTCTTTTTGATCTCATCTCTCTCCTTGGCATTCCTCCCTCGAGGGAGACCAAAATCTCTCTCTTTTTGGCCTAATTACTTTCTGGCATATTTACCAAAGAAGAGTAACTCTAGATAGTGACATTCAGACCATTTTGTGAGAAATGAAAAGATGTATTGAATGCAAAAAAAATATTGATACATGTTTCATTGTTTATAAATATTTTTGCATTGAAGTGTCACCACAATGAAATTTTATTGAAAATTGGTTTTGTGCAAAATGTCGTGATTCGTTAAAAATGTAGCAAAATGGGCTCAGGTGAAATCTCCCTCTTTTTCAAGTGCCAAGGAGGGAGATCTCCCTCTTTTTCAAGTGCCAAGGAGGGAGATCTCCCTCTTTTAAAGATTTCAAACTTGACAGGTTTGTTATAGCATATATACACATATATTTTGTGGAAATAAGGTAATGAACTGTTGGAATTATTAAATAATCATGTAAAAATTAAAGAATTACATTCCACACTGCCTATCTATAGGTCACCATGATACTATCATGACTATGTAAATACTTCTTTTCCTGCACAGATCTCCTGGAGGGAGGTAAGACAACAGGTGAGACTGTAAGGTTTCTGTGTAACCCTGGCATGAGGAAGGTAGCTAAACCTGAGGTGGAGGAGGCTCCCCCTGCCCCGCCCACAGAGGGAGGTGGCCAGGAGGGAGAGGGAGGGGAGACAGAGGGAGAACATACCGAGGCTAGCAGGGAGGAACCAGAGGCTCCTCCTGTAGAAAGTTCACAGTTCAATATGGTCTGTTATGGACTTCCTAATCTCATGGTGGCGCAGGTATAAATCAGTCATAGGCATGTGACAGTATAGAGGGAAATACATATACCCTATAACAGGTCAATATGGATTGATACTGACTTGGAGGTGTTGACAGGTACTTCCATATGAACTGTTTGACTTCAAGTATCATTTATGATACATGGCACACTGTAGTCTGAAGTGACTGTACTTTACATATATTATTAAAAAAAGATGACTGAGAACAAAACTGTGATATATTTTCCATATCCATGCTTACAAAGTTTTATAGAAAAATTATGTTTTTACATGTTACAATGTAAATTATTGTTAATGGTATTTATAATTATTTATTGATGGAAAGGGCTTTATTACTCCAAGAGGAAATAATAATTCCGTCCAATATGTGACTGTGATAAGATGATTGTTCTTTTCTAGAATTTATATAGAATTATAAAGAAAAAAATCATTTATGCATCCACATTGTACATCTATTATTCTAAATGAAGCAATTTTAACAAGGTTACAGAAGGTAATTTCAGATTGTAATTTGAAAAAAAAATCATTCATATTCTTATTAGAACATGAAACTACCCTAAAGTTTGAGCTTCCTTTTTTTCCCTCGTTCTCAGTTTGTTGGTTGTGAAATAAGATCTGTTTAAATATGTTTATTAGACAATTAATTTCAACTTATCAATAGATGACTGCTTAAAAGATGACAGACTATGTTCAAGTATAAAATTTATGTTTGTTGATTTGATACATTCTCTACACTGATATTTTTACAGATTAAAGAGTGTTTCAACCTTTGATATTGTCATTTTTATACAAACCATTTATTGATAGTGTTATGTACTGATCAAGTTATGCATTTATTTGCCATGCCATAACAAACAGAGTCTAGTGTAAAGTTTGTCCAACTGTCACGGGTATCGTATAATATATCAACAAGACAACACTAACGACGGTATTAATGGCCCGACTGCTGGCAGCAGATTGTGTTTTGAAACACTATGTCCATTGAAAGCAACAGAGTGCAATATTAATATCTCTATTCAAAGTTTCAATGTGAGATTCTATATAGTTTTGATACACTTTAGTCCAATTCAAAATCATATTTTCAAGGTCAATCCTCAAGGTTAACTTCAGTATCGGAAATCAGTTCCATGTAAAGTGATACTCCATAGAGCAATGGCCTATGTCCATATCATAATAAAACTGTTTAGGGCAAGGACAATACTAGTACCTGAAATCAAGTTCAATTATCATGTTCTACCTGTGGGACAGGTTAGGGTAATGGTAGCGCACTAGCTTCTCACCTCTAAGACCCCGGGTTCAAATCCCTGATTTGGCAGTGGGGTCTTGTGTGGGAGACTATGTTGGTCGCCGACCCAGTCCCAGGAGGTTTTCCCCGGGTACTCCGGTTTCCTCTGCACAAGGACCCCCTCATGCCAACATCTGAGCCAACATGAGATATTAATAGAAGTTTGTAACTTGTTTGTTAAACGTTGTAAAATAAAGTTTAAACGTTCTCCCTCAATATAAAATTTTAAATGCACTATCTAATGTAGTGCAATAAAGTCTTATTCATGGTTTCATATACATATAATATTGGTACAACATAATCTTATTCAAAATGTAGTTCTTTCAAAACTTACCTAAACACAAAATTACATTTCTCAGTGTCAAGATCAAAGACAATACTTGCATTAAGATTTTCTCTTCATGCTTTATCTTTGTGCCAAGTTTGAAGATTGTACCCCTTATAGTTCTTTCAAAACTAACCTAAACACAAAATTACATTTTTCTAGGTCAAGGTCAAAAACAGTATCCTCTCGCCATGCTTTATCTTTGTACCAAGTTTGAAGATTGTTACCTTTTAGTTCTTTCACAACTGACTTAACCCAACAGGAACAGCTAAACCAAATTGTTGACGCAGAAGGACGGACATCGCCATTTCATAAGCCGGATTTTGCTTTGCAATGTCTGTGCTTTAAAGATTGATTATGCCCTTATCCATGATTGAGTTGGATTGAAAACTTTGTTTTAGACAGAAATGAAATCTGTCTCACACATATGTTGAGAAATTGTCTGCTATATTGATAAAAAAAACCCCACATCTTCAGTTTCATTTTAAGTTGACAATTGATTGTATCTCTTCAGATTTTGTATATAAATAGGGTGTAACAATAGGACGAATATTACAAGTGAATTTTATACAAAACATTTTGCTGACCATAAGACAGGTTCATCTGTCCTGGTAAATGCACTGTGTAAACAAGCAAAAAGTGATAAGCAATACGTGTTTATCTAAGAAACAATTTATTTCACAATTCACAAAAACATGTCAACGTATGAACCACTTCTTTTTGTGTATTTATAATACATGTTTATGTATTTATAATACATGTTTATGTATTTATAATACATGCTGCACTTTTACTGAAGTTTTGATTTGGAAACAAATGTTTTAAGGCATACAGATTGAAATCTGTAAGTTCATAGAAAAGTATTCAAGTAATGTAATGTGTATTTGAAAAAGTTGCACCAGTGTTTAAATTTGGTTATATAAGTGTAGCAATAATGCTGGTGCTCATTTTTTAAAGAACAAGAAAGTGTAGAGCTGCAAACAAGTTTACAAAACAAAAATAAAACTATTCCATCAACAAGGGTCAGTGTTCTATATAACGCTTTGTTCAATAAATGTCATTGAAATTATTTTCTTCATGAAAAATAAAGATACAGTTTCACTTGATGGATGAATCCAAATCATTTAATTTGTAATTTTTGACAGACTCTATGACGATATTGGTCCCGTTTCAGTTACATGCTTTTCGCCGGAATGATATAATACTCATCATCATTATTGTTGGATATTAATGGATCCGATTCCATAAGGGATAAATGAGGCAATTCCAATGATGTTTCTGATTGATTTTTCAAGGATTATTCAATTATTCATACAATATCTGAATGATTTTATCTGTAATACAGAGAACTTAATATAATTTTAGAATGGCCTCTATGGTCGGTATGGACCACATCTCATCAAGGAAATAGAAAATATTAAACAATCTGAACAATGTTAGGATAAAACTATCTTTAATGAATATGCAGAGATATTCTATTTAAATTTTTGTCCAAACAGCACATCATTGTCTGTTTGCGAGAAACCATATTAAATAAAAAGGTATAGACTAAAAATATCCGCATCATTTGACCAATATTGATACAAAATTTTGGGTAAGAAAATACACAATTAAAGAGTTTCTTTGTCTGGAGCACCAATGAAGTACCAGTAAAATAGATTCTAAACAACAGTATATTTAAATTTCAATACAACATAAAGAAAGAGAATATATTTACAAATAACAAACGGACAAACAATAAGCTTTGCATACAAAATAAGGATATTACAGGTATAACCACGGAAATGTACAATGAATCCACGAGGAATCACTGAACATCCAGTTTTCTTAGGTTTTAAATGGAAAGAGGTTTTGATTGTTTGACTGTAAGTCATCGTAAAAATTGATACCAAGATTTGTTCTTTTGTGTGTAATGTGAACCACTAGTATTTGTGTGTGTTAGTGTTTTTTAGTTTGTTTGTTCAAGTAACTGTATGAATGAATTTTCAAGTTGTCGCTGTATCGTAAACGATCTTTTCATTCTTATACTGCAATGATTCTGTTGAATTTTGAATAGAGGAGCGACAAAGTGATTGAAATAGTCCATAATACAGAGGAGTTAATGGCGACCTGTTTGCTTCCGGTATTGCAGCCATCACTCTGGCATGACAGGATACAGCCTCGTCGTCTGATATTGTTGTACTTGATGACCTTCATCCAACCACAATGGCTCATCCTGCCGATCTCAGTCTCAGAATTGGCCTCGCCGTTGTCAACGACGCAGTCACGCACGATCAGACTGAAATTCCTCGCCTCTGTAAAGTAGAATAAATTGATCAATACCAAAGGAAAACGGGGTGTCCGGTCCTGCTACCGGAGAGCTGTCAAAAAGACAGAAATATCTAATTGTTTTACAACAGAAAGGCATGTTCAGATCACTAATCCCCATCAGTGGTACTTTAAGCTAAATTGATTCTAATTTGAACACAAAAATGATAATAATTTTGTGATTGTCTAGCACGTACCCCTCCTTTGGTTTTGATTTTTTTTTTCTGTAGGGAATAAGAGAAATTCATGAAATTTTCAGTTTGTTTCGCATTTGTTGCCCGTTACCAAGTAGAATCAAAGATAAGCAATGATCGATAGTTGATGGTAAAACGAACGATCAAACTGAAAATCCTCACCTCTGCTAAAAAGCGGGAAAACGCTCATATTTTTACCAAGAATTTATGAGATTTGTGAATATATTGCATGTTATCACCGCTCTTTTAACTCTCCATTTATCAAGATGTGTAATAAGCGATAATGGATGTTGCATGCCGGTAAAGCAGTAAAAGAACTTATTGTAACTAAAACATCAGCAGGATTTACAGAGATTTCGCACCACGGAGTTTCTCAAAGTTGCTCCCAAATTTCCATTAGATAAGATGAAATTAGACCAATTCTGTATTCATATCTGTTTTACTTCCGCGTGTGCCAAGGTTTTGAGCTGAGAATTGTCTTTTCAATAAGCCCTTTCAAAGTATATTTTATCTGTTCATTAAATAAAAATCGATATCATAATTAGTTATTGTCTTAATTAGACCGCATTATTATATTCATTGAAATCTGTCGTCACATTGACTTTTAACATAGAAATGGACGCTAAACACAAGTGAAATATGAATGGCCTTTAATATACGAGGGCCCCATACATGTAGAAGACAAGACTTGTATAACTTACCATCGTCGGCGATCATTTTTATGCACTGTGTGGCAGGGAAAAGCCCGGATCTCCCACTCCTAGGGGCCCAACATGATGATTTATAGAATTTGCCGGTGTTGTTAAATGTATCCTCACAATCTTTGTTACGGTGGTTCATTGACGTACATACAAAACAGCCAATGGAAAGGGCTACAAGATAGAGGTATTTAAATGATGCACTTTGTATGATGGAGTTCTTGCCAGTCAGACAATTTGAAACTGGACTAAATATAAATGCAGAACTTGTATTTCGAGTAATGACCGTGTATTTCCCTTTACTTTTTATTTACCATTTTAATTTCAGGTACATGTCATTGTAATGTAGCTCATTTAATGAAAATGTATAACTTTAAGATGCATTATTATTCTTATCTTATATTTACCTCGATGAATGGAGATAAAGAAAACACCAAGTGTGACCCAGTTTATCACTAGCCTACTGGGACAATATTGTAAAACTTGTAGCATCTCTGGTTGCGTCACATTTTGGTCCCTAAAAAAGATGTTTTAAAACATAGACATTTTTGTTGCTTGACATAAAAGGAGCAAATTCAGTCACCAGGTCAAAAGGGTTTTTTTCGCCAATAAAAAGTGTTTGCCAAACATTCTTTACTTGGTCATGTTATGGTATTTTTGTGTTTTATGACGTGACCTTCGATTATATATTCGAAAATCATCCAGAAGGTACAATTTTCGGACCGCCTATGAGGGACTGTAGAGCTTGCACTAGAAAAACACATTCCCTCTGGATGACACGTGATGGATGGCCGATGAGAAACCCTCTCTTGGGAGTCCTATAAAAGCCCTGATAGACTTAAAATAATGTACGTTTTATGGGAACCCATCTATATAAGCCTTTACAGAAAGGAGGGGATCTGCAACCGAATGCGGTTGTAACACCCGCAGCAAAGGCAAAATAAATATATAAATAAATAATCCCGAAACACCCAAATGCGAAAACAAAGATTAGACCAGCAAAACAATTGACACAATAGGGACAAGGAACAAAAAAGACGGTACAAAAAAACACTACACATACACCAACAAGACCTATAGCTTAGTACTGTCACGTTAGAAGCAAATTGTGTGTTATCCGGATTACATGTAGAAAACCCATCCATTTGTCCGTTTACCCAGTGGTCTAGCTGGAAGAACGCACAATCGTTGTGTATACATTTAGTCTCCTCAATGTAAGATGACAACACTGACAAAACAGCTAAATACAGGGGCCCCAAGTCCGTGCTTTTGTCGACTGGAGCGAGCTCATGTATGCAATCATCCGGGGAGTCCGACCAACTTTCAGAGAGGAAATGTGGTCGGGGCCCTGTCTTCTCTAACGAGGTTTGGACAAGGCCCGACGTTGACTCCCATCGTCACAATCAGGCAGCTTGCAACTCCTAGGAATGCGCTGTTACCAAGTTGTAGATTGGTCGAGTACCATGCGTGTATGATGCCTTGACGTCCATAGTAGCTACATTTGTATTCAGTTCTTGTCACGCCCTTCACGTAGAACACTGTTTGATTTGAATTTATTCAAAGAAATTCGTCAAATTATCTTCATTTAACCTCAGTGAATTAATACTTCAAATGATTCTCAGTCTATCTGATTATCCAAATACCTCTGTTACATTATCGTGTTTAATTATGAATAAAATGGATTCTATTTAATGATAATAATGATCTAGATTTCTTTTATATGTCCTCATTGGAAGATTGTCGACTGTGGATCTCTTGATTAGTGTCCTATAATGCAATCTTTCACTGTTGCAGTGCGGGCATCGATCAATACTCTAGTAAATCTCACATACTAAGTGTTCGATCGATCACATTTGCTCAGATTTTCATTAAAATATTTACGTTTTATAGATGATTCAACCGCTCGATTACTTACCCTTATAATTCTATATCACCAGACTCTATAGAAACAAATGTCTATACTTCCATGTATATCATAAACGAGATTCCCTGAAATTTTGTTTACATGTTTTCATCAGCAATCGCAAAGCTGATTATAACTACGTGGTATAAACGAACGAAACGGACCTGCGCAGATTTCATTGCAGAATGGTTACCATGGCAATGCCTTGAAAACCGACTTGATGAATATTTACCGTGTTAAAGAGTATATAATTCGATCACCTTGATACACGGAGGTAAGTAGGGTGTACTCAGGGCATGTATTATTGATTATTCTGGAGTTGTTTGCTTTATTGAAATATTTAACGCGTCTGCGACAAATCGAAGTCTGATGCGACATTATCACTTTGTCTCGTTATGTTAAGGCGATATACAATGTACCAACTCGTATTTTATGATTACTCTTTGTACTTAAATTCTAGAGAACGTCCATAAAAGGATTAATATATAAACCTTCTTTTGATGATAATGATTTTATATGTATTTTCTTTTCTTGATCAGAAATGTTTCGTTTATGCAACAAAAACCAGAAACATGGGCAAATGAAGTTCTCTGCTCACATGGTAATGCACCGTCTACCTTGACGTAAAGAATCACCATGACAATGGGAATAACTCTTGATTTTGGTGGTGTAAGGTCGCAGCAAACCTTGTAGAACGCAAACTAACTTTTGAACTATTGACCCCAAAATCAAAAGGCCTCTTTCTCCTCTTGGTAATTATATAAGTAATCATGTATATTCCAAATGTGATTTGAATACCTGTTATCGCCTGGAAACTAACGTGTGACGAGAGGGTGAAATGACAGACGTCGTTACATGGCGGTGGCATCAAAATCAAACGTATACTAAGCTTATGTCATAAAAATTAAAAGTATACCAATCAAAGGGTTGTACAATAAAAGACAGACCATCCTGGATCCTGGTATGTGGTTCGATTTATTTCGATACATTTATAAAGAAAAAGACCCTAAAAGTCTATCATGTGAGTACATCATTTATAAGTTCAAAATACAACATAGTTCATAATACATGTACACTCAACACTGTAGTAAATATATATAATAACCATGAATAAAGTACATGTATATCGAAGTCATTATTTCATTTCACTTTATATTTGTTTAATTTATTCATTTATCTAATTCATATACGTTATTTACATATATATATATATTAAGTGTAATCAGGGATTTCACGTAATTCCTGAAATTTAGGGATTTCGTGTAATCCCTGTTTCGATTAGTCATTACATGAAATTCCTGAAATTGGCCAGGTATTTCATGTAATTCCTGATTTTTTCATGAATTTTTACACTTATTTCCTAACCTAAATTTTGTCCTATTTTGACATTTAAAATCAATTTTTTTCCGCCCGTTTGATACTGAATCTCCTCTCTGTCAATTAAGAAATGACTGTCTTACTTTTGGTATTCATGGGTGTATAACTCTGGTTGGACACGTGCAAATTTTCCGAGAATCGCTTCGCGATTCACGGAATTTGCACGTGACCAGTTATACACCCATGAATACCAAAAGCAAGACAGTCATTACTTATATTTACATTTATTCTAATTATTAGTCATTTTTATTTGCATGAACATTGCACATTTTGCCGCGAAGCGATTCTCGGAAAATTTGCACGTGTCCAACCAGAGTTATACACCCATGAATACCAAAAGTAAGACAGTCATTACTTATATTTACATTTATTCTAATTATTAGTCATTTTATTAGCATGAACATTGCACATTTTGCCTGTAACGGCGTCAAATGCATCTTAACTTTTGTAAATTCTCCCTACATGCAAAACTTGAACGTGACGTCACAATAGCAGCCCAAGTTATTGGAATTTCTCTCATACCCGCGTATGTGTTACAGAGTAGGCCCATGAAATGCAACTACGTGAGCTACTTCTGTATCACATATCATGTGACAGCTGTATCACATATCACGTGACGTTATTGTTTCGATTGTTTACGCTATTGTGACGTCATGATTTCAGCCCGCAAAACAAACAAGCTAGCGGCGACGTCGCCATAAAACTTCGATTTTAAGATCGTTTTTCAATGTACTCTTGCGTTTTATTTCGAAAAGCCTTATATTCGTAGTTTATTCTTATAGAATAAACCATTTTCGGGGGCGCTGAATTCGAATATCGCAAATTTTTTGCGATTAGATCAACTTGACATTTTTTTCAAATTTCGTCCCTTTTCTTTCAGTTTTGTTTTGACCCTTAGATATGAGAGAAAAATACTCTTTCATGTTCTTCTATGAAAGATACATCGTTTCCACCCTCGGGGTCTCAAAATTTTGCAAAACCCTCGGCAAGCCTCGGGTTTTACATGATTTTGAGACCCCTCGGGTGGAACCGATGTATCTTTCATAGAAGACCATGAAAGAGTCTTATATTATTATACCTCTACTGACTTTTTCCCATATAAAAAGAGACTCATTAAATCTAACTAAATCCCTGCAAATCGCCTGATAAGACTATTTCTCTGCAAAGGGGTGCGTTAGTTGAGAAGACTATTTCCCTAGGGAGTTAGTTTCAAAAGTGGGCGGAGCTTTTCTGGGGGTGTGTCAGTATCAGCCAATAAGCGCCGTTGAAGGTCGATCGGATGACGCTATTAATACGCGAGCAGAGTAATCCGCCTCCTATCGGCCTCCTATTTTCCGCTACTCAGTCATTCACTCGAGAAAGCAAGGCAAATCATTAGAATTTCCATTGGAACCATGTGAACATAAGAGATATGTTTGTTTCAGTATAATGTTTGTTTCGGTATACCTATCAGATATGTTTGTTTCAGTATAATGTTTTTTTTCGGTATAATAAAACAGTTAAAGTATACCATTGAGGGAGTTCGCCTCGGGAAATAGGTCTAGTCTCGGGGAACCAGAATCGTGCTAACTCCCTCAATGTTATACTTTAACTGTATAATAATTCTGGTTGCCTAATGGGCGTTCAACATGGGGAATCTACTATAAATGTAAATATGTAACAATGAATGTTTATGCCAAAGAAGTGAAAACATTTGAACTAGAATAGGTAATATCTTTAAAAATGTTGCTCAAATTTCGAAGTTCATTTAGACGTTCATTTCGCATTATCTGTGCAAAGAGGACAGAAACAAAATCAAAATAACATCGATATATCAAAAGTAACTTACGAAAGAAAAAAAAACGAAAATGTTTTTATTTTTCTACTTACCTTTTATCTGATATTTTGAAAGGATTTGAGATACACAAAAATGGGTAGGCAAACGAATGTCGACAGCAAGTATAAACGTATGAAAGTTCATGAAACAAGTCTAACTCAATAAGGAGCTGTTAAGATAAGGGCTTGATTTAGCCCTGAAACCACTCGATTATTTCTCGTGCGCTGTCCTTCTATTTCAGACAAAAAGTGGTCGGGATTAAAATATAAAGTATTAGAAGATTCTTAGTAGGTATTTTATTTAAATAGATTTGGTGAAAGATGTTATAATTACGGGTTGAAGAGGTAGGGGTATGGATGAGAGAAAACCTCAAATATCGAGCGAAAATTCACAAAAAATGCATTAGTTTACATAAATTTGATGTTTATTATACTTCTCTACCTTATAATGTCAAACTTGGATAAGAAAAATTAACCTTGATGTTATTATATCAATATAATCGGCAAAACTCGCAGTCCGGAAACTGAAAAACGGTTATATTTCGTATTTATCAGTCACATATGTAGCATCATTCGGATCCCCTCGCCCTTTATTTGTCGAGGGAAAAGGTCGAGGCTGATCCGAATGATGTAGCATACGCACAGCGTAGAAGGAAATAGACAACTTTCTCGTTTATTTCCTTCCTAACGGTTAATAATGTGATTGGAACACACTCTGAATAGATTGTTACATGATATTAAAAGAAAAAAATGGCAATTTTGACTTATTTTACCGCTCTAAATACTGATTCTAAAATAGTCATCCATCCCCCCTTTTTTTCGTTTTTCGCCTGTGGGACATTGTTCCCCCCCCCCCTCGGTTCAGAACCCCACTTGGCCAGAAAATTTGTTTTATTGATATACACCTTTGGTCAAAGTGGCATTCTGAACCGAGGGGGGGGGGAACAATGTTGTAGAAAAACTTTTCCGTTTTCCATTGATTTCTGTAGGAAAAACGCTTATTTAGACCCAAAAATCAGTCTTATTTTGAAAATTTATCCAACCTGACAGAAGATTCATATCTGGACCAAGTAAATTCATATTTTTACCGAAAAATTTTCTCAATTTTTGCATTTTGAAATTTCCACTTTTCAGGGCAGATTTTACGCCTTATCTTAACAGCTCCTTCCTGTCTCCATGGCTGCATGGTCTCCCGGTAAATACCGTCGGGAAATTCCCATTTCTTCGTGTTTATCCAAATACATGTACTAGTATTTTTAATTGCAACAAGTTTCATTGAAATCGGTGTATTAAGAACAAGACAATATACCATGATCATCATTGCACTTCGGTACGATAGGTGTATCATGTATAATGAGTTACATGATCCTATCAAGACTATGTCGAGTGCATGTACATATACTAAAACAGGAGTGGGGAAAAATTATATGGAAAACCAAACCAAGCCTCGCAGAGTCTTTTTTTTTTAACATATCATTTTCCTGTACCTGTCTTAAAAGTTATTTCTCTCGTTCAGTAATGGTATTATATATTTGATTCACATGAACATGAAAAATATTTATCACATCCCATTGAATCATTTTATAAGATTATTGAGTCAGGAAATAAGTGTAAAAATGCTTAAATATTGTAGGAATTACATGTTACTAGTATCCCTTTTATTTTGGAGATTTCGTGTAATCCCTAAAATGACCCGGAATTACACGTAATCACTGAACCTTTCAGGAGTTACACGAAATCCCTGATTACAGTGGCGGATTCAGCCGGGGGGGGGGGGGGGGGGGGGGCACGGGGGCAGTATAAAACCGGAAAGAAAAGTTCTAAGAATTAACATCTTTAACCCCCCCCCCCCCCAAAAAAAAAAAACTTAACGAACTCAGCATCCTTAGAAATAATAAAAAAAATTCTACCGTATAAAACCGGAAAGAAAAGTTCAAAGTGTTTACATCCTATCCATATCCAAATAAAAGCCAAATAAATCGGCAACAAGTATTAGCTTTTACAAAAAGCTTGCCGTCAGTTAGCTGACAGTTAGTTAGAAAAAAATTGGAATAAAATGCATTTACCAATCGCACATTTCCGGGGTTTTCCGTTTTTTCCCGATTCAAGGGGCGGAAATTTCCGAAAATCTGCGATTGCTGTAGGACGTATCGATACAAAGACTTTTCGATGCATATTTCGAAAGAAAATTCACTGATGCGATATGACTTTCATTTGTCAGGTCATCTGGACTCTTCATCCGACCTGATGAGAAAATCTTATACACAGATTCTGAATAACCTAGACGAATATTTGCATTTTAGGCAATTGTCAGCCAATCATATTGTCAAGAGGTATTCTATCCGTGCAAGTAGGTTACGATTGATTACAGTATACCGTCAGCACAGGGATTTATCACGCTAATACCGGTTGCTGTATTTACTATAGATATGTGTTAAAGGGATCTAACTCGGCGTTAAACGAAAAATCGACAAGTCATCTTTAAATCTTCAGAAATAGGCTAATCAATGTCAAAACCTATTTTCTTTGGTATATTTCGATAGATTAATTC
The DNA here is from genome assembly GCA_028142955.1 of Pinctada fucata. NCBI lineage: Eukaryota > Metazoa > Mollusca > Bivalvia > Pterioida > Pteriidae > Pinctada > Pinctada fucata. The sequence goes on from AP027105.1 coordinate 65,728,467, forward strand.
ATACTGAATCTTCATACGAAATTTGAAATCAGTACCCCCCTTACGAGCCGAGATATGCCCAATACCGCTCTCTTATGAGCGCCGCATTTCTAGGTCGGACAAAAAGGTGTCCGGTGATAATCAAGCAGTATAGACAAAATTTGGTTACTGCTTGATCGTTTAAACGTCCGAACACTTCAAAGATATACAACTGCATGATTATCTACTCTTCACATGCTTTTTACCATCTCAAAAATCGCTGGTATATGAAAGTCCCTCATATAGCTACCTCTTTGCATGCACCTATATGTCTTTCATAACTCTGCACATGTTGAATTTAATCTCGCTTAAATCCGACGCTTTTCTTATTTCAAAGTCGTCAAAAAAGACTTTATTTGAAATTGTACTAAGCATATATGGGACTATTTCATGCAATGTTATGTATTTGAGATGTTCGCATCATTGAATGGTCAAGCGGTGCCTCAAGTTGATCACTGATGCCTGATTATCATCGGACACCTTTTTGTCCGACCTAGAAATGCGGCACTTATAAGAGAGCGGTATTGGGCATATCTTGGCTCGTAAGGGAGGTACTGATTTCAAATTTCGTATGAAGATTCAGTATGAATTAATCTATCGAAATATACCAAAGAAAATAGGTTTTGACATTGATTAGCCTATTTCTGAAGACTTAATGATGACTTGTCGATTTTTCGTTAAACGTCGAGTTAGATCCCTTTAACACATATGTATATAGTAAATACTGCAAACGGTATTAGCGTGATAAATCCCTGTGACCGTCAGTCATGACTGACGGTAATTATCATTATGTATATGTCCAATGAATTACCCTCGGTCTAGGGTTAAAAGGTCAACGTTATCGGTCAAAACATATACTTTGAAAAATTAATCCAATATTATAACTGACGATTTTTTCACTTTTACTTGTCAAATGGGGAGGGGTCCTATTGAGTTTAAGGTCAAATTTCAAGTTCACTCTTTGGTGAAACTAATATTAAATAGAGATTCAGCTTATTACTCAACACCTTTTCGCCTATTAATTCACACCAAATTTTGCTATATGGATACTGAACAAGAGGGGGTCTATAGGTCAGAGGTCAAAGTAACCATTCTTAGTTGTGTATGCGAAAGGCATACTGCTAAGATTGGGGGAATTGTTTTACAAACATATTTGTGTCTGGTTTTAAATGCATTTTCTTTCTGTTCGCATAAATAGCAATTCCCCTGTTGTTCACATCAAGTTAACATAAATGAACATAATATATTTTTTTAGAATTTCGTGGATATTGTCTATGATTAAACGAAGATTCAGGAAACGTGCACATTTATTTTGTATATGTAGGATTATAGTTAGGTTGTATACTAATAAAAGCTGAATATCATACACACCAAATGCAGGAAATGACTTTAATTACTACCTAGTTAGATCGTCGACCTAAATGAGAAGTACAAGCTATTTTTAGATTGAAAAGAATCATTTTTATACATTTCGAAATACTATACAAATAATTACGGCGTGATGTATAATTTTATATAGTAAAACACATATATCCAAAGATAAGGGCTCAAAAGCTCTGTCACTTGATTAGATATGAGTTCTATATTATACGCTGACCCTAGATATTCACACGGTGTTGCCTAGTCTTAGGACACTGACATCAGAATCATTGCACCCTGTCCACAAAGTGTTGTTTTGTTCTAGATATGCTAATGGTCCCGGGAAATATACACCTTCCACCTTGATATAATTCATAAATTGTCCGTTAGATGTCAGTCTGTGAATGCAGTGGTTTTGGTTATCACTGACCAATACAGACAAATCTGATGTCCAGCAAACTCCTACGGGATCAAACGCCTTCTCTGTATCCGTGTTTCCCTTATAGGTAACAGACCCGTGGTCACTGTGGCTAGAAACGATGAAAACTGCATTTTCTTCTGATCCCCTCGTTACTATGGCAATGTCTCCATTTTTATTTTCGTTTATGTCTACGACATTGTCAATTCTATTTTCAAGTTCTTGGGGAAGACAGATCTGCTGAAGGAGGCTTCCTTTTATTGAGTATCTGAACAGCAAAGTTTTGTGGACTGTGTCGCTCTCCTTTTCGGCGACTAGTAGGAAAGCACCATTTACGGACGGACATATTAGACTCGGACAGAGCGGTGACACCGAGATGAGACAGGTGATTTCATCGTCTTGGTCCACTTTTGCTATCTTTTTGCGAGGATAATTTGTGTACACTATGTCACCTTTGTCGTCAACAATAAAACGAAAGCACTCGCATTTTAGGTTCCTTAAAACTTTTCCATAAGAGTCCATCAAACTTATTCCAGAAGAATTGAGATTTTTCACCCAACATTGTTCTTTATTTACTGGAACAATTTGCGTTAAGATAGAACCTCCACATTTGAAAGACATAATTTGTTCCGCCATTTTGTACAGTTAGTGGTAATGGTACATGGACATTTTGTTCCACTTGTTCTGGCGTGCAGACAGTTAGATTATGTCATATTGCATTAAAGTTCCATATCGTATTCAAAACTAGTCAATACATGCTATTCAAACCCTCTATCGCAATAGATTTTTAACACGTCAAAACATAGTATATTCTATATATAAATCCATCTCTCTTTAAAGAAAATTATCAAACAAAATAAAGCAATGGAAAAGAAAATAAAGAAAAAAATGAGAAAAAAAAATCATTTTATGCTATTATGTTTAGAGTTAGTTAGGGTAACGTTAATAACTAGTATAGTGTTTATTTTTTACGGAAATTATTTGTCTATTGACTGAAGCTCAAACGGAAATTCCTCAACTGTATGTAGTATGAATCCAGGAAATATGATTGTCTTACCTAGAGCAATACATACATTAATATTGTCCTGTAATATTTTATCTGAATTTACGTGAAACCCGCGGAAGCATAGGAGGGGGTGCGAACCGTGCGATACGTTAAGTTATGAGGATAACAGAGAGAGGTGTGAACAGTGATTGAGCTTTATCCGAATAATTCCAACTCCTTCAGGGAAATATAATGGGTATCTACATGTATGCATGCGCGAATGGTGTGAAATACCACTCCCTCCCCCTCTTCACTTGAACCCCTAAAAGGACTTCTCTCTCGACCAAATGGTACACAAAATATCCCCTAAACACCTCGTATTACGAGCCGTGTACAACGTTGAAATTATATTTCTCTGTTTTGAATTATTTTCATGGAAAAAATCTGTTCTTCAAATATAACCACACTTTCAGAAGTGACTTATGTAGATATAAATACGTCCTTACTTTCTGTACCATCACAGAATATGCAATGAGAGTTCCATTTCATGTATAGTATACATACCTTCGAAGACAAAACTTGTGAAATAAGAGAAAATTAATTTATATTCTGAAACTACTGAAAAAGTCGCAATTTTTATGTCAAATTAAGGTCATTACACATCCTTAGGTCCTAATTAAGTAATATTAAATTATGTGAAATATTATTGAAATCATGTAGAGAAGAAGGAGTTATGCCCGGAACAAGTTTTCAGTGTGACCTTGACCACTGACCTACCGCATGACCTTGTTTCATGCAGAGGGGAGGGAGACATTTTCCGGACAAGGTTATGATCGTTCAGTTTAGTGTGACCTTGAAGTTTGACCTATGACCTTGGTTCAAGGTCATGATACGCCCTTGTGTTCTAATTAGCACATTGGAATCCTAGGCAGAATAATCCAGTATCTCGTTATAAGAGACTGAATCCCACAGTGCGGTTGTTACAGGGCAAAGTCTGACGAATCCGTTACCCAACGATTTTTCCAGATCTAAGCTTAAGACCTTAAATATTGATTTTCTTGCAGAATGCACTTAAGTTAACATAATTTTTTTTAAATTTTTTTTTCTTTTGTGATTGGTTCTTTCCATCTGAAATTTCTGTTTGTCTGTTTGGTGAGGTTGGGAGTTAAAAATTCGCAAAAATGAAAAGAACTATTGGAATCCACACAGATCTAGAGTAATAAAAGGAGTTATGGCCCGGGCAAGCATTGACAGACAGACAGACGGACAGACATACACACAGGGCGATTCCTAGTTACAGTGCAACGAAGACGATATTTTCTTATTCGGTTATTTTCCTGTCAGGAAAATAGCGTCTTCGTTGCACTGTAACTAGGCGATTCCTAACTAAAAGAATATTAGCGAGCGGAGCTCGCTGCAAAGGCCCGAAGGGCCTTTGCGAGCGAAGCTCGCATTTATGGTAACGCGTGTACGTAAGTATGGGAAAATGCACGAGCAAAAGATATACATACTTAGAGCTGAAAAAGTATGGTAACAGTACCGCGGATACGGGTAAAAGTGACTCGATTCCCTTAAACGACAGAGCAGGAGAACATACCTTGACAAATTCGCAATGGATAGAATTCTTCTATTTTATGGCGCAATAAAACTAAGTGAAACTCGCCGAATTGTTCTTCTGAAAATCAGAAATTCAGCAGCAACTATTCCGCCATCTTTATCACTAATGACGACACAACGGTACGTAACTCTGCAGTATACTTGACGTCATTATTCCTCTGTATGTGACGTCATTGTAGCAGTGCGCTCATTTTCACGTGCAAGAATGGTACACGAATGTAGTAATGGCGCAAGAAGGAACAGTAACACAAAACAGCCGTGATTTTCTAACGCTTTTCAGTGTATCATACAATTAAGATGAATATGATCGAAATAATTATTTGGTAAAGAAGAAAGATTTTATTTTTTTCAATTGATTTCAAGGTCATTAGAGAAGAAAGGGGAGGGATTTCAGACTCCCTCGCTAATGATATACGTCCGTGTAAAGTACATGGGACGGATCCAGATTTTTTTTTTTTTTTTTGGCATTGGGAAGGGGAGGTCCAGCTTGACCGGCGGTGAGGGATTCCTGGAGTCCCAAGGATATGAATTTGAAAAATTGTCGATTTTGAGATCAAGGTTTTTAAGGTTTTAAAGTAAAGTAATTTTTATTTAGAGTCGGAAATTTGTACATACATAACAAATAACATGAGCTCTGTAGAGCTCTTAAACCGACTATCACAAAGTTTTACAAAATTTTTGGTTTCTTTTTCCTCCGCTCGCACATAAGGCTTTGCCTTGAATCATATTACTGCCGTAATTGTTGATCCGTTTTGGTTCCTCAGAATATGATGCCAAGCGAACTTTGACGAGTTTCCGGGAGTGGATTCCGTTTTTTTTTTTTTTTTCTCTGTTCTTTGCTATTTTTTTCAAAGAAGACATTTGTTGTCAATAAATTACACATGGTGAAAATGAGAAAAAAGGTAGTCACAAATTTAAAGAATGTACTTTACTAAGGAAATGGTGTGATCTTGGTCAAAGAAATCCAACTGAGTCTGAACCCGAGGGAGACTCCCTCTTTTTGACCTCATCTCCCTCCTTGGCATTCTTCCTTCGAGGGAGACCAAAATCTCCCTCTTTTTGGCCCAATCACCCTCTTTCTGCCTATTTTGGCATATTTACCAAAGAAGATTAACCCTACGGTAGATAGCAGAGTTCTTGAAATCTTCCAATGAAATGTCGGACATCTGGGAAATTTTATCGGTCCAAAAGTAGACAAAACATGAATTTTTATGGGACCAAAACTTTTTTTTATCGGATTAATCGGCAAATCCAATAGAACTGATACTTTTCATGAAATCTGGATAGATCTACTGGTGTCAACAGTTTCCGGACAGTAAAAGTTTATGGACAGTCGTTCTTTCCAAGTACTTTGAAGGAACTTATTTTTTAAATTTTCTGACAATTTTGTAGATTTGTAAATGGAGAATTCAAATCATGAATCATATAAACAATTTGCATCTTAGTAAGCCCTTTTCACATAACTGACGTCAAGGACAATCACTTTTAACTGTGACGTCATGAAAGTTGGTACTTGCCGTCCACAAAATGCTAGTTGTGATGAAATATTTCTTCCAGCATATTATTTATTCCTTGGAAATTTTATCATATAATATTTTTTCCCAGGAACTTTTATTATGTATTAAAAATTCCGAAAGGAAATTTTATTATGTAATGAATCTTCCATGATCATAATATAAGTTCTCGTGCCATGGAAAATATATTACATAACAAAACTTCCATCTGGAATTTTTTTCAGGTTCATAATAAAAGTTCTGATACTAGTACCATGGTAAAATCTTTCAGAGCAAAAATAAGGATTTCATATATGTACAAAATAGATTAATGATTGTCACTGGAAAAATATTATAATGAATTACCTTATTTAAACATCGAATTCAGAATAAGAAATAATAAATTTCAAAAATCATGTACTGTATAGCATGGAAATTTGATCCCTATATTATTTCTTCCAATAGCAGAGTGTTTTACTTGTAGAAAAAAAAATTAAAAAGTTTAAAAATTATTTTAATAAAATTGAAAAGATAACTATATTATTAATACATATGAACATACGAACCATTCCACAGAATTATTCCTGTAAGCTAACCATGTTACTGTAATTGTTGAAATGTTTTTATGAGAAAATATCTGTAAGTCAGTCATTTATGTATTTGAAGCATAGAAGGAAAAAATATTACACATGATACTTACATATAATATTTCTTCCATTTCAAAGAAAAAGTAGTCCTTTGGGTAGTGAAAGAGTAAAACATCAACAATTTTCATATAACAATGTTTCCGCCATATAGACGGAAACGTTTTCATGAAAAGTGTTGATGTTTTACTCTTTTTTCACTTACCAAAGGACTGTGGAAAAAGTATTATGGACATGGAAAAAATATTCCATAATGAAAAATCCTGGGAAATTTCATTATAATAATAAAACTTCCAGGAGGAAGAAATATTATGCGGAAGAAAAGTTCGTTCACATAGTCACACAGTTATTTGAAAAGGGCTTATTGCTTTATCACACTATCTTTTCTCTCCTTTCTGTTCCGTTAAATATACCGCACACCCAGGGAAGTTGCCGAGAATCATACTTTTTTAAATAACGTGATTTGAGAAGTTTTGGTTCTATTTCCAAATATTATTTTAAAAGTCATTTGTAGAAAAGATTGAAGAAGACAATATCTGAAATTCATCCAGTTTGGCCTGAAATTGATTGAGATTGACAGCTTTAAAGTTGGGTGTCAAGAAAGTGGTCCAGTAATTTGCAAAAAACGGCAGAAAATATAGGGTCATAAAATCGGTCTAGAAACCATATTTCTTGATAAATTTTTCATTTTCTTTCTACATGAGTGTCTGTGGGAAGGGCAAAGCATTATTTAGAAAAAAAATTAAACATTTTCCATGAAAAGACAGGAGTTATCATGGGAAAACCTTCAACATCGTTCGGAAACTGCTCCGACACCAGTAGCAACATTCAGAGCATTTCATGAGAAATGCGAGAAAAGACTCCCTCTTTTTGACATCATCTCCCTCCTTGGCATTCTTCCCTCGAGGGAGACCAAAATATCCCTCTGTTTGGCCCAATCACCCTCTTTCTCCCTATTTTGGCATATTTACCAAAGAAGAATAACTCTAAATAGGTCTAGCAATATTCAGAGCATTTCATGAGATATGTGTGATAGGGTCATTTTTTAGGTATATTGTATGAAAATGTATTTTTATCATTTTCATTATTGTATTTTGTATCTAAATTGTAAGAGTTAAGTAGTTTTACTAATTTTTCCATTTGAGTTATCTTTCTTTGTGATACTCAAAATGTATTGGTCAACTTTATTTGTCATTTGGTCACTCTTTTGAATTAAACTTATTTCATTGGTTCATGAAGCGGCCAGTAATAGTATAAGACAACAAAATGGATCTGAAGAGGCTTAGCCTAATACTAGATCCCAATGCCAGGGTAAACCAAGATATTGAGATTCTGGCACATGACCGTTTACTGATGGGGAGTGGCCAGAATCTCAAAAGAGATTAAAAGAACCCCAATGTAGCATTGGTGCCATGCAACTGTGTGTTTGCGTGTGTTTAAAGTATTTTGAAAATAAAAAAATAAATAAATAAATCGTGTACATGCAAGTTAACTTGTTTGACTTACAATTTGAAGCCTTTTGAGACATCGTCAAAAGGGTTGACAACTTTGACTAGTACAAATGTACCTCACCAATACCATACATGTACATTTAAAATAATCATACTAGTAGTGTGACTTTTTTCCTTGTGTTTACCTTATTCTAATGAATTCGTTCAGACAGGTGAACGATGTTGAACTGCTGAGGTGTGTATATTGGAGAAAAAGAGTTGGTGCACAATGGCTGATTCTTCTCTAGATGACACAGAACTAGAAGTTGATGGATATGGTGAACCAATCAGAGAAGTAGATGAATATGGGGAACCAATCCGAGAAGTTGATGAATATGGGGAACCAATCAGATCACAGAACAGCAGGAGTATGGAAGATCCTAAAAACATAAATGATGATGCATGCAGAGATGAGGAAGTAACTGGGACAGAATCTGGTGAGACTGATACAGACAAGCGACGATTAAACAGCAATGTTCCGGAGGAAAATTTGTCACTTCCTGAAAGTGATGTTAGCCGACTTGTCACAGATTCTGACGATGATAGCAATGTAATGCATCCCTCCAAGAGGCAAAGAATATTAGATACGCATAATTCTGAGTTCTTTCAGGTACAGAACATTCCTTTTCAATCTAAAGAATGAAAAAGTTGCATGTACACAGTACTTTAATGATGCAGGAAAGCTTGGGAAAAAAAAAATGAAAAGAATTAAAATATGATATAATATTAAATTAATAATTAATGATAAATTAATAATAAATATAATAATTATAATAAATTAAAATAAAATATAAAATATAAATATAAGATATGAAATAAATATAAAAATTTATTAAATGCAAATTTTACAAGTCCATGTATATACCGTTATTCTACCATATGTAACAGTTTAGAATGTAAATGTACTGTAACCTTTGTATTTATATGATTACAAAACATGCATCTAGATTTGAAATGAATGATAAATTTCTTTAACATGTTGAAGTAAAATACAAAATGCATTAATTTCAAGATAAATAGCAATTGACAGGAACAAAACATTCTTGATATAGCCTTTGTCAGGTAGTGGCCAGATTTTGCATGTTGTATAACTTGTAACATTCCCCTTCTCATGCTTATAAACCTGTTTCATAATGACAATATTTATTTGGTTATGGATGTTACTAATAACATTAACAAACACATACTATTCAAGAAATGAGATCAAACTTTTATTTCTTTTTCTCGATGGATTAAAATACTTGAAATTATATGGGGGTGTTTCTATTAGAAGAGTGTTCGAATGTATTTTTTTCTTAACTGACCAATCAAATGGTAATAAAATGTAATCAAGTGTTAGAGCATCAGAGGGCGTGTATCGGGTAGTCACGTGAATGTCCAGTATATAGTTTGTAATTTAGTTATTTGCGGCACTCTAGCTCGCTCGCTAGTTTGTGTTAAGAGGTTTGCATGTAAATTCCTTGGAATTGTAATTCTCTAGATTAATTTGAAGAACGAAGTAATAGAGAATATAAATACAAATATTTGAATCATAGATCCAGGCAACTTCTAACTGCATAGCAGCACAATAATGATGGTTTTTCGGACTAACATGTACATTATTAGGAATTCTAATATGACTTGATTCTTTTTCCCTATTAAGACAACAGACACGAGCCGGGCTCTATTCTCCAATATAGGCCCTATAGCGATAAGCCACGCCTACCCATTTTCTGAAAACAGATAATCCGGCAGGAACTGGCTTTTACCAAGAATCGATTTTGTCGTCTGTGTCATCATTAGAATAGAAATAAAAAATGACAAGCTGACGCGGCTCGGTAATAAATGTGATTGGCTGAGGACGCTAGGGCATTATGAGACAATAGAGCCCGGCTTGTCATTTTTTATTTCTTAAATAAGAATTAGAAATAATATCATAGCAAACTTTAGAGTACATCTGTACAATTTGTCAATTTTGATATACACTGCTCAAAAAAATTAAAGGAGCGATTTTCCCATTGTAATGTAATGGTACATCGCTTTTAATATCTTTTGGGATAAGCAAGGCTACATCAAGTTTTATCATGTGTATATGGTTAATCTGTTCAAAACGGACATTGGTAATAAAGAAATGACTATGAAATATGTCTTAATACACTTATGTTCATCATATTGAATAAGCACCTGCAAATGTGTGTGATATGAAAGTAGAAACCTTGCCCCTTATTTTTTTGAGCAGTGTATGTTCTTCCCATCATGTATAAATGATTTTAAATTATAATAAAATTTGTGATTTCAGAATGATGTTGATAATCCACAACCGTCTAGTTCACACTCCTCTAGTGTCGGCATCAGAGCAAGGTGGAGAATTCATAACAACACTTCTATAACAGATTATAGTGCAAGGCCATCACATTCAACACTACAAGTTGTGGATAACAGTGCTTCTGTCTCACACAGAGAGAATCTATCTGGCAATGTCCACCATGCGGTGGCCGAGACGCTTAGAACTAGTGCATCTGAGAGGTCAGCCTTTGGTTTTGGGAGTAGACAGCCCAAAGATTTCTCTTTGGTTGTATTTGATATCAGTAACGACAATGTCACACACTCTGAGGAGGATAACATAGACAATGAAGCTTTGTCATCCAAAGATTCTTTACGAAGGAGGCTATCCTCCTTAAGGCCTGTCCTCGATTTAGAAAATGTGAGAACAGTCCTCAACATGGACACCTTGGAGGACACATCCTCAATGGCTACTTGTGATAGGACATCTCCCATAGAAAATATCAACGACTTGCCAATGCACATTTTAATAGTCATTTTCAAAAACCTTAGCATGAAAACTTTGTTGTCTACAGTAAGCATGGTTTGTAAGACTTGGTATCGTATGGCACGAGATCCAGGTTTATGGCACCATATCGACCTTCAGCATCAACACAAGGCAGATGACCTTGTACTGTGGATTTTAACGTCACTCAGTGATAGAGTTGTAACTTTGAACTTATGTGACACCAAGCTGATTTCTTCAGATTGTCTAATGTTGGTAGCTGAAAAATGTCCCAGCCTTCAATCTCTTGTGTTGACTAGGTAGGCATTTATATTTGTTGATTTTACTTTCAAGTATGCTACGACAAAGAATTACTTTAAGAATGAATATAACTTGAGGCTACAATCCACAATATTGGAGGTGAAATCTTTATACATCATGAACATGTATTTGAAATTTTCATGATGCAACTACTAAATTTACACTACTTTGACTATTTGTAACTTTTTGATTAGAGAATGATTTGACAATGTTTCAGGTTCTTTGGTGTAGTAGATGAGGTTTTGGGCTGTATAGGTAAACACTGCCACCAACTCCTAAACCTGCACTTAGAGGGATGCTACAGAATCACTGATGAGGGATTAGTAAAGGTAATTATGACTAGGGCTGGGACGATACATCGATATATCGATAAATCGCGATACGGTGTTCCACGATACGCGTATCGATACGTTGGAGCTATATCGCGATATCCGGACCCATTTTAAACTCCGTTCAAAGGCATGAACACGCTCGTTAACTTCGTCGATTGAAAGCTTCGGGCTAACTGAAACGTGTGACTTACTGACTTAAAAGGGTAAAGATGTTTTTCTTGACTAATCTTCCTATGTTTGCTCCGGATAGTATGCAGTAGTCAATTTTCCATGCATATTAGTCTGGGATGTATCACTGGGTTGGGTGCACCCCCCCCTTGATCCTCCAAAACCGGCCTAACTTTGTAGCATTTTTTGCGCTCTTTCTGGTAAAAATTTGTCTCATGGAAATTTCCATTGCAAAAGTGGTGTTTTTTGGGAAAAACATGTTTTTTTAGTCAAAAATCACTGAAAATAGGGAAAAAATTATAACTCTTATATGGTTGATGTTTTTAAAAATTGAAAAGTGTAAATATATAGTATTTTTGATGCTCTTTCAGATGAAATAAGTTTCAAGTTAAAATTCCTATTTTTACTGTGTGTTTTGGGGTAAAAAAGTCGAATTTTTGCCAAAATTCACAGAAATTTGAGGAAATTTTAATTTATTTCTGCTTCTCAGCTCCTCAATATTGCATATGATCGTTCAATGATGATTTAAAAAACATCTTTAAAGTCTCCTCTTTCAAATGACATATATTTTATATTCTTATTTTTTTGCAAAATCCTTGAAATTAATTATTTTATACAGAAACCTGTATTTTCAATCAGAAATCTCAGATTTCTGTATATTTATTTAAAGAACCCTTATTTGTTATAAAAGCAATGATTGAAAGCTATTTTCTAGTGTAACTTTTCACACTCTATCAGATTATATATGTTTTACTAACATTTCATTCAAAATCAGCGTGTTTTTGGGGAAAAACGTATTTTTTCATTTAAAAATAGCTGATTTCTGGAGAATATTGCTTGAATCTATAGAAGTTCTTGAAATGATAACAGGAATGTATTTTGAACTGTAATTATTTAGGTTCACTCATAAATTACATGTATGAAACATAAAAGGTATATTTTCTACTTAGTTTTAGGGCAAAATGCCTGTTTTTTGTCTAGAAATTACAGATTTCTGGAAAAATTTTATTAATTCATTTTCTTTGCTAAAACTATACATTTAAAGCTATTATCATTGTAGAAAGTAATCATCTTGTCAGATGATTGTGAAATGAAATGTAATAATCAATTGAAACCATCATTTTTGGGTAAAATATGCATTTTTATGCAAAAACCACTAATTTTGAGAAAATAAGTACTAGCTCTTTTAATTTGCCTAAATTGATATGCTTAGCTTTGATATTATGCTGTTTCTTATTATAAATGGATAGAAATGTTATTTGATAACTGAAATTTAATTTATATCTTATTTTGGGGCAAAAAACCTTATTTATGTGAAAAATTCACTTATTTCTGTTAATATTTTTTAAAATTTATATTTCTTATTTAATCAACACTGGAGAGGTTTCATATAATTGGATGGCATTAATGTGATCAAATTTAATGAGTTAGAAGTGATTTCTTTGATTATCTTGCTATTTTGGGTGGAAAATCTTGATTTTTATTCAAAAATCGCTAATTTCTGGAAAATCCTTATTACTATGAAATCAGACGTTGTTATTTATATTCAAAAGAGTTCCTGGGTATATCATAGCTTGTTCTTGTAAGTCATCTGCATTTGAAATATCCTCTGTTAATTCAATTGATATTTTGGGGCAAAAACCCTAATTTATGTGCAAAATTCACTTATTTCTGTGAAAATTGTTTTAAATCTATATTTTTTATTCAATGAAAGCTGGAGAGGTTTCATATAATTGGATGGCATAAAAGTAATCAAGTTTAATGAGTTAGAAGAGATTTCTTTGATAATCTTGCTTTTTTGGGTGGAAAATCTCAATTTTTATTTAAAAACCGCTGATTTCTGGAAAATCCTTATTACTATGAAATGTGTCGTTATCATTTATATTCTAAAGTGTTCCTGGGTACATCATAGTTTGTCCTTGTACGTCAAATGTATTTGAAGTATCCTCTGTTCATTTAATTGGTATTTTGGTGCAAAAAATATATTTTTTATGAATTATATATAGCCTATATCAAGAAACTTACTATAGAAAGTCTCATATTTCAAACTATGATTATTATCCTCTGTATTTCCTATTCAACTGAAATATAAGACTTTCGATAGTAAGTTTCTTGATATAGGCTATACATTCATATAAAACATATTTTTTGCCCAAAAATACCAATTAGATTAACAGAGGATACTTCAAAAACATGTGACATACAAGGACAAACTATGATATACCCAGGAACACTTTAGAATATAAATAATAACGACACATTTTATAGTAATAAGGATTTTCCAGAAATCGTCGGTTTTTAAATAAAAATTGAGGTTTTCCATCCAAAAAAGCAAGATTATCAAAGAAATCTCTTCTAACTCATTAGACTTGATCACTTTCATGCCATCCAATTATATGAAACCTCTCTAGCTTTGATTGAATAAAAAATATAGATTTAAAACAATTTTCACAGAAATAAGTGAATTTTGCACATAAATTAGGGTTTTTGCCCCAAAATATCAATTGAATTAACAGAGGATATTTCAAATGCAGATGACTTACAAGAACAAGCTATGATATACCCAGGAACTCTTTTGAATATAAATAATAACGTCTGATTTCATAGTAATAAGGATTTTCCAGAAATTAGCGATTTTTGATTAAAAATCAAGATTTTCCACCCAAAATAGCAAGATTATCAAAGAAATCACTTCTAACTCATTAAATTTGAGCACATTAATGCCATCCAATTATATGAAACCTCTCCAGTGTTGATTAAATAAGAATTATAAATTTTAAAAAATATTAACAGAAATAAGTGAATTTTTCACATAAATAAGGTTTTTTGCCCCAAAATAAGATATAAATTAAATTTCAGTTATCAAATAACATTTCTATCCATTTATAATAAGAAACAGCATAATATCAAAGCTAAAACATATCAATTTAGGCAAATTAAAAGAGCTAGTACTTATTTTCTCAAAATTAGTGGTTTTTGCATAAAAATGCATATTTTACCCAAAAATGATGGTTTTAATTGATTATTACATTTCATTTCACAATCATCTGACAAGATGATTACTTTCTATAATGATAATAGCTTTAAATGTATAGTTTTAGCAAAGAAAATGAATTAATAAAATTTTTCCAGAAATCTGTAATTTCTAGACAAAAAACAGGCATTTTGCCCTAAAATTAAGTAGAAAATATACCTTTTATGTTTCATACATGTAATTTATGAGTGAACCTAAATAATTACAGTTCAAAATACATTCCTGCTATCATTTCAAGAACTTCTATAGATTCAATAAATATTCTCCAGAAATCAGCTATTTTTAAATGAAAAAATATGTTTTTCCCCCAAAAACACGCTGATTTTGAATGAAATGTTAGTAAAACATATATAATCTGATAGAGTGTGAAAAGTTACACTAGAAAATAGCTTTTAATCATTGCTTTTATAACAAATAAGGGTTCTTTAAATAAATATACAGAAATCTGAGATTTCTGATTGAAAATACAGGTTTCTGTATAAAATAATTAATTTCAAGGATTTTGCAAAAAAATAAGAATATAAAATATATGTCATTTGAAAGAGGAGACTTTAAAGATGTTTTTTAAATCATCATTGAACGATCATATGCAATATTGAGGAGCTGAGAAGCAGAAATAAATTAAAATTTCCTCAAATTTCTGTGAATTTTGGCAAAAATTCGACTTTTTTACCCCAAAACACACAGTAAAAATAGGAATTTTAACTTGAAACTTATTTCATCTGAAAGAGCATCAAAAATACTATATATTTACACTTTTCAATTTTTAAAAACATCAACCATATAAGAGTTATAATTTTTTCCCTATTTTCAGTGATTTTTGACTAAAAAAACATGTTTTTCCCAAAAAACACCACTTTTGCAATGGAAATTTCCATGAGACAAATTTTTACCAGAAAGAGCGCAAAAAATGCTACAAAGTTAGGCCGGTTTTGGAGGATCAAGGGGGGGGTGCACCCAACCCAGTGATACATCCCAGACTATATAGTTTGCGGTACAGGCGGAAAGATCGCCTGGATATGCGTATGCGCTTCTAAATTACTTTTTTTAGAAATGCATACGCATATCCAGCCTGTGGTTTGTGGGAATCTAGCCGCAGGAACGACCAATGGCACTTGGATATTTTGTTGATCCGTGTCGTTGTCCGTTTCCGCGGCTAGCGGGAATCCTACAGATATTTTGTTTATTCAAACTCATGTTCGTCTAAAAAATTTAAAGCGGCGAAAGTTAAGTTTTCAGAATCCGTATCTAACGCGATCTTAATATTTACATTTTTGTAAGATACTATTGTCCAGAGAAAGTACCTGATTGAGTGGGTGAGAGTGAGAGCGACGTGAAAACGGCATGAAATAACTTATGTCCAGTAGCTATTCATGCGTGCATGATCCATTCATTTATCATCGATTTATGAGATGTACTGGCGTTCGACCTAAATCTCTTCCATTTAAGATGATTTCATTTATTTATCTGAAAGAAAGAGTTCTGAAATCGTATGTAATGCTAGTTACTCAACTTCGAAAATTTTTAATATAAAACCGACTCGTGTCAATCCTTGATTGAACGTCGGAAACATCCTTTTAAAGAAGAAGGGGAAAAAATGTCTGTCTACTACGATCTTTATATATCTATTATATTTTCTATTCACGTCAGCGACAACTTTAACTCGAGCATAAAATCATTAAAGATTAGTAGATTACGTCCACGTGGTTTACGCACATATGCTCTCTCTCTCTCATCCCCAAAATTTTGCTAATACATGTACATAAAATAAAACGTACAGAGACGGAAAACCGTTTGTCCTTAAAAAAAATCAAAGTGCAGGATGTATCCATCGATTAAAATCAAACACATTTAAAAAACAATTATGCGGTAATCCTTTCAATATTGTAGAGAAAGGAGCGTTTGTTACGATTGTTATGGTTGTTTTTAATATGATTTCCTCATGAAAAAAATCAGTCTAGGATTATTCAAATAGGAAGGAGAACTGAAAAGAGAGATATAAAAGGAAGGGGGGGGGGGGGGTTACATAAATTCATGAACTTTTCATGCACGAGGCCCTCTTATTTACCAATTCATGGCTTGTCTTGTTGATGCTGTTAATTAGAAAATGAACAGACAAAAAAGAGTAAAAATACATGTTAAAAGTTGAAAACATAATTGCAAAGGGTGCAGATTTGTTCTTGTAGCTTTACTTGTAGCTAACTAGCCTCTGTCTATCAGTAATAACTTTTGATGTTATTGTTCAAAGTTTGAAAAGTTTATTTAATTGCTTGGGA
Organism: Pinctada fucata; assembly: GCA_028142955.1. Classification (NCBI taxonomy): domain Eukaryota; kingdom Metazoa; phylum Mollusca; class Bivalvia; order Pterioida; family Pteriidae; genus Pinctada; species Pinctada fucata. Next base: position 65,745,368 of record AP027105.1, read on the forward strand.
TTTTTTAAATCTTGATTATTCCAGGATCTAGAAAAATATAGTCTTTATCAAAATATTTTAATGTTATACATGAGTTTCATTCTATACAGCCTGGATCTTCGTTATAGCAATATACATCAGAAATATCGTGATACATATCGTATCGTAGGCACTATATCGTGATACGTATCGATACGCTCGAGACCCGTATCGTCCCAGCCCTAATTATGACATCTCTGTACATAATCTTTTGTTATTGCTTTATACTTCTAACAAACTAACTATTTACCTATTCATCAGCAACTGGCTCTGATTTACTGGGAATTTTATGTACATAATCTTTAGTTATTGCTTTGTACTCTTAACAAACTATTGACTATTTACCTATCCATCAGTAAATGGCTGTAATTTACTGGGAATTTTATGTCATGTACCGATAATGATGCATTTTATCAGATTTCTTGCACCGCTTTTTAGAAAAATTATTTGTTAATACCATGTGTCAATTTATGTGTGATGTACTAAATTGGTAAGACATATTATTGTCAATACAGTCATTGACAATGCTCTTTTGCAGAAGGTTGTAAATCAAAATAAGTCTTTAGACTGATGATGTCTGTCTATCACCAGTAGCAATTTATTCTCTTTTATTCTGGTAAAGCTCAACTTGTGAATAAAACCTTTGTTAGATCTTTATGTTAGACAAATATTTTACAGATTGCTGAAGGTTGTGAGAGACTGAGACAGGTCCATCTGAGTCGATGCAGCTATGTGACAGATAAAGGAATTTGTGCCTTGGCTACAAAGTGTAAATACCTACAACAAATCACTCTGGAAAATTGTAGAAAGGTAAATATCAGCATTAAAAGGTAAATATCAGCATTAGGTATAAACTTTCAGGGATTTCACATGATCAAGTTCTCTTGATGGAATGATTAAAAGTTTTTCCAATAAAGTATTAGAATTTAGCTCACCTCGACTAAGTATCACCCCGTAGTCGGCATCCGCACTAAAGGTTAAGCAAAACGGGACATTCCTGCCTAACTATAAGTCTTCCATCATCAAATTTTGCATGGATGATGCATCTGAGGATGCACTACAACACATGGTACGGAGGCTGCATCTGACCCACATTTCATGCTTGAGTGAGCAGGTGAGGTAAAATGGGACAATTCCATTCCCGCCTTACTATAGGTTCTATATCAACCAAACTTACATGGATGATGCATATGAGGATGCTTACTACAGTGTGTGGTATAGATGCTGCATCTGACCCACATTTCATGCTTGAGTGAGCAGGTAAGAAAAAATGGGACAGGTCCATTCCCGCCTTACTATAGGTCCTACATAAACCAAACTTACATGGATGATGAATCTGAAGATGCTTACTTCAGTGCCTGGTACGGAGGCTGCATCTGACCATCATTTCATGCTTGAGTGAGCAGGTAAGGTAAAATGGGACAGGTCCATTCCCACCTGATTATAAGTCCTACATCAACCAAACTTGAATGAATAATGCATGCGGATGCTTACTACAGTGCATGGTACGGAGGCTGCATCTGATCCACATTTTAATCTTGAGTGAGCAGGTTAGGTGAAATGGGACAGGTCCATTCCCGCGTTACTCTAAGTCCTACATCAACCAAACTTGCATAGATGATGCATCTGAGGATGCATACTGCAATGCAAGGTATGGAGGCTGCATCTGACCCACATTTCAAGTTTGAGTGAGCAGGTTGGGTAAAATGGGACAGGTCCATTCCCGCCTTACTTTAAGTCCTAGGTCATCCAAGTTATGTGGGTGATACATCTGAGGATGCTTACTGCAATGCATGGTACAGATGCTGCATCTGACCCATAATTCAAGCTTGAGTGACCAGGTTAAGTAAAATGGGACAGGTCCATTCCTGCTTTAATATAAGTCCTACATCAACATGATCAACCAAACTTGTGTGGATGATGCATTTCAGAATGCTTACTTCAATGCATGGTACAGATGCTGCATCTGACCCACATTTCATGCTTGAACAATCAGGTGAAGTAAAATGGGACAGGTCTATTTTCGGCCTATTTTAAGTCCTAGATCAATAAAAAAAAACTTGTAGGTGATGCATCTAAGGATGCTTACTGTAATGCACTGTACAGGTGCTGTGTCTGACCTATATTTCACGCTTGAGCTCTTCATTTCCAGCCTTCTTTAAATTCTTTATCAACCAAACTTGTGTGGGTGATGCATCTGGAAATAGCTGAATTGCCAGTCAGACACCAGACATCACAAAATTTGGTGCTTTTTCTTATTGTGACGTCACAGTATAAATTGTGACAACATATCAAGATGGTGCTATCAAATGTGATGTCACAATGAAAATATGTGGCAAAAGATGTGTTGTCCGGTGTCTATGCTTATAAAATCTAGGTTTAGAACTGTCACAGCTATTTACTGGCAAATGGACTATAGTTTGTGCAATGTAGGTACAGATGCTGGTCATGTGACAATGTTGCCGTCGAGGTGAGCTCTATCATCTCTGATGACACTATGTTTCTTTTATCTGTTTAATAATCATTAAACACGTATGACATTTTATTAGCCCAGTTTTGACTTTTCCCCTACCTAGAAAAGGTGATCAATAAACGTCAAAATTTTCTTTTATACAATACCAACTGTACTTTTGCAGAAACTTATGCTATGTTCTGTTATAATCACTGCTGAGATATTTATTTGCTTACATTGTATGTACATATATGATAGAGTGTATTGGTTTATACCTACAGGTGACCAACAACTCTGTGCTTGCTCTAGCCGAGGGATGCCCTAATATGGAATTCATATCTCTTATGTTTACTGCAGTCACAGATGAGAGTGTACAGCACATACGAAAGGTACAATATCATTTCAAAAGCTTCATTATTTAAAAAAAAAAACCAAAACAAAAGAACTAGTACATGTATATAGTAGATTGATTGAAAAGATGTTGATTTACCATCTGCCTCCCTCACTAGGAAATGAAAATACGTAGTTTTTCGCAATTTGACTTCTGTATCAAATGATTTTAATCTTTTACACAAAAATGATTTTAATCTTTTAGTGAATTATGCCTTATTAATTAATGTGAAAACAATTTTTCAAATATATTTTATGGAACCATACAGGTCAAGATGAAAATGAATACATTGTTTTGTCTATGCAAGATGTAAAGAAAGTTGAAAAGGATCTGCATACTTTAAAGACTACAGAGCTAAGTACAAAGTGGCATGTGGATTTTAACTTTTTGTACAAGCTTACATTCTTTCTTGTGATGAGCTTGTCAAGTAGCATATGCCGGGTGCACTGGTATCTAGTGAATGGTTCACATTGGCATATGATGAATAAATATACATGTAGCAGTAAATTAGTTTGTAGAGTTAAATGCCAACTGGCAAGTGCCATCACTTAATATATTGCCAAAAAATGAAGATACATCTGCAAATTGTTACAGATGAGGAAGATCACGGTCCTTGATCTGTCCAGTAATCCCAGCGTCAACCCACGGTCCCTAGCATCCATTACTCAGTTCTGTTCTAAACTAGAATGTATCAATGTCTCACTGAACGAACAGCTGGACGATGACTGTATTATTGAGATAGTTAGATGTGGACGAGAGCTTAAACGTCTGTACTGTGTGTCGTGTGCCATTACTGATAGAGGTATGTACAAGTAATTTACATGTATTAACTTCAGCAGGGATTACAATTTTAAGCTGTGTGAAAAATGTCATTAATTATATTTTGAACGAAACATTTTAAAAGCAGTTTTGCTTGAACTATGTTGAAATAAATCAAATTTCAAAAAAAAATCTTACCCATGCTGAACCATACGAACATATCATATTGACAAATGTTAAATAGTATAACATCTTCCTTGGTAGATGGGATACATTTCTTGCAAATTTCATCATGCTATACAATGCTCCTATATTTTATGCTTCTAATTTCAAGCATAAAAGTTCTATGACCTTGACCCTTGGACCGAAAGTTCAATAGGGCTCCTCCTTTACTTTTGTGTATAAAGCATCAATGCAGTAGCACTTAGTTATGGCCCGGAAATCAATACTCTGAAAGATACCTGCCCATCTCGCATCAATTTAGGAGCCAAGTTTTGGAGTTGGACTAATCATTGTACATGATCAAATTGAAAACAACAATCTCCAGTAAATATATATGCACTTTCGACTTCATTTTTTTTTCTGAAACTTTGGTTCACTTCTTTGACAGCAAAGCAATCACATGCAGTAGTATCGTGTAGTTAAATTACATATACTGTAAATGGTGAAGGTCAACCAAATTTTAGTGGAAACATAGCAAATAGACAAATTGACATATTAGCATCATTATAGATTAGCGCTTTTGACTTATTTTCCACTATAATGTATAAGAGTTACAGTACATGATTTAGTGGTCTTGAATTTGCGCTGTCATTTATGCGCTAAGTCTGATAAAATATTAATCCCGCTACAAAAAGTATAAATACAGTAAACAATTTTTGACTAATTTGAATTCCCTTTTATCATTTTTCAGCTCTCATTAAAATAGGTGAATATACCAAGACTTTGGTAACACTGGACATAGGGTGGTGCAAAGAAGTGACTGATGAAGGGGTGTGCAAGCTATCAGCTACCTGCCCCACCCTCAGATATCTTGGACTGATCCGATGTGATAAAGTGACAGCCGATACTGTAGAACACTTAGTGTCTCAGTTTCCTCATATCAATTATTCTACTTTCTTACTGGAGTCAAGGAAATTAATAGAGAAGGCACGACAGGGTGGATTTCAATTTAATGATGACATTAATCAATAACATGTTTTGTTAATAGTGAAGTTTTAATAAATAAGTTAAAAAGAAATTTAACGATCTCTGTAACAATTTGATAACTTATAATAAGGTACCAATAACACAATATCAAAATCCATCAGACATCGAATTCATCAGTACCATAGACTAGATCCTCCTTCTACATACTGGACATGTACCAGACTAAAAAGGAAATTAAGATAAACAATTACTTTGGCTGGACATGTACCAGACTGAAAAGGAAATTAAGATAAACAATTAATTTGGCTTAAGTGTTAACGTGGAATCTATATGACAGTTTCTTTGAAAAAAGTGCTACTTAATCCTCAAGATTTTAAAATCAGTTATCATTAATGAGGGATGTATTTTTTGTAACATAGACTTGTGTTTTGTGAGCGTAACATTTATCAAAATATTAGAGTTCAGAAAAATAAGAATTTCCTTTCATGAAATGTTAAGTAAATGAAGATTTCATTCTACATTTGCAATGTAATTTTAACCTTTAAGTCATGACCTTGGTTCAAGGTGATGTTATTGTTGTGTTCAATGCAACAATATGTGAAACATTACTGAAATGTAAGGATGTAGTAAAAAGAAGTGGCCTAGACAAGCTTTCACACTACATTTGCAATATGAACTTGACCTTTGACATATAACCTTGGTTCAAACCATTAACAACTTTAAAAGTATTTCTTGAAGAGGTAATGGTAATTTACCAGTCTTCTTCTGATGTTAATCATTTCAAGTGTACACATACATGTAAATCTAGTGTGACATTTCTGTATTGATAGGTTGAAGGATATTCTTTGTCAGAGAAAGGTTAAGTCCTATTTGAAGGATAGTCTTTGTCAGAGAAAGGTTAAGTCCTATTTGAAGGATAGTCTGTGTCAGAGATAGGTTAAGTCCTTTTTGAAGGATAGTCTGTGTCAGAATAGGATAAGTCCTTTTTGAAGGATAGTCTTTGTCAGAGATAGGTTAAATCCTATTTGAAGGATAGCCTTTGTTAGAAATATGTGAAGTCCTATTTAAGGATAGTCTTTGTCAGAGATAGGTTAAGTCCTATTTGAAGGAGAGCCTAGGATAAGTCATATTTGAAGGATAGCCTTTGTCAGAGATAGGTTAAGTCCTATTTGAAGGATAGTCTTTGTCAGAGATAGGTTAAGTCCTATTTTAAGGATAGTCTGTGTCAGAGAAAGGTTAAGTCCTATTTGAAGGATAGTCTATGTCAGGAATAGGTTAAGTCCTATTTGAAGGATAGTCTGTGTCAGAGATAGGATAAGTCCTATTTGAAGGATAGTCTTTGTCAAAGAAAGGTTAAATCCTATTTGAAGGATAGGTCCTATTTGAAGGATAAGTCCTATTTGAAGGATATCCTGTGTCAGAGATAGGCTAAGTCCTATTTGAAGGATAGTCCTATTTGAAGGATAGTCCTATTTGAAGGATAGTCTTTGTCAGAGATAGGATAAGTCCTATTTGAAGGATATCCTTTGTCAGAGATAGGATAAGTCCTATTGGAAGGATAGTCTTTGACAGAGATAGGTTAAGTCATATTTGAAGGAAAGTCTTTGTCAGAGATATGTTAAGTCCTCTTTGAAGGATAGTCTTTGTCAGAGAAAGGTTAAGTCCTATTTGAAGGATAGTCTGTGTCAGAGATAGGCTAAGTCCTATTTGAAGAATAGTCTTTGTCAGAGATAGGTTAAGTCCTATTTGAGGGATAGTCTGTGTCAGAGATAGGTTAAGTCCTATTTGAAGGATAGTCTGTGTCAGAGATAGGTTAAGTCCTATTTGAAGGATAGTCTTTGTCAGAGATAGGATAAGTCCTATTTGAAGGATATGTCCTATTTGAAGTATAAGTCCTATTTGAAGGATAGTCTTTGTCAGAGATAGGATAAGTCCTATTTGAAGGATAGGTCCTATTTGAAGGATAAGTCCTATTTGAAGGATAGTCTGTGTCAGAGATAGGTTAAGTCCTATTTGAAGGATAGTCTTTGTCAGAGATAGGATAAGTCCTATTTGAAGGATAGGTCCTATTTGAAGTATAAGTCCTATTTAAGGATATCCTGTGTCAGAGATATGATAAGTCCTATTTGAAGGATAGGTCCTATTTGAAGGATAAGTCCTATTTGAAGGATAGTCTGTGTCAGAGATAGGTTAGTCCTAATTGAAGTTTGAGTTACCTAGAGTAAGAGACTAACCAGAAGTCTCTGATGAGACTGTAGCTCTCCTGGTTGTTTTGTTTACTTCACTCATTGACAAGTCAATAAGATACATACAAATAAATATGAATTTCCATTTTTTTTTAAACAAAGACCATAGGGTGCAGGTGCTCTAACAAAGTATAAGTAGCAGAACAAAACAACATATCCATTAGACTGCAACTAGAATATCACTCATATAATTCATAATATCCGAGATATAGTATTTCAAAAAAGAATGTCAAATCCATTTTCCAAGATCTTAGGTGCCAGGGTCCACTAGCTCAAATGCTATCGTTGATGCAACAAGACTACATAACAATCATATTGCATAAAGAATTAACTCTCCATCACCATTAGCTTTAGAAGAGTTGAGAGCACAATTATATAGGAAAAAATTACCACACCCATTTTCTAAGACCCTGGGGGTCAGGGGCTCAAACAAAATATCTGGTGCACAACTAGACCACAGGCTAATCAAATTACAAAAAGAATTAAGTCTCAATCATTTATAGTGTAAGAGGAGTTGCGGGCAAAATATTACATACTGTTATATCGGAGAAAATGACCACACCCATTTTCAAAGACCTTGGGGGTCAGGGACTCAAACAAAATATCAGTTGCACAATTAGACCACAGACCCATCAAATTGCAAAAAGAATTAAGTCTCTATCATTTATAGTGTCAGAGGAGTTGGGAGCACAAGATTACATAGAATTATATAGGACAAAATGACCACACCCATTTTCTAAGACCCTGGGGGTCAGGGGCTCAAACAAAATATCAGGTGTTCAACTAAACCAGAGAAAAATTATATTGCAAAAAGAATTAAGTCTCCATCATTTATAGTGTCAGAGGAGTTGTGAGCACAGGATTACATAGACTTATATAGGAGAAAATGACCACACCCATTTCCTAAGACCCTGGGGGTCAGGGGCTCAAACAAAATATCAGGTGCACATCTAGACCACAGACCCATCATATTGCAAAAAGAATTAAGTCTCCATCATTTAAAGTGTCAGAGGAGTTGCGAGCACAAGATTACATAGACTTATATAGGAGAGAATGACCACACCCATTTCCTAAGACCCTGGGGGTCAAGGGCTGAAACCAGGTGCACAACTAGACCATATACCAAGTAGAATGCAAAAAGAATTAACTTTCTATCTCTTATAGTTTCAGAGGAGTTGAGAGCACAAGAATTGTTTACGGACGGCCGGACGCCGGACGAAGGGTGATGACACAAGCTCGACTGGTCAGAGACCAGTAGAGCTAAAAACATGAGCATCAATGCACCTTCAAAATCTTATGTTTGATTCAAACTCTACAACTACTCCTCCAAGTCCCTTGAAGTTTAATATAGTAAAAGAAAAAAAGTTGTATCTTGTAAAGCATAAAAGAGTACCTTATTCAACCAAGCTTTGACACAAGTGTTATGAAAAATGTGCCCACATGGAAGAGTTGACATAATTTCTTCTAAAACAAAAGCTCCCATGCATATTGGACAGGACTGGTCCTCATCTAGAGAAAAGAATAAAATGTTATCAATATGATATAGTGTAGAAAAAATAATGATGACATTTCTTCACTTACATGTATATACTAGGTACCATATAAATGATATCTTACTCCTTCCCTCAAAATTTCTTTGAAAAAAGGTTAAACTTGCATGCATATTATGATAATTTCATTGTTATGAGCTTTACCAATGATATCAGCTGAAAATGTTTTGAGTTCTTTTGCACTCTTTATTAACTTCTTTATCTAACTTACAAGAGTTTGAGCTCTCTGCATAGGTTTTTATAAACTAGAAAGGTTACAAATAAGAAGTACCACCATGTACAGGAAGAGAGTAATCGTATAACCAGAAATTTTCGTGAGATAATAATTTTCACTATATTCACAAGTGATTTGGAAAAGTGAAAATATATTTCCACGAAAAATTGTGTTTGATAAGGTATATTTGTAAATCAGTTTCATTTTGTCCTTTATGTACATGTGCCATACTTTACTTTTTTTTTTTATTAAATGTTAAGAGAACTGAATCGAGTATATTCTTATGATAATTAAATAATGAAAGGAACAAAACAGAACATCATGTGTTCATATTTTTGATTGTAATTTAGTTATCGCAAAAAATTGTACCTGCGAAAATAAAGACACCCTATTTTACCATAAAATCGCGAAATTTGATACTCCCGAAAATTTCTGATTATACGGTATATATATATAAAGTGCTATCAAAGTTCTATATGGAACTGCTGTGTTTACAAAATAGTCTGAGAAACCACATTTTCAATAATTTTTGAGGTTTTTCTCACAATATGATTAAAATTTCCCCAAAAGGACATTGACAAAACCAACCAGAAATTGCTGGCAGTCTGGCACTTTTCATAAACACTTAAGTGATAGGTCAGTTGTAATAAATGATTACCAATTAAAGGAGAAGCTACAGGAGTTTTTGGTAAACTATCAATAACATCCCCTGCCGCTGGAGGTGGTGCAGTATCAGCTAGTAGCTCAGGGTGTAACAGTAACATCTCTGTTATCATCCTCTGTAATACGTGAATAGAATCAGAAAAATAGCAATCCAAGGAATGCTTGTGTCGCCTGCGAAGCGGTTTGATTATTATTCTTGAAAGTGGATCAAAATTATTGGTATCAGTAGAAAAGTCTTGTCATATGAAATTCATTTGAAATATCAGACCTCTTAATTACAAATTAAAAGATATGGTCATTCTCAAATTTTCAGAAAAGAGTGTCAATCATCTAGGTCAAGGTAACTACGTAAAAATTGGTAACAAAAAGGTCTCATCATAAGAAATATTAAAGACCTATCACCTACCAATTAAAACATATATACAACCTTAGAAAAGAAAGTCAAATAGCTAGGTCAAGGTCAAAATGTAAATAAGCTCAAAATGCATCGAAGATGCAAAATGCCGAGTTGCAAAACTGGAATGTAAGTATGAATATGCAGGCTAACATGAAATGTGTATGGTTTGTAACAACATTTTGTGGTCCTAAATGAAAATTTCTGGATCAAGAAATGGTCTTCTCTTTATTCTATATCAGCGTGTAATATATTTTCAAGGATACAGATTTTCCTGTGACCTTGATCTTTGACCTTTTGACCCAAAAATTAATGGCAAGTTTCATGATTATAGGTGCAATACAGGCTCAAAAATGGTCTGGAAACCATTTTCAATTACCTAAGTCCTGTGACCTTGATCTTTGACCCTTTGACCCCTAAATCAAAAGTGGTCATTTTCTATTCACTGGAAACATTTCAGGCAAGTTACATGATTACAGGTGCAATACAGGCTCAAATTCAGTTGGGAAACCATTTTTAATCATCTTAGTCCTGTGACCTTGACCTTTGACCTTTTAACCCCAAAATTGATAGTGGTCATCCTTGATCCATGGGAAACATTTCTGGCAAGCTTCATGATTATAATTGCAATACAGGCTGAAATATGGTCCGGAAACCACTTTCAATCATCGGAGTCCTGTGACCTTGACCTTTGACCTTTTGACCCCAAAATCAATAGGGGTCATTCTTGATTCATGGGAATCATTATTGGCAAGTTTCATGACTTTAGGTGCAATACAGGCTAAAATATGGCCAGGAAACCATTTTCAATCATCAGAGTCCTGTGACCTTGACCTTTGACCTTTTGACCCCAAAATCAAAAGTGGTCATTTTCTATTCACAGGAAACATTTCTGGCAAGTTTCATGATTATAGGTGCAATACAGGCTGAAATATGGTCCGAAAACCAATTTCAATCAACAGAGTCCTGTGACCTTGACCTTTGACCTTTTGACCCCAAAACCAATAGGCTTCATCCTTGATTCAAGGGAAACATTTCTGGCAAGTTTCATGATTATAGGTGCAATACAGGCTGAAATATGGTCCGGAAACCACTTTCAATCATCTGAGTCCTGTGACCTTGACCTTTGACCTTTTGACCCCAAAATCAATAGGGCTCATCCTTGATTCAAGGGAAACATTTCTGGCAAGTTTCATGATTATAGGTGCAATACAGGCTGAAATATGGTCCGGAAACCATTTTCAATCATCTAAGTCCTGTGACCTTGACCTTTGACCTCTTGACCCCAAAATCAATAGGCTTCATCCTTGATTCAAGGGAAACATTTCTGGCAAGTTTCATGATTATAGGTGCAATACAGGCTGAAATATGGTCCGGAAACCATTTTCAATCATCTGAGTCCTGTGACCTTGACCTTTGACCTTTTGACCCCAAAATCAATAGGGGTCATCCTTGATTCAAGGGAAACATTTCTGGCAAGTTTCATGATTATAGGTGCAATACAGGCTGAAATATGGTCCGGAAACCATTTTCAATCATCTGAGTCCTGTGACCTTGACCTTTGACCTTTTGACCCCAAAATCAATAGGGCTCATCCTTGATTCAAGGGAAACATTTCTGGCAAGTTTCATGATTATAGGTGCAATACAGGCTGAAATATGGTCCGGAAACCATTTTCAATCATCTAAGTCCTGTGACCTTGACCTTTGACCTTTTGACCCCAAAATCAATAGGGCTCATCCTTGACTAATGGTGAGTAAGTGTATGAAGTTTCATTGTTATAGCCTCTTTCGTAGTTGACTTATAGTCCGGAAACCAATTGTTGACGCCCTCCCGCCCGCCCAGACGCCTGCCCAGACGCCCGCCCAGACGCCCGCCCAACCGCCCGCCCAGACGCCCGCCCGCCCGCCCGCCCGTCTCACATCAAATTAAGAGCCGAGTTTTGCAACTCGGCTAAAAATTATGGTATGTTTAGAATGGCATTGTTACAAGGGAAATACATGTGAAATATCAAAGCCCTATCACCTACCAATCAAAAGATATAGCCAATATTACTTTTCTTGAAAAGTAGGTCAAATATCTAGATCAAGGTCAAAAGGTCAAATTTTATGGTCTTTGTAGAAAGGTCTTGTCACAAGGAATACACATATGAAATACCAAAGCCCTATCACTTACCAATCAGAAGATATATCCATTCTTAATTTTTTTTTGAAAAGTAGGTCAAATATGTAGGTCAAGGTCAAAAAGGTAAAAAAAATTATGGTATGTGTAGAATGGCATTGTTACAAGGAAAATACATATGAAATATCAAAGTCCTATCATCTACCAATCAAAAGATATAGCCAATATTACTTTTCTTGAAAAGTAGGTCAAATATCTAGATCAAGGTCAAAAGGTCAAATTTTATGGTCTGTGTAGAAAGGTCTTGTCACAAGGAATACACATGTGAAATATCAAAGCCCTATCACTTACCAATAAAAAGATGTATCTATTCTTATTTTTTTTTTTTAAAGTAGGTCAAATATGTAGGTCAAGGTCACTAGGTCTAAAATTATTGTATGTGTAGAAAGGTCTTGTCATAAGGAATACACATGTGAAATATCAAAGCCCTATCACTTACCAATCAAAAGATATAGTGAATTTTATCTTTTTTTGAAAAGTATGTCAAATATCTAGTCAAAGTCACAAGGTCAAAAATTATGGTATGTATTGAAAGGTCTTGCCACAAGAATTGCACATGTGAAATATCCAAGCCCTATCACCTACCAATCAAAATATATATCAATTCTTAATTTTTTTGAAAAGAAGGTCAAATATGAAGGTCAAGGTCACTAGGTCAAAAATTATGGTATGTGTAGGAAGGTCTTGTCACAAGGAATACACATGTGAAATATCAAAGCCCTATCACTTACCAATCAAAAGATATAGCGAATCTTATCTTTTTTTGAAAAGTAGGTCAAATATGAAGGTCAAGGTCACTAGGTCAAAAATTATGGTATGTGTAGGAAGGTCTTGTCACAAGGAATACACATGTGAAATATCAAAGCCCTATCACTTACCAATAAAAAGATATATCTATTCTTTTTTTTTTTTTTTGAAAAGGTCAAATATGTAGGTCAAAGTCACAAGGTCAAAAATTATGGTATGTATTGAAAGGTCTTGCCACAAGAATTGCACATGTGAAATATCAAAGCCCTATCACTTACAAATAAAAAGATATATCTATTCTTATTTTTTTTTTGAAAAGTAGGTCAAATATGTAGGTCAAGGTCACTAGGCCAAAAATTATTGTATGTGTAGGAAGGTCTTGTCATAAGGAATGCACATGTGAAATATCAAAGCCCTATCACTTACCAATCAAAAGATATAGCGAATCTTATCTTTTTTTGAAAAGTAGGTCAAATATGTAGGTCAAGGTCACTAGGCCAAAAATTACTGTATGTGTAGGAAGGTCTTGTCATAAGGAATACACATGTGAAATATCAAAGCCCTATCACCTACCAATCAAAAGATATAGCGAATCTTATCTTTTTTTTAAAAGTAGGTCAAATATCTAGGTCAAAGTCACAAGGTCAAAAATTATGGTATGTGTTGAAAGGTCTTGCCACAAGGATTGCACATGTGAAATATCAAAGCCCTATCACCTACCAATCAAAATATATATCAATTCTTGATTTTTTTGAAAAGTAGGTCAAATATGTAGGTCAAAGTCACAAGGTCAAAAATTATGGTATGTGTAGGAAGGTCTTGTCACAAGGAATACACATGTGAAATATCAAAGCCCTATCACTTACCAATAAAAAGATATATCTATTCTTATTTTTTTTTTTGAAAAGTAGGTCAAATATGTAGGTCAAGGTCACTAGGCCAAAAATTATTGTATGTGTAGGAAGGTCTTGTCATAAGGAATGCACATGTGAAATATCAAAGCCCTATCACTTACCAATCAAAAGATATAGCGAATCTTATCTTTTTTTGAAAAGTAGGTCAAATATGTAGGTCAAGGTCACTAGGCCAAAAATTACTGTATGTGTAGGAAGGTCTTGTCATAAGGAATACACATGTGAAATATCAAAGCCCTATCACCTACCAATCAAAAGATATAGCGAATCTTATCTTTTTTTTAAAAGTAGGTCAAATATCTAGGTCAAAGTCACAAGGTCAAAAATTATGGTATGTGTTGAAAGGTCTTGCCACAAGGATTGCACATGTGAAATATCAAAGCCCTATCACCTACCAATCAAAATATATATCAATTCTTGATTTTTTTGAAAAGTAGGTCAAATATGAAGGTCAAGGTCACTAGGTCAAAAATTATGGTATGTGTAGGAAGGTCTTGTCACAAGGAATACACATGTGAAATATCAAAGCCCTATCACTTACCAATAAAAAGATATATCTATTCTTATTTTTTTTTTGAAAAGTAGGTCAAATATGTAGGTCAAGGTCACTAGGCCAAAAATTATTGTATGTGTAGGAAGGTCTTGTCATAAGGAATGCACATGTGAAATATCAAAGCCCTATCACTTACCAATCAAAAGATATAGCGAATCTGATCTTTTATTGAAAAGTAGGTCAAATATGTAGGTCAAGGTCACTAGGCCAAAAATTATTGTATGTGTAGGAAGGTCTTGTCATAAGGAATACACATGTGAAATATCAAAGCCCTATCACCTACCAATCAAAAGATATAGCGAATCTTATCTTTTTTTGAAAAGTAGGTCAAATATCTAGGTCAAAGTCACAAGGTCAAAAATTATGGTATGTGTAGGAAGGTCTTGTCACAAGGAATACACATGTGAAATATCAAAGCCCTATCACTTACCAATCAAAAATTATGGGCTGTGACACCCAAAGTGTGACATACAGACAGACGGACGGACAGACGGACAACGGACAAAGTGATCCCTAAGTGTCGCTATGCTTCGCAGGCGACACAATAAAATAGAGGTATAACAGCAACATCTCTATTAATAGGTCCCTCTATGATAATGCCAGATCCCGATAGGAATCATGTATTCTGTCTGTAAGGGTCTACTTCTCTGTCTGTCTGTGCCTGTCTATCTGCCTGTCTGTCTGTCAACACTTTGATTTGATGACTCAAATAGTTTCATAGGTACTAGCACAGCTTTCAAATAACGGATAATGAGAGGAACATGCTTATAAAGGGGTAGGGCCATGAAGCCCGATATTGGCCCTAATTTTGAACATTGTACTTCATAGAATTCTAAACTGTTATTTGACATTTTGAAACGTTCTATACTGAATCACGAATCTATCTTTTGTAAATGTTACGTTTATCAATAGCTTTTAGCCCTTTGAAAACAACAAAATTGGTCATATTTCGCGAAATCGACACAAAACTACATATCTCCATAAAATTAGCAATGGCCGCATGCATTAACTAAGATGAAAAAATTATATGTGAAAGAATATTAGTATATCCTTTTGTCAGAAACGTTTTATCTCAGTTAACGCATGCGGCCACATTGACTTCTTCGACAAAAGACAAAATTCCCTGCAATTTTTGCCATATTTTGTCAATAACGTCAAAATGACGTCACTTTATGACGTCATTGCAATTAAATGGCACTTTATTTGGTGAAATTTTTCTCTTCTCTAAAAGCAGTAAACATAAGTGTATTTTCATGAGAGATATCAAGTATTTCTTTATGAAATTTATTTCTAGGGAAAAATCGAGGGCCGATTTAGGGGTCTCGTGGCCCTACCCTTTTACATCTTCAAGGTCAAAGGTCAAACTTTGGAATGTCATGATAATACAATAAGGGTTGGCTTTCATTCACAGATAAAGGATAATATATATGTCTATAAATTTTTAACCTCAAAGGTCAAGGTCAAATTTTGATGAATTATCAATACCTTGGTTTTAACCCAATGACTCTACAAGTTTTGAAGGTACAGATTTCTATACATGTATGTCATACATGTGCTAAGTTAAAGGATTATAAGAGGAGTTTACCTATAAAATTTTGAACCCTAAAGGTCAAGGCCATACTTTGATAGATCTCAATAAAATATAAATACTTTGGTTCTGAAATAACAACTTGAGAAGTTTTTAAAGTACATGGCATTTCATAAAATGATTCAGATAATGATGGAGACATGCCTACACATTCTGAACTATCAAGGTTGAACTTACACAAATCTTGATAAATATCAGTATTTTTTATCTTATGCACTAATGAAATAACTCAAGCTTTCAAGGTAGAGCTTTGAGGTTCCAAGATAGACTTTCAATATCCCATATACTGTATTTTTCAAGGTAGAGCTTTGATGTTCCAAGATAGACTTTCAATATCCAATAAACTGTATATTGTCTATTTTGATATTTTAAGGTTAAATGGCAAGATCAAATTATGATAAATCCTGTATTTCATTTCTTTTGTTCTGATGCAAGTGACTTTTAAAGTAGCATTTTCTCATATTTCATATGAAGATAGAGGATTATGAGTGTAAGAACAACATCTCTTCATGTAGATGTGAATTAGTCATATACATTGTAGCCTACCTCAAAACCTTCCTCCATTTCCTGCTGGATATCATACACAAACTCCTCTAGCGGCTCTGATGACCCTTCATATCTGTATTCCTCCCCCTCAGAGTCAGACACCCTGTATTATTAAAAACCTAAATTATAATCATAAAAAAATTCACTAGCCTGATGCCGGGGCTACCAGAAATTCTGCCAGGTTAATAGAAATTGCTTAACAAACTATACAATTTTCCAGTAAAATCAGTCATGAGCTAGTGGTTTAAAAATGTTTCATGTAGACTAAAATCAAGGGATGGAAGTACACAGGGGAACTTGCTGCATTTGGTTCTAAAATCCCTTCATATAAGAATCATGTGGCAAATTTCTCTACGCACATAAGAGTCTTTGGAAAAAAGGAAGCTGACAATTTTGAGGAAAGTATTTTATAAAACTAAAGAAGACCTACCAATCATTATGCAAAACTCCAAGATCCAATTGATGAGAATTGAATTCATTTCTGGTGTTCAAGGGTTGCCAGTTCAGGTTTGGAAGAAGTGATATATTGGACTCAGGGTTTTGACCTTCTGCTGGTGACCTTGACCTCATTAACTGACAGTGTTGGCAGTCACATTCAAACTCGTCATCAGCTTCACCATTGTCAGAGCTGCTGTTAGAGTATGGAGGCTCCAAGAAGCTCTCTGAACTATGCACACTCTACAAAATATACATGTATGAATCAAATTCATATTGAAGCATTGGAGAGGATTGATATAAAGTCTGTTGAGCTGTATTAAAGATAATTATACAGTCAAGTGTTTACGTTGTCATATATACAAAAATATCAGATTCACAATATACATGATATATGCATTAACAAATGATCAAGTTAGCATGCACAATTTTGAAAACTTTATACAATCTATTAAGTTAAAAATGTTACTTTTTATTTTTTTTCTCTCCATTACTCTTCAGTTCAAATATCTACTGTGTAGGTACATGTAGAATCATTTGATGTCAATTAACCTGTTACTTTTGTCTGCTTCAGTTGTAAAATTACATGTACTTGACGCATAACTCAATTTCATCAATGATGGATTCCAAATTCATTGACAATTTAAAGAGTTTTACTTTTATGAAACAAAGAAAATACCAGCAATATTGATTCTACTAATACAGTAGTAGATGAAGTTGACAGAAGTGAGAGTCCTGTCTTAAGAAGATTACAAGTTTGACATCACATGAACATGACAACACATATGTAACTTACTTTATTATCATCTAAGCCTTCGTTATCACTGAGGAAACAGTCAATCAAATCTATCTGTTGTAGGTCTGTTATGATATCAGATATTGATCTTGGCGGTCCAGTGTAAGTATTTAAATGTATCACATCAGCACATTCTGCATTTTCACTCGTTTTTCTGGGAGCACAGTCTCCTCTCTTCGTTGCACAAGAGGAATTAGTTGTATCATCATCTCCAATGCTGTACCCTTCACATCCCCTGGCTACATATCTGTACCAATCACTTTGTGGATCATCATTGTTGAGGTTACATCTACATCTATTGTCACTACATGTAGAGTGGCTAGGTTCACATGTTTGTTTATCACGATGATGATCATCTGAAGGTCTCCAAGTTTGTTTATCACTAGGACGAAAGCAACATGATTTACATCTTTGTTGGTCCCCATGATAAATACTTTGATGAAGGGCCATGTTTTCATCTCCATCAGAACAAGTTTTAGATGTTACTTCATGTCTACCATCAAGATAGCCATTTGGAAAGTCACATTTTTTACCATCATGTTTATAACCATTATAACGCTGTGATATGTGTGTGTCATCGTAACAATTGGGTCTGGTAGGGTATGTATCTTGACTACTACAGCGACAACTTTCATATTTCCGTTTTGCACCTTTGCAAAAGTCACACAATTTGTTCATGCAGCAACCACCATCGCAATGGTCACTTGATTCTTCACCAAAAAAGTATTTCCCAGGCACTTCATGACAACATTCATTTGATCTATCTTCGGATTCTTCAAAGCAATCCATAGATTTAAAATTCAATCTGTCAGTGTTAGAATTACAACTACACATGTTACACAATACACATTCAATATCGCTGCTTTTACAGAATTGACTATTTACTTTGGCATTTTCACATTCATCGCATGAATCCTTGTAACGGCTTTTGTCGTCATCAGTGGAATGATCCTGTTGGTAAGATTCATTCTGCTCTGAAATGTCACTTCTCTCATCAAAAAGTCTGTATGCTGATGGGGGGTATTCTTCAAAATCATCTAGAGAAGATAAAAAACACACACTATGTATACACGTTACCATGGAAACTTTATCAAAATATAAAGAAATAATATATATCTGTCTTAAAATTAAAATCTATCCGACTTTTACACATCAATAATTATGTTGAAGCTTTCTAACATATTGGATAAGCAAATAGTCGTTATTCATATTACAAAAACCAACCTGACTGACTCTCATACGATCGACTGTTGTTTCTTTGAAATTCTACATCATCATCATCACACAAGTGATTTTGATTTGTTTCACAGTCACAGTTTCCAGAGTCCTTGTCTTGTTTCGGAAAGAAAACAGAAGAAAAAACGCCTTGTTGTTCATCAGAATCCTCATCAGAGCTAATGGTCGGTGGATTGGATCCAGAACACGGCTGTAGTCTTTGTATCAAACTTGATTTCAGTTTCTTTGATAGAAATGGAATGGCGTAACGTAACCCCGGTAAAAGGTCACATGACTGGGAAGAACAGTCATCTGTGTGTATTTCTGGACATTGAACTTGCACATTATTTTCGGTGGAATTTCTGCCCTCTAAAAATTAAAATAAATGTTTGAAACATGTCTGGTATCAATATTTATATATTACAAGATTCAAGATTTATTGATTTTTGTATTATTTGCGTATAAAACTCTTTATTGTGGTTGTATATCAAGTTACAAATGGTCCCCTTTATGTTCACATGAAAAGCTTACAATGAATGTTAACGTATACAATAATATGTAACAAGACAGAAAACTCTGTATATCAAATTATTTCTTAAGAATACCTAGTCAGTAACTATATATATTTTTTTTTATAGACTTACTGGTTTTCCCTGACTTATTTTCCACTTGGTCCTTTTGTTTATCACCTTGCGGAACATTTTGTGATTCCTCATTCATCTCACTATCCATATTTCTATCAGGACAGCAACATGTGTGGCTCTCCGGGTCCTGTCCTTGTCTCGATGCCGATTGGTCAGATATTGGAGACTGGTTATGGCTAAGCTCATCAGATACCACAGAGTTCAACTTCTCCATACTATATCCTAGTTAAACCTGGTAACAAGAGAGTAAATAGTTTGATCATCTTACATTACTTAATTACATTGTATACTTAAAAGAATTGGTCTCAAAATTTTTAGGTATACCTTAACATAAATTTGATTTTTAATAAAAATAAAAACACAAGCCACACAAAGAGTAGCATCACCTCACGTGGCAACACAATTTCTAATATTTATTTTATCCAATCAGCTTAATTTGAACAAGTTTCTTCTAATATCGCCCATAATGACATTGCCCTTTGCTCTTGAAAATCTACAGGTGTTGTTCACTCACCATTGACAACTTTACATGCAAAGTTTGATGCAGATTAAAAAAAAATGTGGCCTCTAGACTGTCCACAAGGTTTTTCTATTATCGTCCATTGTGACGTTGACCTTTGGCCTTGAAAATCAATAGCTGTCATCTTTTTACCATGGACAACTTGTATACAAAGTATGATGAGCATTGGAAGTAATTTGTGATCTCTAGAGTGTCCATAAGATTTTTATATAATCGCCTATTGTGACCGTGACCTTTGCCTTCCGACCTTGAAAATCAATAGGTGTCATCCTCTCACCATGGACAACTAACATGCAAAGTTTGATAAAGATTGTAGGTAAACTGTGATCTCTAGAGTGTCCACAAGGTTTTTATATTATTGCTCATTGTGACCTTGACCTTTGACCACTGATCTTGAAAATCAATAGGTGTTGTACTTAAAACTATTGTCATTGTCCTCAAAATTTTGAGGTATTCCTTAAAATAAATTTGATTTAATAAAAATAGCAACGTCAATGCTGCAAGATATGCCCGTCGGGGTATTAATTTCTCAAAAATAATATACTGAATGCAATTATGTAAGTTTAAGTCTCAAAGTAACATGACCTTTACACATTCCTCATTTAACATGATTAAGAGACCAAACCAGACTTGTCAGAATGACAACATAGCTCGCCGGTGGCAACCATATGTAAATTGCAACAACAACAATAAAAAAGGTCTTATCACAAGGAATGCACATGTGAAATATCAAAGCCCTATCACTTACCAATCAAAAAATATGGCCAAGGTTAAAGTTTTTCAAAAGTAGGTCAATCATCTCCAAGGTCAAGGTCACAAGGTCAAAAATTTTGGTATCCATGGAAACGTCTTGTCAAAAGGAATACACATGTGAAATATCAAAGCCCTATCACTTACCAATCAAAAAATATGGCCAAGGTTAAAGTTTTTCAAAAGTAGGTCAATCATCTCCAAGGTCAATGTCACAAGGTCAAAAATTTTGGTATCCATGGAAACGTCTTGTCAAAAGGAATACACATGTGAAATATCAAAGCCCTATCACTTACCAATCAAAAAATATGGCCAAGGTTAAAGTTTTTCAAAAGTAGGTCAATCATCTCCAAGGTCAATGTCACAAGGTCAAAAATTTTGGTATCCATGGAAACGTCTTGTCAAAAGGAATACACATGTGAAATATCAAAGCCCTATCACTTACCATTCAAAAAATATGGCCAAGGTTAAAGTTTTTCAAAAGTAGGTCAATCATCTCCAAGGTCAAGGTCACAAGGTCAAAAATTTTGGTATCCATGGAAACGTCTTGTCACAAGGAATACACATGTGAAATATCAAAGCCCTATCACTTACCAATCAAAAAATATGGCCAAGGTTAAAGTTTTTCAAAAGTAGGTCAATCTCCAAGGTCAAGGTCACAAGGTCAAAAATTTTGGTATCCATGGAAACGTCTTGTCACAAGGAATACACATGTAAAATATCAAAGCCCTATCACTTACCATTTAAAAAATATGGCCAAGGTTAAAGTTTTTCAAAAGTAGGTCAATCTCCAAGGTCAAGGTCACAAGGTCAAAAATTTTGGTTTGTCACAAGGAATACACATGTGAAATATCAAAGCCCTATCACTTACCATTCAAATCAAAGCACTAAAGGTACTGAGTGCGAATAGCCAGAATAATATCACTTATAATGTATGACAAAATATTGTGTTTTCAAAGTTATATTTGTTCCTGAACACCTTCGTAGGCCAGTTTATGGACGTATAAAGACAGAACTAAAATGCAAATGCATAATGTTGTCGTTATGAATTGAAAGATGATGTCTGACAGTGAACATGAAAATTAAATAACATCACATTAAATCTACCCCTCCCCCCCCCCTAAAAAATACAACAATCCAATATGACTATCGATTGATGATTCCATATACAAGGAAAGAAGACGAATCTTATTTTCAAATTTGATCCCCACTCTCTCTTTAACCTTTCATGTTCAATGTTAGATGTGTGCTAAGAATTTGAAGGAAAGTTCACTTCTTTTATAGTATATAAAAACATGACACATTATTATGATATCATATTTCATGATGGAAGTTCCTAATTTTTCCGTAGTATAGATTTTATTTTATGAAGCGGGGCAAAATAAGCCTACTTGAAGTTAGTTTTACATTTCAATGATTCAACTTAATATCTTTATCGATAGCACCGTTTCATTTATATATTGCCCACTAAAACAGATAATCACCTGGTAATGGAAAGGGGTTTCCAACAAACTGCCTGTGTTCATCTCAGTACATACAGATGCAATTTTTCATTAGGTCATGCATGTACATAACACGACAGCTCGATTCATATAGATATAATTCATTGATTCAGACAGTGATCAGACTTTATACCGATCATGACACTGACGTAGTCCGAAGGTACATGTAAACAGAGTAACATCGTTTATACATACTCAGTAGACGGGGCTCCCATGCGTGAAGAAATCAGGCAATCGCTATGTGCTATTCGCACAAAAATATGGCCAAGGTTAAAGTTTTTCAAAAGTAGGTCAATCTCCAAGGTCAAGGTCACAAGGTCAAAAATTTTGGTATCCATGGAAAGGTCTTGTCACAAGGAATGCACATGTTAAATATGAAAGCCCAATCTGTATTGGTTTAAAAGTTATAAGCAAGGTTAAAGTTTTTGTGCACGCGCACGCAGACGCCAACGCCAACGCTGACACCGGGGGTATGACAATAGCTCTCCGGACATTCGTCCCGGCGAGCTAAAAAGACCCCAGAAAACTGGTGAGAAATATGAAAGAACATGTGTTGTTCTTCGAGTGAACATAGTTTGAATCAAAAATAGTATTGAAATAAATTGTCAAAATAAAAATCTCCATAACAAACCCTGTTAATTTCAGCCACAAAATGACATTGATCCCTAACCTTACAAAAACATAAGGCTCTTTGACTTGCTAAAGCCAACCCACATGGTAAATTTGAACTTTCTAGGGCTGATAGCCATTCTTAGTTCAAGGTCCATAACTCTGCAAAAAAAAAGTCAATTGAACACACTTAAACTTGATCTTTAATTCATTATTATGAAGGTGTATACCAAGTTTCAATTCTATAGCCATGGACAACTTGCATGCAAGGTATGATGAGGACCGGAAGTAATTTGTGATCTCTATAGAGTGTCCACAAGGTTTTTATATTATCGCCAATTGTGACCTTGAACTTTTGTGGACTCATGTATGCACTAACACACCCATTAACAAACGAAGTCCTTATCAGGAAGACCTCCTCAAACGATTTTTTTTAGTAATAAGGTAGAATTAAGAGACCCCCTACCATCTAATTTTCACTCAAATTCAGTTAATGAGAAATGGTTGATATACTAAGAAACTGACAAATGATTCCTACTGTCAATGAAAGGATATGCCATGACCTAGAACAAAGGTCAAGGTTTTAGTTCACTTGATATGAAAAATATTCTCCAGGCTATAACTTATCACTGCTTGAATTTGAATAATATTTCACAGGATTATTTTTCAGAGCTAAACACTGTACATGTAACATTATCCTGAACAGGACCAAGGTTAAAGGTCAAGATCAGAGTACACTTGATGGGTAAAAGTCTTGTTTTCAGCTATTGTTGCCTTGAACGAAAGGCAATTATGAGACCTTGAACCAAGGTTGTCTCATCAAGATCAAAATGCAATATTTGAGTCATAACTTTTTCCTTTAGAGTATTTCACAAGATTATTGCTTAAAAAACCGAGATTTGACAGACATTACCTTGAATCAAGGTAAAGATAAGTGTAACTGTTTTAACCTAGCCTTAGTAACATCTTTCAATACCTAATTAGGAAGCCGAGGTCAATACTTTCATAGTAAGTCAATATCACATCTTATTTTAAATGATCAGGAATTATTGCCGATTTTGCTTATTTCAGGTTGGTGGAGACGCTGCTTGATAGAGTGTACCTCAGAGTGAGTTGACCGCTAACGCTCCAAAGCGGTCTATTCGGGATTAGCGCATGCGATGATTTTTGTAGTGTTACATCTTTGACTTCGCGTATGATCGCAATGCAAATGTTAATAAAATCCTGATAATTTAATTAAGCAGTTATTGACTTTTGATTTCGGTCTACTCGTAACTATACAGACCAGGTCAGGCATTGGTTAGCTCGGCCTTTGGCCTCGGTCAACCAATACCTGACCAGGTCTGTATAGTCACAAGTAGACCTCATCAAAAGTCAATAATTGTATATATAATATATACTGAGTTAAAAGTCCATAACTGTTTTATTCTATAATTTCATATTTGATTCACAATAAATAACCACAATTTGCTGAAGTTAGTGGGGGTAATCCCCGTCTATTTTTAGACCATGGTATATGGTGATTTATTCAGGAGCGTCGACGATGTCATCAGTTAATCAGAGTGTCGCTATTTATAGTTAAAAATATTATTTCACAGTTTAGTACATGTGGCATTGTATTTATTAAAGCTCTAACCTTGGACACTTTTTCGTCATTTATGTCATATTCCATTTTGAACTTTGGCATGTAATCTATTAAAGACTAGAAACCCTTAAATATACATTGTCTGCGCTGACAAGAAAGTAGGCGTTTACCCATGGACCCCTCCCCCTTTGAAGCCTGTGAACACACAACTGTTACCTGATAACTAAGGGTCATACATTAAGCACCTTAGGTTTTATGATTATTTTCATATCTTTTGGAATAAATCAAACTGAATAAAGAGGTGGTTACTCGCGAACCCCACTCTGCTTGATTTATGTGTATTTTCGATTTCTCACCTCATCATCCAAACCTCGAGTCCGACTTGTCAACAACAACAAAATTATGGAAAAAAGGTAGTTGTTAAATAAGTCGTTCTGTTGCCATTGTAACTAGAAAAAGGGATTTTAGTAAAATTGAAAATGTTTTGTTACCCGGCCCAGTGTCTTTTACAATTCTTTATTTATTCTAAAAACCAATGTTGGCATACATCAATATTTTAAAGAAAAAAAGCAAATTAATGGCATAGTACATAAAATTATAGGTAACAGTTTCAGTACTGTAATTTCGCTATTTCATCTCTTCTTATCTTAAGATAAGTTTTCAAGAATTTGCAGGTACAAATTCTTTTCAAAATTCAAAATATTTTGAATTTAACAGCAATTCTCTGTGAGAACCAAAGAATTTCAAAACATTTTGGCACGGCATGTCATGGATTTTTGAGATTTTTGGTATGGAAGTTCAATATGAAGTACTAGTATGTAAATCAACCCCAGTTTTTTCAAAAAGGTTGTCGTTGCCATGGTAACCGTGTCTGAAGTGTCAAAAATCGGGAAAATCTATAGGACAAGGCATATTTGTAGGCTTCGTTACCACGGAAACAGGTACATTTTAAATCTCAAATTGCTTTGATTATTTTCTTTTAATCCTTATTATTACGCATATTTGTAAAGTTTTTTACATTCATATCGGATGCCTTATGTATACAAGATGAAAAATTGGGCCGAAACAGGGTATCAAAAGGCTTTGTTTTGGGCACTCAAAGACCCTTTTTTGCATGTTTTTACTGTTTTACAAGGTTGAAAATTTCATAAAAGCACCAATTTTTGAAGTCCAAATTGTAGTTATCCAATTAGTATCATCTTTGAACTCTACATGAATATAAAAAATTAATTGGGCTAATTTGTCCTTTTATATGCAAAGCAGCATCAAATTTAGTTGCTATGGCAACAATCGGCTGAAAAGTTTCAATACGATGAATTTAAACACAACCTCTATCAAACTATCTACGCATGATATTGGAACAGAAGTTCATGTATACATCTATCAAAGGCGTTTTGATATAAAAATGACCTTGAAAATATTTCAAGGTCACCCACTGAATTTTCAAGGTCATTAAACTTTAAGTGACCAGATTTGACGAAAAATCCTGATTTTTCATAAAATGAAAGTGTCAATATTTTAGAAACCTTGAAATATTGAACTTAAAAGTTATTTGCCATAAAATGATAAATGTATCGCTTATTTCTTAGAACTATTGATTACGTTTCTTCACATCTTCAAATATCTAAATTCTTGGTGAGTATGTTGATAAAAAAAGGGACGAAATCTGTATTTTTCTTGTTTTTTGACGGAAAAATATTTTCCTATTGAATAGCTACAATTCAATAAATTCTAAGATTTGTCTTTCTTATATTCATGTGCTTTCATAATATATATGACCTATGAAAATATTTAAATTAAAAAATCACTAAAATCGGTAACAAAAAAATTAAAAAATCAATATTTTATGCAAAATTTGAGTCTCAAAGTATAAATGACCTTGAACATCAAGCCAATGACCTTGAACATTTTAATTGTTCTTATGTAAAAGATACAAGTCATATCTATACATGCATACATTTTGACAATCTTATGTAACTCTAAAGAGGAATAAAATCAATTTCAAAGATAATATGAAACAAGCAAAAAGGTCTAATGTTGCCATGGCAACGTTCTTTGACGACAGAATTTAGGTAAAACTCTAAAATACCCACTCCAATTTTTCGTTCATTTTATTTGTCAATAAACATACATTTCCATTGATGAAAATCACTAGTCTCCTATTGGTGCCTTTTGTGATATTCAAGATTGAAAATGGTCAAAAACACACTAAATTAGCCCTTATTTTCACCTCTATTTTTCGCTTCATTTTGACTTAGTTTGGCTTAATACAATAAGCTTCCTGTAATAAATATCACATAACTAAGTTTACTAAGTAAGAATGGAAGTAAGGAAGAATAGATTATATAAAGATGAACAAGCTGTTACAGTGGTATCCATGGCAACGAAGTCTCCGGAGCTTGCTTATTTCATGGTCCCAAAAGTGCTATAAATAGAATGACCTCGTTACCATGGCAACCAGAGGTCACATTGGATGACAAGTGTTATTTTCATGGTCAGTACTCAATATATACCAATTATACCGAAAATCATCAAAATCCATGACATGCCGTGCCGAACGATTTTGGTCCTTACAGAGAATGGCTATTAAGATCTTCGCCAGAGTATAATGCTATATGTTTGCCTTGTGTTTTCATATAAAGGGCAATCTAAAACAACGTGATTTTCATCTTCAGCAATATAATAGATTGACATAAAACAAAAACAAAATCGATTTTCTTTTGGAACAATTGGTTTTTGGTATCTTCCTATTTCAATAGCAAGTGGATGAGTCTCTCACATTTGTATAGAGACAGTTTTAGATATCAATGGATATGGTTGCAATTCAAAGTTTGCCTTTGTTTTGTGCAATTATATGATGAAGTCGTTCAGTAATTCTGGTATTGAAAGAGTATCTAAGTTTTCTATCACAGTCCTGCACAGAAATTTGAAGTGAGATAAAATTTAACGGGATATCACATGCGTTTCAGTAGCCTCCCTTAGACGAAAATTTTAAAGAAATCTCCGCGCTGAAGATTTCCGATTTTCGTAACTTAAAATGTCTTGATGTTCTGGCTTTGTAATAATCGCTCTATCGGCAAGTCGATCCAAAAGCTCAGAGGTAGAGCTTGCCCGCCATGCGGGAAGACTGTTGTTCGAGTCTGAGCGCAGGGGTTAGAATCAGATTATTATTCGTATGTAAAAATAAATATGTTTTTTTTTCTTTGCAAAGTAATGGTAAGCCTAGAGTGAGTCTGACCAACAATAGTCAAATTTTTGCTGAAATTAAACTTATTTGAAAATTTTGTTAAAACTTTTCTTTTACCTACATACATATGTCGTATCTATTCAGAAATAAGTCAAGTGTCAGTAAAGTGTTTGAATGTAGAGAAACTTATAATATAGTTACCCATATGGTAATATCATTACATATGTGAACATACTGTCGTATTATCACACAAAATCTGTATTCGGCTCTATTTATTTTCATATTGAAATCTTTGTGAGTGAAGGAACACTGCAGTGATATTTCAAAAAAGTTGGTTTTATAAATTCGGATGCTTTTGTCTTTGGTCACATAGTAAAGAAAGATAACACGAATTGCACTTTTAATTTTTTACATGATAATTTACACATCTAGTCATATTTTGCAAAATATGACGTGGTCATTGAATGATTTCTTTCTATAAGAATTTGCACAATATGATGAGGGAATCATATGTGAAGTTTTATTTGAAAATCTTGGGCTGAAAAAAAGATATAGATATAAATTTCGGATGGCGACCTCCTAATATTGTCCCTTACATCTGAATTACATTAGGAAATCAGAATTATGCTATTTTTCTGAAAATAAGTGTGATATCACCTTAATTCACTTTCTATATCTTGGAGAGATCTTTGCCAGTAATTTATTTGACAGTCTTCCAGCAATGCTGCTTTAAGAAAATTTTCCGATGTCATTTGAAGAAACTATGCCACTTTAGGAATATTTGGACTTCGGTGTTTTCACCCATGAGCACTGATAACGACGTCATTTCGACGTTATCGAGAGAAAATGACGTTACAAACCCTCTCATCAAACTTGCCATAAAAGCATTAATATAAAACATATCGTACATGTAATCCACAGGATTCTTTTAAATAATTAACAATTATCTTTGGTTAATTGACCCCAAATTAGTATTTTTTGAGTGATAGTGTCATATTTTATTCCGGTATCCTGCCTTTGCTTGAAAAACAATTATTCTCATCTTTTCCACATGGGAGCGCAATGCATTTATGAAGATTTTAAAAGTTAAATTGAGATTACTTTCCAATGGCTTTAACAGAACCAGTATGATGATTTAAGGGGGTCCAGAACAGTATCCGAAAGAACCCCATCGGAAAACTCTGGATCAATTATGACGTCACAATAGAAACGGTGATATTGGCGCGTTTTTCGCAAGAACGTCAGCATTAGGAAACGTAGAAATAAGGGGGAGGGGGTAACAAAACCTTTATAACTTAAAAACTGACGGTCAAATTTCAATAGGAATTTATCGGTGTTTCACTTGACATATGAAGAAGATAATATCAAGTTTTTACGGAAAATAAATGATAGGGTTTCAGATAAATGGACTTTATTTTTAAAAATTATCAACTCAAAGACGTTTTGAAAATAGACATAAATTTATCTCCTTTCGACAATTTCTTTTAAAAGTCTTAGTGATAATTTATAATTCTTTAAAACATTGATGTGACGTCATGCCTTTGTTCGAACAGTCCGAAATTTACCTTTGTCCAATATCAAATCTAGGTCGCGTTTATTAGAAAAAAATATACGCGACCTAGATTAAATATTGGACAGTCATAGGTAAATGTACTTTGACATCTACAAGACAACCGTTACAATCCTTATTTAGAAATCACGCTACAAGAATTCCATGTATCGCGGTACTGACTATTCCAATTTTTGCTATTTTTCTGGAGTGGACAAAATCCAGCACAATCTTATATATCTAAAGAATCGGCCGTTGTGTCGGAAATGACAATGTAAGAGACACTATAGTTCAGTCCGTTTTTACTTTTTTTCTTCGGCCTAATATTTTTTCTTCCATCTTTTAAATTTTACTTATAATTAAAATTTTTGCTCGGCTTTTTCTAGTCCGAAAAAAACCTGAACTAAACCCAGCCTTTGACGGTTATTTTGACCCAGTCCCCCCCCCCCCCCCCCCCCCCTCGGTGCAAATAACCGTCAAAGGCTGGGTTTAGGTCCGGTTTTTCGAACTAGGCACTATATTATTTCTTGCTTGTCCGGAAAACGACACTTTTAGAGACACGCCCTTTTATTCTACTGTACAACGAGAATATTTAGCGCAATGAGGGATGAAAACCTTTTGGCGCAAACTTATATATATCCAGAGAAGCTTCAACTAAATCGTCATTACGCAATGTATTCTCGTTGATTGTTTTTTCTCAAAAATTGCATCCCATTTCGTCTTGGTCTACAAAATCTGCGTCATAATTTGTCACAACTTTTTTAAGTACGATATACGCCTCAAACAATTCATTCTTAAAGATATTGGACAGTTTGAGGCCCTGCGGGCCTCAAACTGTCCAATATCTTTAAGAATGAATTGTTTTCGGCGTATATCCAATACATACATATCCGATTGCCCACATCATATCTAAATGAAAAATACAGAACTTGTTAATATTCTGCCTCTACAGAAGATTTTCAACTGTTTTTCATTACCTAAAGTGTGTTAATTTTAACGTCACATTTACGGCCCATTTTGGGGCTTTCAATGGGTATATAATGTGCGTTCGTAGCTTCAAAACTAACGGTAAAAATTGATGAAACTTTGCATGTAGAAAAAGTATGTTTCAATTATTAACATTTATAATTTTTAGGAAAATTAAATGATAGGATCAAATTTAAGTCTGGCTGTCCTGGACCTCCTTAAATAATATGACGTCATCAAGAAATCAACGATTCGTTGAAAATTAAATGTTTCAAAGTCTCATAGAATTTTTTCCTGTGGAAGTTTGTAGAATAATGCACAAATTTATAAGAAATAAGTTATTTCAAATAAACGCATGGGGGTTGTGAGTGAGCTATTGTAGTAAGTAAGTCTACCTCGGGTCCCTAACTGAAAATCCCGCGCAGCCACCTCTGACCGTTCATCAGCTTTTCAAGCATTGTACTCTTACCATTCAAGATGACGGGACTCCATGGCGAGCCGACACGGTGTAGTGGAACTGGAGAATTCTTAAGAAAAAAAAACACACACACACAAACATCAATTTGAAAACCAGAACAAAATAAAAATATATATATATATTTCAAATCAAACTACATATATGTAAATTCTTTTGGAGTATCTTTAAGACCAGAAAATTCTTCATCTGCCTCAATTTATGGAGTTAATTGTAAGAATATTTTTAAAACATTTTCAAGTTTATATTAGAAATTCCCATTTTCTCTCCTTATTCGATCCTTTATCGAAAGTTGCTCATTGATAGTTCATGTGTGTGTATAGGGTACCTTCCAGAAATTGATCGGGGCGTAAAACAAAATATTTAATTACTATGGCCTAAGCTATAGCTTCTATCAGCATAATATGAACTTTTTATATGCCCGTGATCTAAAAAAATGTCCATAACAATATTACATGGTTATCGATCAGCTTGCAATGCAACGCAACCTCGAATATCTGTCATATAAGACCTCTATGTATCCAGATAAGCGAGAGGGCTGTGCGTAGAGGGCTGTGCGTACGCAATCCGAATAACCAAAATATGGTATAAAAAGGCAACGCAAGGGTAGCATCCCCTCGCAGTTGCATCTTCTTTGCAATCAGCGAAATAACTTTAAGCTTAACGAGGCTGTGTCTAATTAGAAAATGATGAACTTCTACCCAAGGTATTTTGACTAAATTCGGATCATATAATTGCAGTATTATAAAATTCATTTTATGGGAAAGAAAATAGAAGTTGACCGTTCAGTATTATGTTGGGGTCATCTCAAAGATAATGGCATCTTACAATGAGACCTTATGGGGTTTTACTGCGAAATAATGATTTTTCTCAAATTTTTCATATTTCTGCGCAAGAGATTTTAATTAAATTCATGTTATTTATTTGTTGTACTTCAAATATCATTTTAAGAAAAAGAAATTGAAATTTCACCGTCATCAAATTTTTCTAATTGTACTCGGCCTCGTTAAGTCCACTGTGATCTTGACCTATGACCCTTGACCTTGAAAATCAATAGGCTTTATTCTCTCCCCATGGAGAATATTTGTGTAATTTTGATGTTTCTATGATGATTCCTTTGGTGTTCTATGCTGCTCACAAGGATTTAAATCCTAAGTCCACTGTGGCCTTGACCTTTGACCCTTGACCTTGAAAATCAATAGGGTGCATCCTCTCCCCAAGGGAAACATTTGTGGGAGATTTGATGTTTCTATGATGATTCCTAAATGGCTTCTATGCTGTTCACAAAGATCTTAAGCCTAAGTTCAATGTGACCTTGACCGTTTACCCTTGACCTTGAAAATATAAAGGGGTCATTCTCTCCCCATGGGGAACATTTGTGGAAGGTTTGATGTTTCTATGATGATTCCTTTGGCCTCTATGCTGTTCACAAGGATTTTAAGCCTAAGTCCACTGTGACCTTGACCTTGAAAAATCCTTTTCCCATGGGGAATATTTATGGAAGTTTTGATGTTTCTATGATGATTCTTTTGGCTTCTATGCTGTTCACAAGAAAATCTGTCTCGGGGTTTCATTGATCTCGATTATTTATGTGCTGTATTATATGAGTAGACTTGTTTTGTTTCTTTCGGAGGAGGGGGGGGAGGGCTTTTACGAGTGTAAGGTATTTCAAAAACGGATTCGTTTTTATTACTGTTGGCGCCATAACTATCTTTATCTGTTGATGGTCCCAATTCTTTATATTATGTCCAATATTTCCAGTTTCGATTTGAAATTGTGCAAGCCATGCAAGTCACTTTTCGACGTCGAGGTGCAAAGATGTATTTCATTGACAGAATCATCTATTCCATAAGATGTTTCCACGCCCACAGAATGTGTTTTGGAAGTTCTATTATCAGGCGGAAAGATCGCATGGATCTTAAATATTCCAAAAGCGCATACGCATATCCAGGCGATCTTTCTAAAATATTTTAGAAGAGCATACGCATATTCAGGCGATCTTTCTGCCATGTACCGGTTTTATCCGAGATTCGATACCATCAGCACACGACGACAGCATTTGTTTGTGTTAATCGTGTTCATTTATGTGTGGCACCACACGCATTGATTCAACTGAGTGGCGCCACCTACATCGTACAATCAGGAAACAAATGAACAAACACAACCAAGGAAGCTAATGAACAAACTGTCAGACAAGAATGAACATATAAAACCTGGGAAACAAATTAACAAACACAGAGCTCTAGGGAAGCCAATGATTAAACGGTCAGACTCAGAAGGAACATATACAATCAGGAAACAAATGAACAAACACAACTCAATTAACAAACGGTCAGACACACAATGAACATATACAATCAGGAAACAAATGAACAAACACAACAAGGGAAGCCAATGAACAGACGGTCAGACACACAATGAACATATACAATCAGAAAAAAATGAACAAACACAACTAGGGAAGCCAATGAACAAACGGTCAGACACACAATGACCATATATACAATCAGGGAAACAAATGAACAAACACAACAAGGGAAGCCAATGAACAACCGGTTAGACACACAATGAACATATACAATCAGGAAAAAATGAACAAACACAACTAGGGAAGCCAATGAACAAACGGTCAGACACACAATGACCATATATACAATCAGGGAAACAAATGAACAAACACAACAATGGAAGCCAATGAACAAACGGTTAGACACACAATGAACATATACAACCAGGGAAACAAATGAACAAACACAACTAGGGAAGCCAATAAACAAACGATTAAAGACACAATGAACATATACAATCAGGAAACAAATGGACAAACACAACTAGGGACGCCATTGAACAAACGGTCAGACACCCTATGAACATATACAATCAGGGAAACAAATGAACAAACACAACTAGGGAAGCCAATGAACAAACGGTCAGACACACAATGACCATATATACAATCAGGAAAACAAATGAATAAGCACAACTAGGGAAGCCATTGAACAAACGGTTAGAGACACAATGAATATATACAATCAGGTAAAAAATGAACAAACACAACTAGGGAAGCCAATAAACAGAAAAAGTTCTTCAAGATCTTATTAATGATATACAAGTCGATTTATGTCTTTTTACTTTTTCGATTCAGGTTCAGTCTTCCTTGAATATTCCTATTTCATTTAATAACTATGATGGGTGTAAGTATTTTTATTTGTTTAAATTCATCCAAATATCATCCTGGCATTATCGCTCAAATGGTTTCAGACCATATGTATTTTTCACTTCTGAATTGACCCTACAAAAATCAGAGCTGCCTACATTTCGTGAAACTTAGTACCCCTAGGTCTAAACGATCAAATTTATGAACAAGGAAACATTTCTTCGACCTCGTCAAATATTAATGCCTTTTCAATCCGCCCTAACACTAAACGGAAGCATAGGTCTCACGGTAAAAGGCGAAACAAAAAACTCAGAAAACTGCTACATGCTCTCTCTCTTCAGTTCCAGCAGTTCAATTAAAACCTTGGATGAAGCACTGGTTGCATTCTTAAGAAACACTGATTGATTCAGGCTAAACATCATTGTTGCATTCGCACAGAATAAACTATATCCTTTGGTTAAAAACACCTTCCCTAAATGACGATCCATAAAAATTCCATTTATTAACAAAGGGTTTTGATCTTCTGAACATCTCTAATATTTTTCGGGATCATCGCGTACGAAGTGCCATTCCTCAATATTTTGAAAATTTAGAGCCTCCTCTTATTTGTTACAAATATAAGAGACCTAATTCAAATTTCGTTTTTAAGTACAACAAAGTTACATCAGATCCTAAAATACTTGAATCATGTCCTGCTTCTTGAGAATGTGCACACGTCTGAATATCTATATAAACCAGCTGGTCATATTATTACAGGTGACTTTTCAATTATCAAAATGGGCAGCTCCGTGGTCTTCTCAAAAAAGGACAAAAGTATAGAATCCCATCCAAGATAGATTTTATCAAATGTCGCGAAGTGCTAAAGGAAGCTTTAGTTAACTATACCAAACGATGGTGTAAATCGGAAGGAGTCGACTCGCATGCTCTGAATGACTGGAAAAACCTCATTTTGGATATTACCGATATTCGAATAGATAATTACCACAAAATCCTCATCTTTTTGAAAATCCAAGTTCTAAATCTGAAAGATATTTCAAATCCAAGTTACGTAATTTACATGAAAAATATGTCTTCGCGCCTGCAGACAAAGCAACCAACAACACCATAATTATTTGAAAACGCTACAACATTTCAACTTTAGTTTCGGAACTTTCCTCTACTAATACTTATATCGAAAGCAATGAAAGTGTTCCCAATATTTTGATCAAACATAACAGTGAAATTTCTTCTTTTAGCATCCCTATTTCTAAATTGGATCTCCCTACAATATACTGTATACCAAAACTTCACAAGTCTCCTTACAAGTTTCGATACATTGCTAATTCAAGCAACTGCTCAACTACAATTTTGTCTAGAAATCTGACGTCAGCACTCATGGCTATAAAGGAACACATGGCAAAATACTGTGAAACTGTCATGAACAGGAATGGTGTAAACTTCCTTTGGTCTATTAAAAATTCAGGGGATGTGATTGACAAAGTAAAATCAAGAAATTTTGAAGCAAATACATCTTCATACGACTTTTCTAATATGTACACCACGATTCCTCTCGACAAAATAAATGATCGACTTTCCAAACTCATTAAATGGTGTTTTGATCGAGAGGGGAAAACTTATATTTGTACATCTGAAACGAAGGGTTTCTTTTCCGCCACAGATTACAAATCATACAAATCATGGACATGTGGTGACCTGTGTATTGCCTTGTCCTTCCTTTGGACAATATTTGTGTAAGATTTGGTAAGAAACTCTACAATCAGGTTGTAGGGATTCCTATGGGTACTAATTGTGCGCCTCTTGTTGCAGATTTATTTTTATACACACATGAAAAGGAATTTATCCAAAATCTTCAAAAGCAAAGAAAAAATGATGATCTGAAATGTTTGATTGGTACTTCTAGGTACCTGGATGATATTCTTACTATCGACAATCCTGTTTTTGAAAAGTATAAAAATGTTATTTATCCACAAGAATTGAATCTAAACAAGGCAAACGTTTCAAACAAAGAAACACCATTTTTGGACCTAAATATCAAAAATGTCAATGGAGAGATCCATACAAGTGTGTATGACAAAAGAGATGATTTTGGATTTAACATAGTAAATTTCCCCTGGCTTGACGGTGATGTTCCTAGATTACCGTCCTATGGTATCTATATTTCACAGCTCATCCGGTATCCTAGAGCATGTACTGATGTTTTCGATTTTCATATTAGAAATTTACACATTACCAAGAAACTGTTGGGACAAGGTTTTCGCTTTCACAAACTAGTAAAGACTTTCTGGAAATTTTACAAAACTTATTGTCAACTTCTTCCGAAATTCTGACCAATACAGGCAACAGAGTATATTACTTTGGGTATTTCACAACCTGCTTTTTATGGTGACATAATTAACAAGATAAGAAGGATGAAAGATAGACAACATCACTGTCGAAATGCGTCAAAATCATCAAACGCCTTTTATACCGTGGATATGATACTAATGTCACCAGACGGACACTAGGCTTGGTACTTGACCAATCTACAGTCTTGTACCAGCGCATTCTTAAAACTTGCACTCTGACTGACTGTGACGATGGGACTCCATGACGGGCCCTGTCCAAGCCTCTTTAGAGAAGACAGGGCCCCGACCACCTGTCTTCTCTGAATGTCAATCGGACTCCTCGAGTGATAACATACATGAGCTCGCTACAGCCGACAGAGCACGGACTGTATTACGTACGCCCTCTTTTGATATCCATTTACATATTCACCTTTGTTACTTGGGCCCCTACGTTTTGCGGTCTTGTTTGTGTGTGGTCATCTGATAGTGAGAAGGTTGCTTTACACCACAATTGTACGTTCTTCGAGACCTCTGGGTAATCGGAAAAGTGGGAGGGTTGTGCACACGTAATCCAGGATAACCACACCTTCTGCTATTTCCGTGGCAGATGACCGTCCTAAGTCGGCACCGGTTGCCCATTGGTCTCGTTGGTTTATGTGTAGTCCTTTGCAATTGTGTTTGATGTTTCTGTGTTGTGCGTTGACGTTCCTTGTCCCTTATGCGTCTCTTTCTGCGCTTGTCTGCTTTGTGTTTTTGCATTGGGTGTTTTGCTGTGGGTTGTGCAACCTGGTGTTGTTGGAGATCCCCTCCTTTCTTTTAGAAATTGGATAATTTTGGCATTTCTAGATCATAGTTGCTTGAAGTACCACTGAAGCTCATTCCTTATCAGAAACATGTGTGTTTGGTGCTCAGTGTTTGGAAATGTTTGTCCACAAAGCTACTCTCTGGTGACAGAGTCGGCATCATTCATTTTTTTTTTTTTCTGTTTTTAGGTTTTTGCTTTTTTTTTTTTGATTGATTGATTGATTGTTTGTTTGTTTTTGTTTTCTTAGTATGGGGTTTTGGTTTTGCAAGATATAACAGGTGCTAACCGTCTTCAAATTCAATAGCATCATTAAAGAACAGATTAATTTGCAGCATGGACCAGACATGCACGTTTGCGTACTTAACCCTCGTCAGTGATCCTCAATCTAAACAATGTAATATGACCAAAGAGTGTAAAATTAGGTTATGTCCAAAATGTACCGAAAGTCGTAGCAGGATGGGTGGATATGATGCTATAGGACCGACGTATTAGAAATTTCAAGAAATTTTGATTTAATACAGACATTTTCGAAATGTCCAAAATGTACCGAAAGACGTAGCGCTGCAGGATGGGTGGAATATGTTGCTACGTTTTCAGAGTAGAAATCAAGAGGTTTTATTTATTATGAACGAATGAACGAAACAGTCCAATTAATGACATACATGTATCTATGCATGCATGTCCGTGGTGATAAATCCTTCAGAATTTGTTATCGGTGTATAAAATGCTTAAAGAAAATAAAGTTATATCAAATAATAAGTTGTAGCACAATCAAAGAACATAAATGACAAACGGAAAGGTTTGAAACAATAACAATTAATATAGCTATATTGACTGCATTTATTAACAGCAAAAAGGACAAAATCAAAGAAGGGCTAGGAATAGAAGGGAACGTACATTTGAAACGGAGGGTTTTGTCGAGTCTGTTGATGCGAATTCATTATTATTCTAAGCAAATTGACCCTTCCGAACGCGGGAAAAAATGCAAAATTTCGTGACGTCACAATGCTTTTACCATGTGTTTACCTCGGACAAACAAGCTTCGAACCTCGGTCAAACATCGAAAATGCATTGTGACGTCATGGAATTTCTCAAATTTTTCCCGTGTTCGGAAGGGTCAATTAACAAATCTCAACGTAACTTCCCACCTAGTTTGATATCAAGATTTATCACTTGATACTCCCGTTATAACAAATGTTTAAACATTGATGTGACGTCATGCCTTTGTTCGAACAGTCCGAAATTTACCTTCGACTGTCCAATATCAAATCTAGGTCGCGTTTATTAGAAAAAAATATACGCAACCTAGATTAAATATTGGACAGTCATAGGTAAATGTACTTTGACATCTACAAGACAACCGTTACAATCCTTATTTAGAAATCACGCTACAAGAATTCCATGTATCGTGGTACTGACTATTCCAATTTTTGCTATTTTTCCGGAGTGGACAAAATCCAGCACAATCTTATATATCTAAAGAATCGGCCGTTGTGTCGGAAATGACAATGTAAGAGACACTATAGTTCAGTCCGTTTTTACTTTTTTTCTTCGGCCTAATATTTTTTCTTCCATCTTTTAAATTTTACTTATAATTAAAATTTTTGCTCGGCTTTTTCTAGTCCGAAAAAAACCTGAACTAAACCCAGCCTTTGACGGTTATTTTGACCCAGCCCCCCCCCCCCCCCCCCCCCCCCTCGGTGCAAATAACCGTCAAAGGCTGGGTTTAGGTCCGGTTTTTCGAACTAGGCACTATATTGATTGTCCGGAAAACGACACTTTTAGAGACACGCCCTTTTATTCTACTGTACAACGAGAATATTTAGCGCAATGAGGGATGAAAACCTTTTGGCGCAAACTTATATATATCCAAAGAAGCTTCAACTAAATCGTCATTACGCAATGTATTCTCGTTGATTGTTTTTTTTCTCAAAAATTGCATCCCATTTCGTCTTGGTTTACAGAATCTGCGTCATAATTTGTCACAACTTTTTTTTAAATTGAAAATTTCATCTCCGTTATCTTCTTATATAAACGACTCCCTACTACTAGTAGCGAGGATGGTAGAACCTGGAGTGATTACATTTCGTTACAGTAAATTCAATTAACATAATAAGAACAAAGTCAAAGGTCATGCCACTTTGAATAGTGATCAATGTTTTAAGTACGATATACGTCTCAAACAATTCATTCTTAAAGATATTTCTAAATATCTTTAAGAATGGATTGTTTTCGGCGTATAATCAATACTTATGATAACAAGTTACATATCGCTCTTGGTCAAGTTTGGAGGTGTGTCTTTGTAGATATATCTGATTAGTCGACACACTTAACTAATCACCTAAACTATTTATGTCATTTTGTCAAATTCAGAATATTGTTGTTGATGAATCAATGATTGCATTTAAGTACTAAACAATTTTGAAATATTTTTCTTTTTACGCGCAGAACATCTATACGATGGGGAACTACTTCTCATATCGTAGCAGACGACTTCTAAGCCATGGCGTGGTTTGCCTCTAGTGTTCTAAGAAAAGTAAATTTCGCGTTTGAAATACACAGCTTTAGGCAGAATCATCTGATAAAAAGAATCTCAAATGAACTTTCATTTCATACGATGTACAATGAAACTCGTTGTGCACTGTGCACAACTCGTTTCATAATACATCGTATAAAATGAAAATTCATTTGAGATCCTATATATTTATGGCTCAGACTTACTGAACATGGGCACGAAAACAAGTTTTCCTGAAAATTTGTTCTTGGACCAAGACATTTTATAAATGACATTTTCAATAAGGTAAGATAATGGAAATGCACAATGCATAAGCTCAGATTTAAAGTTAATACATCTTAATTCATCACACATGATCAGAAGAATGTTAATTAAAAGTATATTTAAAGATTGATGTATGATACTATTGTATGTTTAACTCCACGTGCGAAACTTGTTCTTGCGAATACCAGTTCTAATTGAAATCATGAAAATTGAAATTCACGAACAAAACTGGGTATATGGTTTTCATTACAGGGACGTTATCCCAAAAGTTGTTGATTTTCGACTAAAATATTCATGAATCTATATGGCAAAAGAGTAAGTTGCCAGTTCCGCTGTTACTTGAAGGATATTATAAACAAATATGAACTAGTAAAGGTTATGTACAATATTTTCTGTTGATATTTATTCTGTTACATGACCAGGTGGATAATTTAGCCAAAAGCGTGAATGAGATACTTGTGTTTTTTCTTCTTCGCCAATCTTCCTTCGGGAGCTCTGTGTTGAAGATCAGACTTATCATCATCTTCGTCGATAAGACCAAAATCAACGGCGCTTCCACATTCCTGAAAACGAGTCATAGTACTGAAAGTGGAGCTTTTACTAGCGTCATACGTCGAGATACCGCCATGCCAATTTTGATAGCAGACCTTGACGCGCTTGATATCATTGTATAATTCAGTACCTTGTGCTGCGTGAGTTTTGTCAACGCTTGACACCATCACATTTTTTCCTTGTTTCTTTTTGAAAATAAATCCCTTGCACGTAGAGATCCAATATCTTTTGTCCTCTTCGATTTCGTCACTAAAGACAACGACATGCCAGTCCCGCCAGTCGTATTTGTCGTTTAAGAAGGCGTACAGTGCATCCGCCAGCTCGCTATTATTCATGGCCGCGCCCCAGTCTTGGAGTTTGGCAGACAAGTCCGATTTGACAGCCTTTTCCCACATATTTTTGACTTGCTCGTCAACTTCTACCATGTGGTTTATCACATCATCATATTTTTCGTCCCACCTGTCGTGTATCGTCTGAGCGTATGACGGATCTGTATATTTGAAACTATTATAAGCTGTCTCTACCATGGCACCTTTCTTGATCAGATTCAGGACTTCAAGTAAGATGTGCTGTGTTTTCTTTCGGTCATAATTTGTGTACTTCATCACAGTTTGTGGGATGTTAGAAGTTAAGCTACCCGTCTCCATCATCCCTATGTATATCTTATCAGTTGGGGATCCAGGCTTATACTCATTCAAGAACAAATCTTTATAGTATTGGGCGTCTTCCATTGGCTCATTAAGGTAATCATGTAAGTACGAGTGGAGTGATAGGATGTCCAACTCATAGTGACTGAACTGAACCTGAAGTCCAACCTTCTGAATTAGATTTTGTGTCTCTTCAAATCTGGAGAAAACTTTGTCGAAGTTGTTGTCAATATCTGTGAATCTCTTCCTAAGCTCTTTGAGTTCTGCCGATGGACTGGAGGGTAAGAACAAAGAGACTAGTAGCAGAGCACCACCCAGACCTCCAAGCATAGGTGCCAGTTTCCCGGATAAACCTATCAGCTTCTTCGCAAATCCCTTAGAACCTTGGATGTTGCTTATACTGTCCGTCATGAGTTGCCCTGACATTACAAAGGAAGTTATCTGTGTCGAGGCCTTTGTAATCTTAGAATTTCTCTCGTCTTCATCGCTCGCATTGGAATTGTTGATGAAACAGAAGAGTAGAATGACCACAGCGGAAGCAACTTTCATGTTTGCAGCCATCTCAGGGGAAATCTTCCTTTACGAAAAGACAAAAAGATTACTCATGATTGTGCCATATCATTGCATAAGAAATAGGAATATTTCAAATCTTTATGTTACATTCACAAGTTACGTTAAACAAAATATACATGTAAATCTATACAGTGAATATGCAATAATAAGTATTTCTCTTGAAGCAAAATGAAAAATAAATTAGAAAGACAGTAAAGGAAAATCTCAAACGAAACAACATTGCAGTGAAACAGCAAAACACACACGCACATACCCTATCCCTCAAACACCCTTACACACACACCCTCCCTCACACAATCTTACACACAAGAACAAGAGGGCGACAAAATATTTCTTTTGTAATATTCCCATTATTTGCCCTGTTGTCCTTGTATGTGTGTTTGTTGTGGGAATATTTGCAAAATGATTACATCAACAAACATACCAAGACTAGTGATTAAAAAAATTCAGCTAAGGTCGGACACACAAATGGAGCCCATAGGAGTGCCAACAACTTTTTGAAAAACTTTTAAATTGGTTCGTACACAAAAGGAGTTGAAATTAATAAAACGACTGGATCATTTGACTTTAATTACGAGGTTTTTTGTTTTGTTATTGTTGTTTTTAATCCTGTTGTTCTTTGACGAAATATGTTTATTGTTGTATACCACAAAGTAGTTTAACTTTTTTTTTTAATTGTCAGAGATTTCAGCATTTCTTGTAAGTCGTCCTGCAGAATGGAGAAGTATAATCGAATGACATTTCATTGTAAAACGGAGCATACTTTCTACTTTCCGTGACATATGTATTTTGATGAATTTCTACCTAGTGTTTTTCCCCACCTAGAGGAGAAATGTAGGTGTGGTTATCCTCGTCTGTATGTAACAAATGATGTCCTCACTATATTCTATTTCTTGTAAACCGAATGCCAAAATATCTTTAATATACTAGTATTCAAAAATAAAATATTTGATATACCTAGTAAATGCTTACACGGTTAACTCTTAATTTGAAATAATACCATATTGTCTTTTTCTGACTTTAAATTTCTAGAAAAATTCAAAATAGTCATGTTCTCACTTGAAATTTTCTCAAAATTTAAAGTCAGAAAAAGACAATATTAAAATTATGAGAATAAAGAAACACATACCCACTATTCAACGTTTCCGTTTATGGATATTGAAAGGCAGTACCTACAAATTGAATTAAGATAAATGTGTGGCTTTCACGTTATAGAGATGCCAAAAGTGTTCTATCAAGCCTTTTCCATTCACAATATCACAATTTGAAAATATGGAGTGCAAGACTTTGCAAAATTAAGAACCATCTTCTATCACGTTCAAAGACCAACTTGGGTGTCCCCTCTAACTTAAGTCCTGCATCCGCATCTGAAAACGATGATTTGATTTTTGTAAATATTTAAAAACATCGTGAAATATGTTCTAAATCCCTCCAACTAAACCCTACTACGCATATTATTTCAAATTAACTCTTAACTACTCGATTTTAAATTTTGTTGACTTTTGCGCGCCATATACGAGGACAATTAATGCGACAAAGATTTATGATAAAGATTGATAAGTGATATTTTAAGGGATTCG
Source organism: Pinctada fucata (assembly GCA_028142955.1). Taxonomy (NCBI): domain Eukaryota; kingdom Metazoa; phylum Mollusca; class Bivalvia; order Pterioida; family Pteriidae; genus Pinctada; species Pinctada fucata. The sequence goes on from AP027105.1 coordinate 65,788,383, forward strand.
ACTTACTAATGGAAAAGAAAATCAAAAAGTGGACACATTTAAGAAAATGAACACTTCGTTGTACCAAGTCAACTATAGTAAACGAACAGACACAACCTTTGAAGTTTAAAACTAAAACATGTATATCAAACCTCAACTCTTACTTTTGAAAAGAGAATATTAATTTTCTTTAAGAAAGAAAAAACCCCATATTTTATGTGACTCTGCTGGATGGTCGACTGTTCAAAGGGATGGTGCCAGGATGTGGAATATCCCTTGTTAAACTCAAAACCTACAATGTCTCTGTGCTAAAAATGGGTGTCGGTACTAAAGTAAATAAAAATGGGTGTCGGTACTTAAGTAAATAAAAATGGGTGTCGGTACTAAAGTAAATAAAAATGGGTGTCGGTACTAAAGTAAAAAGATTGAATGAGTATAAGACTTTGTAAATACACCAGTGACAGCCTGACAGGAGATATATTCGAACAATTTGGTTAGAATACGTTGAAATAGTCGGAGGGACACACATTATCCTGTCTTCCGTGTGGGATATGAAGAATATATGTTTTGGCTATCCATTTTTGTTGGGTTGCCAAATGACATGTTCTATTTGGGAAACATGTGTGACTGGCATAGACGAACATTGTACAGATTTTGCATCTGTCATTATTTCTCAGAGACGAACATTTGTACAGACTTTGCATTTGTCACTATTTATTCTTTGTACATTTCAAACATCTTCTGTGCCATTCAGCTAGTACAAATTGTCAGTGCTACAGTTTAAAATAAACTTCTTTTTTTCTAAAGTTCTATTTCTTTTTTGTACAGTTATCCAATAACAACACCAGCATCTTGTACCCTGAAACAAATTATACATGTATATATATAACAGATTTCATTATAAAAACAATACTCCATCCTCCGTTCATTAATCTTAAAATAAGTGATAGATGGTATCAATTACAATTTAAAGCATACATTTCTATGAATGAAACATAAAAGCAAATGGAGAGCAGTTTTACCTGTCTGTACCTTTACTTCTGTGAAAGATAATTTGTATGTTTATAATGATGAAGTCTTTGATAAAAGGGACTTAATGGTATGTATACTAGACGATGTCCATGTATTGTACTAAACACAAAGAAAGTGGGTCGTTTTCTTTGTTATCACAGAACTTGTTCTTCTCTGTTCATTTCGAAGGGCTCATCATGGAGTCCCGTCGTACGGTTTTTGTGCTTACCTCGATTTTGAGATTTCATACTCATTAGCTAGTGTCAGATAAATACTGGTAAATGAAATTAACAGATTCATGACTAAGACTACATCTATATGGTCCATCTTTTTAAGATTTTTATTCATATATATTTTTTGTTATATAAAGCATATTAAATTATACATATAAGACTTATCAATACGCTTTAAAGTAAATATGTATACTCACGCGTTTTTCTCACATATAAACCTTCTACTGGAGTTACATATAACGTCTGCCCACATGCCGTGTACCCCTATTTCCCCACAGTCCTCGATCTGAGCCCGGGACACTGTAGGCTCGTTAGGAGCCCAGTCTGTCTCCTCTATGTACCCGTCATTGGAGAGGAACACCCATTCTCCCTCTACATGAGTGTCCACGATACCAATAAAGAAATTCTCATCTAAAATAATGGAGTATTATAGAATGACTATTCAACTAGGCACTGTATTACAAGAAAAGTGTAATATATATTCAAAAATTCCCTTATCGATTGCGCCTTTTTGTAAGAAGTGAAGACACTACGTACAGTGTGTAAAGGAAAATGCAATTTATGTAATGGATTTTTGACATTAAGATATTGAGATTAGTTAGAACAATTTAATATTTGTCAGTTTACTTTCAAATAAATTAAGCATTTTAGCAAACTTTAAATACATTACTTATAGCTTTCACTCGGCTTCCTAGAAACTTGATTTCAATACGATCTACAGGTTCTGCTAATTTCGCTCCCTGACTTTTGCAGTATTTCTACAGATACATTACACAAAATATACAATATCATATCAACACATTTCATGCAAAGTTTACATATTTTTTTTCATCTCAGGCCATTTTTTTTTTCTATTTTTTGCGTATTCGTATTAGTAGGTTTCGAACCTCGACATCATAATAAAACAGAAACAATGACATTCTGTTTCACTTTCAAATAAAGTAAATAATTTCAATTTTACTTCAACCTGTATGATTTGTTAATTTCTTTATCAAAAATAATGACCTCAGAGCCAGAAAAGTAGAGTTTGGCTGTGCTGAAGAGGTAACATTTACTTTCATTCTGGATCCATCCATTAGGACACTCTGAACCTTAAAAAAAATATTTAAATTTGTTTAAAGATCTACGGAGAGTAAATGTTATATTATCGAATGACAAGCTATGCCTGGATACGCCCTCCCGTTCCATCGAAAAATCCTCTCCCTTTAAAAAAATACTCTGATGATCTGAATATATTTCAAAAGAGAAGAAAAGATCCAGCCGCTACAGAGGTACATTTTTATAGAAAAGTGAAAAAAAATAACAAAACCAAACAAAATCAAAAAACAAAACAAAACACCCCCCCCCCCCCCAAAAAAAAACCCCAAACAAATAAAAACAAAACAAAACAAAACAAACAAACAAACAAAATAGAAGAAAAAAAAAAAAAAAAACACGCACACAAATTATACAAAACCCCCACCAAAGACCCCTCCAAAACAGGGAGCTATAAGTATATTCTATCATCTGGAACAATACTTTGTCTTTTATTCAGGGCGAAGGGAAAGTGAAAAACAACTATAATCCTTTAGTATTTCTTCCGTCTTGTTTTGTGTTTGATTATCTTTTTTTTAAAGACCAATAAGGTGTGCTTTATATTCATAAGACGCGCAGATTGAAAAAATCTTCAAAATATACTACCTATTAATAGAGCATCGGTTACAGATAATATTCCAATCGTAAACAAGGTAAGACAAACATAAAAGTCTGGCATTCTTGGTATAGTGATCGGAATTTCTTATCTATATTAGTTAAATTTGATCCCTGTACATTTCGATATGACACAGGGCCTAGTAAAGATAGTATAATTCAAGTTGACCTACAGTGTCAGTGGCTTGCTTCCAATCGGTCACTTATCAATCATATTCCTGTAGGTTTTCTGTCATGCCTTGATAAAAAAAAAGCTTCACCGGATTATATCAAATATCAAAAGACAATGTCTACTAACGACAAGAGTAACTGATTCACATGCATTCAAAAAGGAGACCCCCCCCCTTTTTTTTTAAATTTCTTCAAATCTTGATCTTGTAAACGTTTTTAATCTGGGACTGTTCTCTCTTCATTCAAAGCATGCAATCGAATCGGATTTCTAAGTGACAGCTCGTCACGAAAGTAAATATTTTCAAGCGAGGGAAGAGAGACGATGTGATTCAATTTTAGGCTTGTTTCATTTTGTTTATGCAAAGATGTCTGATTCAGAGGACGAGGCTCCCGACAAACAACTGAAAATTGTCATAATGGGAGATGGGGCCTCAGGAAAGGTGCGTGTCCACAGGGGTTTCGAAATGCTGTGTATCCAATGACAATGCGATGATATGTTAAACTTTATTTTTCACATTTTGTTTCAGGGTTTATTCCAGTTTTACCATCTAACATGTTTTTCTCTCCAGATAAATTGAATTTCAGTGTAATCTGGGTCCACTTGTTCAGTTGTTGTTTAGGAAGTTTCGTATTGATATCTTTTCATACTGATTTCTCTGGTCGGACACATATTATCGCCACTTTTTTCAATAGTTTTTGCTCTTAGATCTGTATTTCTTCATGAAATTTGATGAAATTTGCACAGAAGGAAGAAGAACCCTCGATACACATATCATCTAATTTTCATGAAAATCTTAAGATCTGTTCTTGTTTATCGGGGATTTGTGAAACTGAATGTCAGGGTTGGGCCAGGTTTGAAACAAGGGAGGGTACATATTATCGCCACCTTCACCTGTTCTAACTGAAAATCTTACACTTTTTCAACAAAATTGACATTATTTGAATCTTTGAACTTTCTTCTTTTTGTCTGTGAAAAATTATACAAAAAATTTCGAAAACCAAAGAGATATAGGAAGGTGAAGTTACCTACCCTTTCCCCAGAGGGGTGGGGGAAATACATTTAGATTGACCAACTCTCTATCATTTAATTCAGTATTTGAAGATTACGAAATTGTATGAAATTTTGTATACCGTTCCATGTTTCAAATATGCAATTATGGTGAAAAAATTAAATTCCTACATCAACAATATGTGGAGATATAAATGAAGTGGCGATAATACGTGCCCGGCGATAATATGTACCCGACCAGTACATACTGGCTCTGTAGACTACCAGTGTCTGGCTAAACTTGAGTTTTTTTTTATATTATAATAAAATGCATATTCAACAAAATGTTTCATTGGAACTTAATTGGCATGTTTAATAGTCATCTCCTACATAATTATATAAGATTTTTTTCCAGTGTGTTGAATATTTATTCAATGCAAATCATAGATTACTGTCCACGCGACTCACTTCAGAAACTGAATAAACACAATACTGACTACTTTATCATGCAAAAATATAAATGAAATGGATACCATCCAATAGATCTCCCGAAGTCATAAATTTTGGTATACATTACATGTAATAGTCTGTGAACACAATCAAACTTAAATTCACAACTAAATGAGAACTATTCAATATGATATCAATTTCATATAAATTTTTTCATTACATTAAAGTAATCAAAATCGTGTTGATCCAGTTTCCAAAGTGAGCCCCGAGGACAGTAGTCAACTTTAGCATAACCACTGCACCAGTTACCGACTAATTGCTCTTATTTTTAACCCCCCCCTAGTTAGTCGGTAACTGGTGCAGTGGTTATGCTAAAGTTGACTTAACTGTCAAACTTACAAATCTGATTTTTTTTTGAGCCCCTAACCCTTGGGTCCTAGAAAATGGTTGTGTCGCTTATAAATAAGAATTTAACTAAACAACCAGGAGAGCTTCAGTCTCATCAGAGGCTTCTAGTTTTTTTCTTCCCAATTTAGACAGTGACCGCATCTGCGTCAATGAATAGCCATAATGTATGTTTCGGTAGTATGTCAAACCTTTGTGATTCCTTGACATAATTTACAAGCATTGTAATTTGGCTTTGAATCTGCAAATCTGTAAAAGAAAGGGGGACTTTGACTCTTAGTATGAATTCAATCAGAAAATCAACGAACAGTAATCACTTGTCTGACTAGCAGACCAGCTACGATGTTATACTGTTGTACCAGTAGGTCTGCTAGTCGGACAAAGTGATAACAACTCAAAACAGTGAAAATTCATAATGTTGGAGGTTCTGTAATACATGACATGTTTGATACATTACAGTGCTAAAGATATTTTTTTCTTGATTTTCATTTTAGCCTGTAGATTTCTATTTAAGCCTGTTGATTTTTTTTCCACTGGCTAGAATTAGCTTGTGGTAAAAAAGTTAATTTCAATGCCTGCCTCGGCCATAACTTTTGAATGGTAAGTGATAGGGGATTCATATTTCACATGTGAATCCTTGTGACAAGACCTTTCCATAGATTATGATAGATACCCGAATTTTGACCGTTTGACCTTGACCTTGGAGTTTGACATACTTTTGAAAAACAATAAATTTAATTAGTAGTCATCACAGAATCATCAAGCATTCCACAAATATTCCCAATGGAGAGACGATGAACGCTACCAATTTTCAAGGTCAAGGTCACCGGGTGAACAATCTTGTGACTCACAAGGTGTACTAATTATAGCTAATAGACCCTTTCACATTATCTGCGGTACTAAATTTGAATGCCAGTTCCGGGGGACAACGAATAGATTGTGCATGCACCAGTGACGTCATTTGATTGTTCTAGGATGTTTAGCGCGGAATCATGTTTCGTTTGTTCCGCGGAAAACATCATGGAACAATCGAATTACGTCACTGGTGCATGCGCAATCTATTGTTTGTCCCCCCGGAACTGGCCTTCAAATTCAGTACCGCAGATAATGTGAAAGGGTCTATAATCGATTATCGCTTAATTGCTTTGGATTCCAATAATCAATTATGACTCAATAATCGACATACTTTAAAGAATCGATATTTATTACTGTAGATTCAAGTGGAGTTGTCTCAAATAGTGTAAAAATGACAGAAAGTCATTTTGTGTTCCGCACATGTTCCCATTGATTTAGTTGTAGTTGTTACTGTAGTTTTTCTTGTGATGCAGCTTTCATGTAGTTTTGCATTGATGATGTGAATCACAATGTTTGTTTGACATAATGTATGTTAGGATTGCTACATATATTTCATAGTTTGTGAATCTTTATGGCATATTATAGATCTAATTCTATGTTTTCAGACATCCCTTGCAACAAGATATTCCCAGGAGCAGTTTGGAAGACAATATAAGCAGACAGTTGGTCTAGATTTCTTCTTAAAAAGAATAGTACTTCCAGGTTTGTTGCTATGCAGGCTTTTATGATTTCATAAATTCTTGGTAGGACAACACTTCAGTAAGTGATAAAAAAGGTTTCCCAAACAGAAATCTCATTGCACCCATAACTCTCTAAAAATTTTTTTAGCTCTACTGGTCTTAGACCAGTCGAGCTTATGCGATACCCTGTCCTCTGTCTGTCTGTAAACAATTCTTGCGCTCGCGACTCCTCTGAAACCATAGGAGATAGAAAGTTAATTCTTTTTGCATCCTACTTGGTATGTGGTCTAGTTGTGTACCTGACCATTGGTTTCAGCCCCTGACCCCCAGGGTCTTAGAAAATAGGCGTGGTTATGAAAATCTATGAAATCTTATGCTCGCAACTCCTCTGACACCATAAATGATGGAGACTTCATTCTTTTTGCAATATGATTGGTCTGTGGTTTAGTTGTTCACCTGATATTTTTTTGTTTGAGCCCCTGACCCAAAGGGTCTTAGAAAGTGGTTGTGGTCATTTTTTCCTATATAACTGTGTTCTCAACTTTTCTAAAGCTCATTGATTAATGATGGAGAGTTAATTCTTCATGCAATATGATGGATCTGTAGTCTTGTTGTGTCATTGATAGTTGATTTGAGTTTGTAGCCCCTGACCCTTAGGATCTTGGAAAATGGGTGTGACATTCTTTTTTTGAAATACAAATCTCGGATGTATGAATTATATGAGAGATATTCTGTTTGCGGTCTAATGGATATGTTGTTTTGTTGTGCTACTTATAATTTGTTAGAGCACCTGCTCCCTCAACTTGCAACAAGGTCATAGGCGGCACGGGCTTGCAATATAACCTTGCCGTCATTGCTATTTTCCTACGCATTTCAGGCAATGATAAAACCTGAGAGGCATCGCAGGTACGGCATGTCGTCACAGTGACGTCATTCGGACTTCTGACGTAAACATTGCAAAAGGTTCAAAGGTAGAGGCGCATATTTGACTGTTTAGGGGTGAGTAAATAGGCAATGAAGGAAACAATTCTTATCTTGATGCAGGAAAATTTACAAGACTCACGTCTAATGACGGTAGGTTTCGATTTATGGCCAGAATTTGTAATTTCATTCGAGACATCTCACTCAGCTGATCGTGTTGGCAACGTACGAATGAAGAAAGAATCCCTGATACTGCATTGTACCTGTATTGCATTGAAACAAATGCAATGCTTGCACATTATATACCTCATAAATGTAGTTATACTTAGTGGTATATACTTGCAATATTTTATTTACAAATACGAAGCCCCAGTTTCAATCTGCAAGAATCTTGCAGACAAACAATAAGCGATGACGGCAGAGGTAGATTTCAAAGTGAAGAAAAGCGGAACTGAAATCGGACGCATGCGTAGGAGATTGCTGCTCCCTATGGTCTTTGGTTTATAAAAAAAAAGGAAATTGATATTTATGTATATGTATTAATATTATTTGCTTGTCATAAGTGAATAAAACAAAACAACCAGGAGAGCTACAGTCTTGTCAGAGACTTCTGGTTTGGAGAATTAATTGAAGAAAACACAAAGGTTATCAAAAAAATGACTGAATCTAAGTCACCAAGGTCAAAATGCCCAAGAGTTTTTATGCTCCCGGAATCAAAGATTCGGGGGCATATATAGTTTTTGGCCTGTCCGTCTGTTTGTCTGTCTGTCTGTTTGTCCGAAAAACTTTAACATTGGACATAATTTTTGAATGGGAAGTGATAGGGCTTTCATATTTCACATGTGTATTCCTTGTGACAAGACCTTTCCATTGATACCAAAAGTTTTGACCATGTAACCTTGACCTTTGACCTACTTTTCAAAAAACTTTAACATTGGGCATAACTTTTTAATGGTAAGCGAAAGGGCTTTCATATTTCACATGAGTATTCATTGTGACAAGACCTTTCCATTGATACAATTTTTTTTACCTCGTGACCTTGACCTTTGACCTTTTAACCCTGTGACCCTGACCTTGACCTTTCACATACATGTACTTAACAGAAAATAGTGTTTATACTAACAAAGATGCCACCGGGGGCATTCGTTTTTCACAAACACAGGTTTTATTAAGTTTTCAAATTGACCACAATTTCTTCAGTATTCTGTATTGTACATGAACATATTGAAATTGCAGTAAGGTTGTTGATGTTTCTGTTGAAGTTGTAGCTAATAGTACTTGAGAAACATGACAGGAAGTGATTTAAATGTAGAAGTTTAATGATCATGTTTGTTTCAAATGACTTTGTTTATAGGTGGTATACATGTGGCTCTACAGGTATGGGACATAGGTGGACAGACATTGGGAGGGAAAATGCTGGAAAATTATATATATGGAGCTAATGTAAGCATTAATCAACATAAAGAGCAATATCAAGTTCTTAATCTTATAAAGTAATTCTAATTAGTATTGAATTTTACCATATTTACCATTTATGTACTTTCAAGGCTTAAACCGAGATGTCTAGAGATGATTATTATTACCATATGCATGTAACTTGTGTGAAAGGAGCTAGAGTTGTAGAGAAGATGGAGATTGTTGACATACATGTATTTCTTTATACTTACATGTAATTGTGGCATCTTTTTCAGGGAATTCTATTAGTGTATGACATTACAAATGTCGCCAGTTTTGAAAATGTAGAAGACTGGTACAGTAACATAAAGAAAGTATTTGGTCGAGATACCAAAATACCTCATATAGCTCTAGTAGGCAATAAAAGTAAGTAAATTTAATATGTAATTCTTCTTTTAGAATAGAACCAAGGTTTGGTTATGTTGACTCACCTCTCATGTACCATAGGATGAAAATATATGTAAGTGGATCGATGGACATACAGACAGATAGAGTGATGGACACTGAGGAATAGTTAAACAAGACTGATAGACAATTATTAACTTTTCTTTCTTAAAATTTTATTTTGACCTTGAATCTGGATTGGTAATTGTAAGTTACAGGACATCAATATTTCTTATGTAAAATGTTGTTTTATCAAGAATCCTTTTTCGTTTTGAAACATTATTTCGGATCAGAAGGTGAAGATAAGCATATTGATTTTGGGTCAGTAGGTCTAAAGTTCAAGGCCACTTATATGAAAAATACTGAAATTTGGTTTCTGGATGGTATAGTAACTGAGGAATCCTTTTAACTATTCAAACCTTCTGCAAGTATAGATGATATATGGGTACTATTAGAAGGTGAATTTTGGGGTTAAAGGTCGCTCCTCCTCCAATTGATTGATTGCTGATACAATGGGAACTATGTGTTTAACGTACATGTTCATTTTTCATGTTCAAATCTTCATAAGATGTGTGTATTGCATTCTTTTGTTTATAAAACATGTTATAAATATAACTTTGCGTTTTTCTGCTGTTTTCAGTTGATTTAGAACACATGCGTACAGTGAAGATGGATAGGCATCAAAAGTTTGCACAGGAGAAAGGAATGTCCAGTCATTTTGTTTCTGCCAAAACAGGAGATAATGTAAGTGTACAGTTCAGTCTTTTCAAATCTAGAGTTACTTCGCATTTGTACAGGTACTGGACTTGGAACTAATAGTAAATCAAATTCTATAGAGACCTGCATAAATTCAGTAAAAGGATAAGATACATTTATGAAAAGGAATATAAGTGAGGGTAAAAGAGTAAAAGTGAATATGGAATGATCAACACACGCAAGACTATGCTCATAAAATATTATAATAAACCTTAAACTACTACTGATTGCGATGCACCAGTTTTAGTTGATGTTTACTTTATCTAATGATATTGTTAATATAAGGAAGCTACCAGTGAAATATTAAAGCCCTACATCTTACAATCAAAGAGATATAGCCAATTTCAAGGTCACAGTCTCAAACAAAAGGTTAAAGGTCACAGTCTCACAATCACTTGCAACGTCTTGTTAATGAGATTCTTAATGTAAAATATTCAGATTGTTTCACCACTAAAGGTCACTAATAAAAGGTCTTATCACAAGGAGTTTGCATGCGAAATATCACTTCACTTCGATTCCTCGTAAGATTCAAAGATATGAACAAGTTCAATTTTTGTGAAATGTAGGTCAAACTTCAAGGTCACTTGGTCAAAAGTCAAGGTCTGATCATGGATCTTGACTCTGTTAAGATACTTGTCAATTCTCCTCAAAGTTTTTTCCCTAATGGCTAAAACACAAATATAGAATTTTCTATCACAAGATCAAAAGTCAAAATTTGTTGCTGCGTTTGATTGGTTTCATCATGGTCTATCACTATGTAAAGTTTCAAGTTGCTGCTCCAAACAGTGTTCTCAAAAAAGACTTAAATGCAACAGATTAACCAAAATGTTGAGGCACTGACTGACAGACAGACAGATGGACTTCGTCATTTCGTAGACCGGATTTTGCTTCGCAATCTGGCCTAAAATGATATCATATTCTTGTCAGTATGTTACATCAACACACTGATGTTAGCATTAAAGAACACGTCAAAATGTTATCTTTTTCCATAGAGGTAAGACAAGGAAATCTCTCCCCGTTCATTTTTAATGTCAAAATGGGAGACATCTCAATCCAAGTCAATTTATCTTCATCAGAATGCTTGTTGTTGAAATAAAATTATCAATACAGTCATATTGTTCTTTACAGGTTTCACTGTGCTTTCAAAGAGTTGCAGCAGAAATTCTAGGAGTAAAATTAACAAAGCCTGAAGTTGAGCAACATCAAAGAGTTGTGAAAGCCGAGATTATTCATTACAAAAACGAAGCTGCAGCCAAACCCGTACCTACCCAACCCAAAAGCTCACTATGTAGTATTCAGTGATAGGGATAGTGTCTAATGTACTTTATGCACGCATCTTCAACATATCATTGTAAACAACTTTTTGTAGACTTAATGAAATTGTGGTGAATTATGCACAAACTTTCAAACAAGTCATGAAGGCCATTCGACGTAGGCAGGGATTTGTTGGTAAGAATATAGTGTATAGAATTTAAAGTTATTTTGTGTGAACTCTGAATTTAAAGTCAATCCAAACATTTTGCATATGATAATGACCATGTTGATGTGACATACATTTATTTAATTTATAGCAAATACGTTTGGGCATTTTAAATATTATTAGCAACTTTTACAAGATAGGACCTGGATTTGAATTTTTTTTAGTAATTGTTTTCTGAGAGAGTTGTTAGGTTGTGAAATCAGGCTGTGCAAATGAAATCATGTTGTTGTGAAATTACTCCAGACTTTAATCTTCATGTTTCTAGAATTTATCTGTACGCGTAAACAGCAAATTGGGCCTCACATGAAATTCATATGAAATGAGCATCATGTAAACTTCACATGAAAGTTCATATGAAATTCATATAAATTTCACATATGATTTATTTGAAAAATATTTTACATGAATACACATAAATTTTCTTCACATGTATTTTTCTTTGTGACCTTCATGTGAAATTGAACTCACATAAACTACTTTTCAGAAACTTCACATAAATTTCAGGTAAAAAATTTCATGTAAATTTCATGTTTGTGCTCGTTTTACATAAATTTCATGTGAATTTTTATGTGAAGTTCATGTAAATTTCACATGAATTTCATATGAGGCACAATTGGCTGTGATATACTACATGTTTTAATGAATATATATTGAGTACACTCCGAGTTTTTCTTCATGTTTTTTTTTTATTGAATGTATAAAGTCTGTTAAATTGAAAGTGAAGTGTGATTATTGTCACAAAATTGCATTATTTGATACATACATGTTTATAATCAGGATTTTTTTTTTTTGAAAGATATTCAGATCTGATATATTCTATTGAGTTCATTTTTTTTGGGGTTAAACTAAATTTTAAAGCTGACCTTACAATCTTGCCATGTATCTACAAAATGGGTTAAACAGGGAATATTTGTTAGATCAGATTGTTTTAACAGATACTTAAAGCATAAACGATATTATGATCTGTGTTGATGTATTTCGATAATTTCTTTTTATTAATGGCAAATATTTATGAACATGTTCAGCATTGTAATGTTCCTATGATGTTGTTTTCTATAGTTATATTTCTTGTGAAGAACACTGTTGTGTCGGGATCACTTTGTCCTCTTTGGGTCTCTTGCCCCTCTGTTTGTTGGAGTACCCGGTAAACTCTCCTCCGCAACTACTTAAAACTTTATTACATTTGTACTACACAATGTATTTTCGTGAAACTTTAGATTGATTTGATTTAAACAAAAGTCAAGAACATGTTTCAGGTCATACCCATAGCAGGCAGCATGTGTAATCTGGAACATTATAGTTTGGTATGCTATTTAAATAGAGAGATCTGACAGCATACAGTGTTTATACATTAACAGTAAAATGTTTAGACCAAGAGCAGATTCTTAGCTCACTTGTATTAGATAGAGGAGATTTTATACTATACCCCCTGTGTGGTAGGATCAATACTGACACTATAAGGTTAAGAAAAAGGACACCTCTGTACCGAGCTTCAGCAAGTCCTACTTCAACAACACTTGTGATACCTCCATTCCCAGCTAACCTTAAGCCCGACATAAATAAACTTTTGTTGATGATAACTCTTTGATACCAAGTTCAACTTTTATTTGGTTGCTGGATCTGACCTTTTTTCATGCTTGAGTTACCAGGTTATATCATGTTGTGTTGGGGTATCAACCATTTCATCTTTGATTACTGTAAAATCTCCAAATCTCCATGGATGCAAATTTGAAATATATTTATAGAATGAATCCTGTCCCATTTAGTTTCCCAGCTTTGGAGAAAGTGTAAATTTTAAGGTCTTGTATCTATAAGGTCTTGTATCTGTATAGAACCTATTTATTTGTTACAATGAGATTACACATTTCTTTAAATTATGTTTGTAATCAACCTTCGTTTACAAAAATTATGAATGTAGAAAAAAAAATCATATAGAACTTGTGTTTTCTTTCTTGATTTGCTCTAATCAGAATGAATGAATACATTATTCTTCATCAAAACTGTCATAGACCTTGTGACCTTTGACCTACTTCACCAATACCTTTAATCTTGGTTGTAACTCAACTTTAATTAAATTGGTATAATTTGTCTTTTCACATAGATGAACCATATGACCTGACGTTTCATTTGATACTATAACATTTGACCTTGAACTTTGACCTACCTTAAACAATATTACCTTGACTCTCTCTTTAATTATAATTTAAGGGATATGAATAAAAACACAAACACTCAAATTTTTCGCCTCTTGGCCTTTACCCAGTGTAAAAAACGACATTGTATATGAAAACTTAAGTAAGATTCACCTTTGCTTCTCTGGAATTCATTGCCAAAAAATTTTTTAAAGGATAAAGGCCAAGAGGCCAAACATTTGTGAATTTGAGTGTTTGTGTTTTTATTTGTATCCTCCCTTCCCTCTGGAAGAAATATTTCAATCTACTACAGTTCAGGGATATGGTTTGTACAGTTCATTATTCATGTGTAGATTCCTAATGACGAGCATTCATTTAGTGTACATGTAATTAGAAATGTACCTTGGAGAATTATTTAATTTTGCCATTTTCAAGCAATTATCCACTAACATCTGGAGTTATATGTTGTATTTCCGACAAGTAAGAATAAGAATATTCTTACATTAAAGCATTTAAGATCTGTTAAGCTTTTAATTCTGTTACTTTTCTGTTAATGAAATAAATTTGTGCATCAATTGTATGATACATTATCTCTTTGTATTTTCATTTCTGTTTATCAGTCATAATACGTTTTCATTGTTTTTTAGTTTCATTTGTCTTGTTTGTACTTTGATGTACATTGTAAGAACATTAGATATGGTACCATCATTATTTGTTTCTGATGAATTACAGTATCCATATATGTTTTTAGAAATACGAGTTGATTTCAAGTCTGTAATAAACACTCTTGCACTTGAACTTGTTTGTATTCATACAGAGAATAAGTGTAATAATTTGTCTTTTGTTATGGGTATGCAACACACAGCAAGTGCATTTATCGTACATGTAATGCATGTTAGCACATTTCATGCGATAAATGCACTTGCTGTGTGTTGCATATCCGTAAAAAATAAAAACACAAATTGACATTTATTCTATATATATACACCAAAGTTGTTTCATTCTTGTTCTCTGAAATCACATTTTTCTTGGTAACAAGGTGACATTAAAATTCAGGTCACCGCGGGTTCAGTTTGTAGGCAAGAACAGCCATCGGGGCTTGTTTCTTTAGATCTTATAGTCCTCTTGCCATAAGGAATAAGTGTATGAAGCTTGGTCAAAATCTTATCAATACTGTGTCCTGTAGGCTGTGTACAAGGATTTTAACCATTTCCAATCTGTGACCTTTGACCTTGAAAATCAATATGGTTCTTCCTTTTGCCATATGGAAACACGAACAACTGCATTACTATATCCCCCCTGCAACTATGTTGCAAGGGGATAAGTGTATGAAGTTTGGTAAAGAATACTAAAGATCCAATCAAAACTGTGCCTTCTAGGCTTTATGTACAGATTATAATTATTTCCAATCTGTGATCTTGACCTTTGACCTATAACCTTGAAAATCATTAGGTTTCTTCCTCTTGCCTTAAGGAATAAGAGTATTAAGCTTGGTCATAATCTGATCAAAACTGTCCTGTAGGCTGTATACAAGGATTTTACCCATTTCCAATCTGTGACCTTGAAAATCAATATGGTTCTTAATTCCTCTTGCCATATATTTAGTGTATGAAGTTTGGTAAAGATCCAATCAAAACTGTGCCCTCTAGGCTGTATGCACATGCAGATTTTAATTATTTCCAATTTATTATCTTGAGAATCAATATGGTTAACGTTCTTCCTCTCACCATACGAAATAAGTGTATGAAGCTTGGACAAAATCTGATCAAAACTGTGCCCTGCAGACTGCATACAAGGGTTTAACCCATTTCAAAACTGGCATTGACCTTGCCATAAGGAACAAGTGAAAGTGTGAGGTACACACACAAATGATGGCGTTACTATATCCTCCTGAAGCTATGTTGCAAGGAGATGACAAAACACCTGATGCTACAGTAATCCAACTTGCACAAGTGACTCACTATGGGATACCAAGATGGAACTGTGCATCAGCTGATGTTTGACCTACATTTTCTGCTCAAGTGACACAGTTTGGGGTATCTCAGTATTGGAAAAAAACAGTTACTGTAACCAAAACTTGCACAAGCAAATGATTTTGGGATGTAGATGAGCCCATGCATTGGATTCTGCATCTCAGTACTGTACTTTTTCAGCTTGAGTGAATATGCTTCTCATTGCCAGTTAGTGGCACAGGTACCTAACTTTCACATTGGATGAATCTTTGGTCAAATTTTCATAAAATGAATTTCTACTGGAGCAATTTTTCTTTTAATTGTAAGAGAGTATAAGAGTGGTCGTGAGATAAAAGATATGCTTTATTACCATAACAGCCCGTGAAGCAATAAAATGAAATCGTTCAGCAATGTAATTAATACACGTGGGCTGATTGATATGTTGTGAGCCACGGTTTTGTGGGATGCAGAAGGTATTCTGCAGATAGATAATCTCCAAAAAGGACAATCAATGGCACATACTATGCTTCACTTGTGACACAGTAACGGGGAAAATATTAACTTAAGCGCCGCGGAAAACTCACTAGTTAAAGGTGTATTGTTCCATCAGGACAATGCTCCTGTTCACAAAAGAAGGGAGGAGATCTCCAACAAAACCCCGTTGCAGCATCAACAGCAAAACACCCGATGCAAAAACACAAAAGACGAGTACAGCACGAGACGGAAAAGAGACATACGACATGTAAACATCAAACACAAAAGACTACACATAAACCGACGAGACCAATGGGCAACCGGTGCCGACTTTGGACGGCCATTTGTCACGCAAGTAGCAAATGGTGTGGTTATCCTGGATTACGTGTACACAACCCTCTCACTTCTCCAGTTACCCAGAGGTCTCGAAGGACGTACAATTGTGGTGTAAAACAACCTCATCACTGTAAGATGACATCACACAAACAAGACCACGAAACGTAGAGGCCCCAGAAAAACAGATGAATATGTAAATGGATATAAAAAGAGGGCATGCGTAATACAGTCCGTGCGCTGTCGGCTGTAGCGAGCTCGTATATGTAATCACCCGAGGAGTCCGACTGACATTCAGAGAGGACAGGTGGTCGGGGCCCTGTCCTCTCTAAAGAGGTTTGGACAGGGCCCGTCATGGAGTCCCGTCGTCACAGTCAGTCAGAGTGCAAGTCTCAAGGATGCGCTTGTTCAAGACTGTAGATTGGTCAAGTACCAAGCCTAGTGTCTGTCTGGTGACATAAGGATCATATCCACGGTATAAAAGGCGTTTGATGATTCTGACGCATTTTCGATGGTTATGCTGCCTACCTTTAATCCTTCTAATTTTGTTTATCATATCACCATAAAAGACAGGTTGTGTAATAACCAAAGTAATGTACTCTGTTGCGTGTATAGATCCGAATTTTAAAAGAAGTTGACTGAAATTTTTGTAAAATTTCCAGAAAGTCTTAACTAGTTTATGAAAGCGGAAACCTTGACCTAAAATTTTTTGGGTAATTTGTAAATTTCTACTGTGAAAATCCAAAATATCAGTACATGCTCTAGCGTACCGGATGAGCTGTGATATGTAAATGCCGTATGACGGTAATCTTGGAACATCACCGTCAAGCCAGGGGAAATTTACTATGTTGAATCCAAAATCATCCCTTTTGTCATATACACTTGTATGAATCTTTCCGTTTACAATTTTGATATTTAGGTCCAAAAACGGTGTTTCTGTATTTGAAAGGTTTGCCTTGTTATGTGTTAATTCTTGTGGATAAATTTCATTCTTATATAATTCAAAAGCAGGATTGTCAATGGTTAGAATATCATCCAGATACCTAGAAGTATTATTGAAACACTTCAGATCATCAAATTTTCTTTGCTTTGGATAAATTCTTTTTCATAAGTGTATGAAAATAAATCTGCAACAAGAGGCGCACAGTTAGTACCCATAGGAATTCCTACAACCTGCTTATATAGATCCTCACCAAATCTAAAATAAATATTGTCCAAGAGGAAGGACAAGGCATTACACAGGTCACTACATGTCCATGATTTGTGGTCTGTCGAGGAAAAGAAACCCATAGATTCAGATGTACAAATGTAAGTTTTCCGCTCTCGATCAAAACACCATTTAATAAGATTAGATAATCGATCATTAATTTTGTCATGAGGAAGTGTGGTGTACATATTAGAGAAGTCGTATGCAGAACTCTCCCCATTACTACCATTTACTAAGGGTTCGATTCCAAACTTGATCTAAATAATCACCCTCTTGCCAGTATTTAACAGAGATGTTAATTCACTACCATAACCTTGACCTATGACCAAAACTCTCCCCATTACTACCATTTGTAGAGGCTTTGATTCAAAAATTGATCTAAATAATCACTCTCTTGCCAACATTTAACAGAGGTGTTAATTCACTACCATAACCTTGACCTTTGATCAGAACTCTCCCCATTACTAACCATTTGTTAAGGATTGTATTTCAAACTTGAATATGAAGACGTTTAACATTGATATAGATTATACCCTCTTGCCCGCATTTAACAGAGATGTTAATTCACTACCATAACCTTGACCTATGACCAGAACTCTCCCAATTACTAACCATTTGTTAAGGATTTTATTCCAAACTTGAATTTGAAGACGTTTAACACCGATATATATATCACCCTCTCGCAAGCATTTAAAAGAGGTGTTAATTCACTACTATAACCTTGACCTGTGACCAGAACTCTCTCCATTGCTACCATTTATTGAGGATTTTATTCCAAACTTGATATAGATAATCACCCTCTTGCAAACATTTAACAGAGATGTTAATTCTCTACCATAACCTTGACCTATGACCAAAACTCTCTCCATTGCTACCATTTATTGAGGATTTGATTCCAAACTTGATCAAAATAATCACCTTCATGCCAACATTTAACAGAGATGTTAATTATCTACCATAACCTTGACCCATGACCAGAACTCTCTCCATTTCTACCATTTATTGAGGATTTGATTCCAAACTAGATCTAGATGTTCACATAACAAGTTGCTTTTTTGCCCTCCACTTTTGTCCTTGAACATTTAGTGTGTTGATCCTCTCCCCTTTACAATTACATGTTTTTTGGAAGGGTTTTAATAGCGCAATAAATTAGGTTTTTGTCCTAGAAGGCAATACCACTATTGTTGGGTCATATGAGCAGTATTGGCATATTACCAGTACATGAATACTAGTAGTACATTTTTGTACAATGTCACTGGTATATCAAGGGTACTGGCATATACTAATACTAGTATATTATCCCATCCTGGTTCCACTCCTGCATGGACCTGATTAGAATCTTTATAATTGATAGAGGACCTTAAGTTCCTTATAACAGCACACTTAAATTAGCTTCAACAAAGTCCTCAAAATGATTTTGGAGAAGTCTTTGATTCAGGTAAAGGGAATAATAGCCATATTCTAAGCATTCTTATTTAAAAATATTCATGCAATAGCACATAATTATGTAAACTACTGCATACATGCAATTGTAGACTAGTTTTTAAAAGAAAAATAAACAACTAAATGGTAAGAGCAGTGTTTTTTTTAGAAATAAGTACAGATAGGTTTACATGCACCTTTTGAACAAATACATCGAAACAACCAATATTGTCATTAATTCGAGAGTTGCAATCTCTAAAGTAGTCCACAAAAAAGCTAAGTGAAAAATGTTTCTTTTTATCAACATGAACTTCAAAATTTTACATACAACTCTGATGTTGCAATAGTATGACATATGAGCAGCAGAAATTTCTTTCAAAGATTCTATAGAAAAAAAGATGTAATTTTACTTGTCAAACAAATACCATCTAATTACACTGCAGATAGTGTTGTTGGCAACAGGAGACTATAAACCTTTACCTTTTACTTTGACTAGTCAATCTATAACTTAGTATAAGACAAGAGAGCAATTTCTAAACAAGTAGCACGTCAACTGAATGATCTAGCTCCATGTTACACTAGTTTTATAAGGGATATTTGCATGTGATAGAATCAGAATGTTGTCTAAGTATGATACAGAGTTATCATTTCCTAATGGAGCTATGGCAGCATTTAAACTTGTCAATTGTACAATTTACTATCAAAATTTTGGACATTACATGCATATTTTGACACAAATTTATATAATAATAACATCATTGGTACAAATGTAATATGACTCGTATGTCAGTACTGACTTGCATAGAGGAGACATTGGTAGATGAATATGATCTTGGAATCTGACCAACATGTGCAAAGAAATTCTTTAAAAATTAATAATAAATGCATGCAATACTTTAAAAGTCAAACTTTAAATATAACACAGGTATGTGATTTTTTTTCATTTAAAAATTCTGTACAACAAAGCAAACAGCATGCAATGGTATTCAGACTGATATATATATATATAATCTATTAAAAGCATCACTAATATTCATGAACATAATTTAATTACCGGTAAAAGTGATGTCACTTAGAACTTTTCTGAACAGATTTTCTCTAACATATTGTGGAGAATTAAGGAGAATTTAAAAAAAAATTCTTTCAGCTGGACAACCGAGACTGCACTTAAAACAACAGTAATGTATGCATGCATATGGTTACTAACAAAACACATACACAAGCTTGTAAATCAAAGTGCAATACAATAGTACAAGCTATATGTCTTATTTTCAACATGACTGTGTCATTTCTGACAGAATAAGGTTTCTTGGACACGTCACTTGTGAGTGAATTTTAACTTTAATGTAATATACCCGTACAGATTTGGTGTACGCAACATATATAAGGGAACAAATTTCATAAAATACACTCTCTACCATTTTATACAAACTTAAATGATAATGGCAATGCTTAGGTTTTCCCTAAGACACTGAAAAATATGAAAATAAAAAGATTTAATTAGAAATAAAATTTTCATTTAGATTTTTCATATCTGTAAGAAATTGATATCAAAGAACTATGATATTCGATATATCATGTATATGTTCTTTGTTAAATTGGCAAATTCATATTTTTAAAATTCACTTTTTCTCATTTCCTCTTTGGTGTATCAAATGTCTGTTAATTATTTGGATTTTTCATTGCTGTATATATTCAATTGCTACAGCAATGCTTTGTTAATAAATAAAAGTTATTTCAGAAATCATAAGATAACATCAAGAAATCACACAAGAAGTTATGACTTTACCATTTGTTTAGAATTTTCTGAAACGTACAGCGAGCTCTGCCTGACGATATTATATTTCTGAATGTAACTATGCCCAAATTCCTTAACTTCAAGATGATTTTTTCCAATTGTCACAAAAACCATGGAAAGCTTTTTTTATATATCTATAAACTCTCAGCTGTCTATGCCAATTAGTCATGTATAATACAAAATATCAGCAATCAAATTCCATGACATTTTCCCATGACTTTTCAATGCATTAAACTCATTTTCCATGACATCAAAGAAAAAGATTTCTGGGCCCTCCCTCTAAAAAATTTGTAGTCGAGTCCTGAAATTTATGATATATAGCATACTCTTGCTGTCTTTCAAGATTATTGAAAACATGCTCTTCATGAGGTTATACTTAAAATGGTATAACCTATGCAACTAAATAAGAGTTTTCATGAACAAAGCTGAGAAAAAGTGAAATTTCATACCTTTCAATGTATCTTTTCATACCTTTCAATGAATCAAAGGATCAATGATACCCCATGCCCGGCATATTTCACATATATGAAATGTATAAAAAGTTTGAAGGGGCACAACTCAACACAAAATTGAGCAATATAACCCATATTCGAACTTGACCTGTATTTCATAATATAAACCTATATCTAATGAAATGAATATACTCCCTGTAAAAGTTTTCATTTAAATGTCTTATGTTCAACAAGTGTGTCATTTTAGACAGAATATTAGGTTTTTTGGACACGTCACTTGTGAGTGAATTTTAACTTTAATGTAATATACCCGTACAGATTTGGTGTACGCAACATCTATAAGGGAACAAATTTCATAAAATACACTCTCTACCATTTTATACAAACTTAAATGATAATGGCAATGCTTAGGTTTTCCCTAAGGCACTGAAAAATATGAAAAAAAAAAGATTAGAAATAAAATTTCTACGTAGATTTTTCATATCTGTAAAAATTAATACAAACTTGGATAAATCAAAGAACAATGATATTTGCTATATGTTCTTTATTACATTTGCAAACTCATTTCTGAAATTCATTTTTTTTTCTCATTTCCTCTTTGGTGTTTCAAATGTCTGTTGATTTGGCCTTTTATCATTGCTATATATATTCAATTGCTATAGTAATGCTTTGTAAATAAATAGAAGAAAAGTTATTTCAGAAATCATTAACATCAGGAAATTATGCAAGAAGTTATGACTTTACCATTTGTTTAGAATTTACTGAAATGTACAGCGAACTCTGCCTGACAATATTGCATTTCTGAAAGTAACTATGCTCAAATTCCCAGACTTCAAGATGATTTTTTTCCCATTGTCACAAAAACCATGGTAACCTCTCAAGCTTTTGGCTCTCTATGCCAATTAGTCATGAATAATACAAAATTTCAGCAATCAAATTCCATGACATTTTTCCATGACTTTTCAGGGTCCTCCCTCTAGAAAATTTGTAGTTGAATCCTGAAATCTATGATATATAGCATACTCTTTCTGTCCCTCAAAATTATTGAATATATGTTCTTCATGAGATATTCTTAAAACTGTTTGGGTTATACCCTATGCAACTAAATAGAGTTTTCATGAACAAAACAGAGAAAAAGTGAAATTTCATACCTTTCATATGAAATAAAGCCTGTGTTTGTGAAACACGAATGCCCCCGGTGGCATCTTTGTTAGTATGAACACTATTTTCTGTTAAGTACATGTATGTGAGGTCACTGGGTTAAAAGGTCAAAGGTTAAAGGTCACAAGGTCAAAAATTTTGGTATCAATGGAAAGGTCTTGTCACAAGGAATACACATGTGAAATATGAAAGCCCTATCACTTCCCATTCAAAAGTTATGCCCAATGTTAAAGTTTTTGAAAAGTAGGTCAAAGGTCAAGGTCAAGGACACGAGGTTAAAAATTTTGGTATCAATGGAAAGGTCTTGTCACAAGGAATACACATGCGAAATATGAAAGCCCTATCACTTCCCATTCAAAAGTTATGCCCAATGTTAAAGTTTTTGAAAAGTAGGTCAAAGGTCAAGGTCAAGGTCACGAGGTCAAAAATTTTGGTATCAATGGAAAGGTCTTGTCACAAGGAATACACATGTGAAATATGAAAGCCCTATCACTTCCCATTCAAAAGTTATGTCCAATGTTAAAGTTTTTCGGACAAACAGACAAACAGATAAACAGACAAACGGACAGGCCAAAAACTATATGCCCCCGAATCTTTGATTCCGGGGGCATAAAAATTCCAGGACCTTTTATTACTAAAAACTACATAAATTCTGTGACTTCTTATTCCTGTATAAGCAGACTAAATCACAATCGCTATATTTTAATGATCTATTCAAAAATTCCAGGACTAATCAACACTTAAACCTACATAAATTCTGTGACTTCTTATTACCGCATAAGCAGACTTTATCATGATCCCTATATATTCGCAAGTTATTTCAAAAATGCAAAAATATACATCTTTGCAAAATATTGTATGCTTTAAGAATTTTCATAAATCACACATTCAGTCGATATCTGAAAGTAATGAACTTGCACTATTCCTGTCTTTATACCTTGGATAAGAATTAATGAGATAAATGTTAATGCATCATAAATCATAGGAAGAATGACAATATGAAGCAACTGATAAAAATGCAATGCCTATCATATTTATTTCAAATCACAAAAATTTGTGCTCGTGAAATATTCTGGTTATAAGGTAGTATCAGATCATATAAAACTTTTATACTCTTTAACACATAACAATGTGCTTGCTGCTGTAACTTGACCTTCCAGTGTGAATCTAACAAACTGACACCTGGAAGACAAATTTACTCCGTATCTTAAATAACCAGGGTTACTTCCATTCAGGACAGTAACCTACATAAACTAAGTGTGACAACTATGGAAACAGAAACCTTTCATAAACTCAGGAGATACATGGAATGAGATTAAAGTTATTATACCAATCTCATGACATCAAAATGACTTTACATCGGATACCATTCAATTGGATATAACTCTGTAATCCATATAGACTTGATGGATAAGAAAATCAGAGAATCATAAACTTAGGAAAGTAAAAGAATCATGATAAAATGATCCAAACAACCACATTTGAAATCAGCTAAATTGAATGGTGAGGTGCTTTATTTAGGATCGATTACAATATTTGCTGGTGAGCAAAAATAAATTTCCGAATAATACTTTATAATATTCAGCATGAAAGTGACTGAGCAATATTAATGCACCAATTATGTAGCAGTCCACAAGCTCACATAACACTCCATAAATTTAAACTATGAATAATTCTATGTGCAATTTTTACAATGTATGTAAACAAACGATATATATGTATGTATATGCTTATAACAAGAAAAACAATAAGCAGTAAATGAAACAACGGCTCTGAGATGGAGTACCATGATATAATGAAAAGAATAATTATATTGATAATTCACATCTACAGGTTATCAATTCAATCTGAATAATCATTTGATCAAATCACAAGTTTCATATGGCTACTTGAAAAAAAAATTATCTTTGAAGTCAACATAAAGGGAACATCTTTGATCTTATTGTCTGACCCTACAGTTATGAAATAATCAGAACTCCTACAGGGAAAAATACCCTACTATAGTGTTGGTCAATGCCATAAATTGCGGACCCCTATTGCAGAACTCCTACAAGGAAAAATACCCTACTATAGTGTTGGTCAATGCCATAAATTGCAGACCCCTAAGTAACCTTGACCTTCCACATTCTACATAAAGACCACAGGATTCCCTCTTTGTCAGTGATATATCTATAAAATTTTATCTCTGTAGATCAAGAACAAGTTTAGTTATTGTCGATAAACCATGTTTTCAATGCATGCAAAGTATAACCTTGGTTTTTTCTTTAAATGACACAAAAATTTGAAGTGAAATTTTGACCTTTTTTCATAGAAAATATCTGAAAAATCTTTCACTCCAGATCAAGAATAACTTGGTTTGGTGCTGAGCCTTTGGTTTCCATACATGCCAAGTCTGACCTTCGACTTTTGACCCCAAAATCAAAGTGATTTTCCTTTCTTCATGCATATGCTGATAAGTACAGTTTTATTGCTGTTGGTCCAAAAATTAATTATTTTCAAAGTTTTGGGGAAAAATTCTGTTACATTTGGATTCCATTCATGCCAAATTTGACCTTGATCATGAAACTTATTTTCTCTGGTTCTTTCAATTCCTCTAGCAAAATATTCATAAAAAGTTTTATCACAGAGATTGAAGAATTGATTAATCATGTAATGATACAGGAACACTGCATTTCACACAAGCCATAGAACTACATCTTTAACCTTTTGACTCTAAAATCAATAGGACCCCCTCCTTACTATAAAAAAGTATCTATTTATGAAGTAACATTTTTGCAGGTCAAGGACAACTTGAGTTATTGTATATTTAATTAACAAACATGCAAAGTTTGACCTTGACTTTTGTAACCCAAAATCAATCAAGATTCTCCATTCCTCATGGACAAACTATGTGAAGTTTCATCATTGCAGGTAAAGAATTTCCTAAGATTTGGTGTGAAAAAGAATATGCGTGAGCAGATAGAAATAGAACATACAGAAATAGTGAAACCAGTACATGACCTCAACTTCTTTGCACGGGGTTAAATGATTATACATGTTCCTCTACAATGATATTATCTACATTGACATAAAAAAAAATCGAGAAAAAACATTTTTGGCAGTGATGAGGCATATAGCATATTCAGGAGATACAAAATAAAATGTAAATTTCAGAAAAAAACCTAAAAGAATTCAAACTATCAATACACTGACTCCAAAATAAGATGCTCAATTTTTATAAGCATTTTGCTACAATATTATCAATATCATGGTATACAAAGTTGTCTTTGGTAGACCTTACTTCTAGTGAACCATTTCACTTGGAGATTACCTTTTTCTCATTGCAGAATCAGTTCAACATTTCTAAAATTTCTCTATATAAGCATACATGAATGGGACTGATCTGGTGAAATTATAAATACAATGCATATCTATAAATATCCGATTAATAATTGATGAAATAGTCTTAAAATATAGGTCTTAATAAAATTCAACTTTGAGTTTTAACATAAAAATGCATACAACTCTACTGGAATAAATAAAACAGTGTGATTAAAGAAGAAGATACTGTTTTTTCAAAATCTTTTGGTTACAATACATGATATTTTTTCATAATTAATGGCACTCAATCTCAGACCATAACGATTATATATACAATTGATGGGTGCTATGTAGAAGTTCATACATCTGACATATCACTTGACAAGGAAAGCTTGGTGATAGAAACCCACATACAAACCCATGTGAAAATATCATGTGACTATTCACATGATCTTGTCATGTGACCGATCACATGATATAAGAAAACTCCACATGATGGCTCAAACAACAAATCCAGCGATGTGTTACGTAGAAGTCCTTCCTCTGACATAACAATCAAATAAAAAAAAATGAAAACGATAGTCTTCACTTCACAACTTGGAATGGAAAGAAATAAGAATCCATGATGAATTATTCTTGTGTTTGTAATATTCTTGTGTAGCATTTCCAACTTTGAATCTGTTCCAAATTTGATTTTTTTCCTTCCAATATAAGGTTGGCAAAATGTCTGTGAACTTGGATTTTAATAATTTTTTTTTTCACAGCTGCTTTTAATCTCCATCACAGATCTGTAAATGTTTACAATAACTTGTTGACCTGTGAATGTCTTCAATTGATTTGAACAATTTTAAATGTAAATAATGCTTACGCTAATGCAGCAAGATACGCCCATCAAGATTATTTTATTTTCACTGTACCAAAAAATCTGCTTCCCATAACAAACAATAAATTGGGCAAATCTGAAAATTTAAATGTGGCTTCCACTCCATGATGAAAATCTTTTGATGTGATATTCAAGTTACTTTGCCCTTAGCTTATATGCACATAACCCCCCCCCCCTTCCCATTACACATAATTTCTCAACTATGTTACAAAAAAAAAATATATTAAAAAAACCCTTGCATATATGAAAGAACATCCTTTCTTCTTGAATAATACATATTTTCAAAACAGTTCTGAAAATAAATTTTTAAAGAATTTTTTTTACCATTTTTGTATATTTTCACAATATCAAAAAGTCTGAGTCCCATAACTCTATAACCATGATAACAAATTGGGTGAACTTAAAAATTGATAAGCAGCTTCCTCTCCACATTCTGATCACAGTGTATAAATATCATGAAAATCTATTGACGCATATTCAATTTATTGCATTCAATAAGCGGATTGAAAGACGGACATTCGCCATACCATAATACGTCCTGTCAAATTACAGGCATATGAAATATACATTTCTCACACACTCAAACAGATTTTCTTACTCTAATGATATACTGCTAAAAATGTTTAGAATCACAGTGATAATTCTCTATAACTTCAGGCCAATTTGCAACCTTTCCAACAAAATGCAACTATTAGATAAATGATGGATTCAAAGTTTTACCAATCTTGCCAGGTAGTTTAACATATCTCCATACATAGATTGTTCAAATTTTACCCTCCTGAAATTTTCCAAATTTTGCATTATGACAACTGACCAAGATGACACTGAATCCCAAAAATCCACAATTTTTAAAATTCGAGCAGTTTCCTGGAAGGAAAATTAAAATCAAATTGATCCCATGTTTGTGTTAAATTGTGTCTTCACTTTGTACCATCAAAATTTAAATGTTTATCTTTTTCTTATAATTTGCAATATCTGAAAAATAACTGTGTACTTGAGGGCTTAAAGTATCTGAGAAAAGGTAGTATGATTCTATACTTTTTTGAGCAGTTTATACTCTCTACCTGATGAAACAAAATCATAAGAGGAGGTCTTGTGACATCTAGAAGCAAGGACATGCAGTAATGCCCTTTGATGCCCCACTCTTATATCACAAGGTCAAGAGTCATATCTTAACATGTGTATATTGAAACCGGAATGTTTCATGTAATGACTTTTAATCACATGAGAAAGTATTATCAAACACTGCCTTCTGACCAAAGGTGATATCAAATAAACTAATGAAGAGTGTCAATCAAGCTGAACTGATATGTGTACAATTAATAATTCTTTAATTTTGGCATCAGGGAATATGATGATTTTAATATTGGCAGAATACCAAATTGACCCATCAAAATAAGAATGCAAGTTATAATAATATTTCTGTTTGTATGGGATAATGTACAGACAAATAAAAATAAAAAACACAACCTAATGTCATAGCTACACATATTCTTAAAGTAATCGTCTATAATTTTTCTTATATGAGATAACCTAGTTAACCAAACCTACAGCCATAAAATCTTTTTATTATTATAATTTTAAGATACTTGTCTGTTTCCTAGCAATGTAGCATTATGATTACTTTGTACGGTGGACATTCAATTGGGTCAGTGAAATTTAAATAATTAAACTGTCCATTTTACTTCACTAATGTCAATATTTCATCCTTAGGCTTTCAAAAGAAATACTTATATTCATCGAATATAGAAAATTTAAAGAAAACAAACGACCATGACATACAAAAATATAAAATATAGGGAACAGAAAAGAATAATGTTGCCAAATTTTAAACTGCTTTGCATTTTTTCTCCATTCTACAAATTCATGAACTTAAAGACTAACACAAAATCACTATTTAAACAAAAAAAATTCTCAACTCTACTACACTCATTTAAATTGAAAATATAATAAAATCTCTTCAAAACAGTCCTTGAATTATTTTAAAAATTAGTCTAAATCAACTAAATGTACGCATCAAAAGTAAAATAACCTATGCCTTTTTCATTTCTTTTATTTTATCAACTTCAATGAGTTTTCTAGAAAATTAAGAATTATGTTTTTTCCAAGCAAAAGATATTGAAAATAAATCACTGAAAATCTTTGAAAATTGAATTCCACTCATACTGCAAAAGAGAACGATCTTTATTCTAGTAAGCTAAATATAGAATCAAAAGAAATTTCTTTCAGGATGAAATCTACATAACATAATGAAGACTATATATACATCATCAGATGGGCTAAAATATCAATTGAAGACATTCACAATAAAGCCTTGGCTTGATATTTGGTATTTCTTCTACGCAGACATCTCTCATCTAAATAATTTTTCCGTTTATGACCAGGGTATTTTTCCGTATCAAAGGATGCCAGATGTTAACTTTCATTATCTTGCTCTCTCGGGGGCTGACGCACTAACGGACAGCGTGTTTACACTCGAGATTTGCTTGCTTTCTGTTTGCCTTTTAGTCAAGAAAAACTTGCAGAACTCATAGACGCTCCAAGATATCGCAGTGGCTGGAAATTGAAAGATCACACGTGCTTGTAAGCCTCTGAAAAATCCCCATGCTCCCTGAAATTCATAAATAGTCCTACATGCAGATACCATGCCCTCAATATAAGAAATATGTGTCCTTGCGCAATTTTCTTGCGTGTTAAGAAGTGTTTTGCATACATCTAATGGCATAGTGACTGCCGCAGCTGTGGAACCAGCTACTCCACCCGATATAACATGACTTAGTGGACTGTACTGTCTGTCTGGGTTCAAATGGTCTTGTATCCACTCATACGTCATAAAGTGTACGACTTGAAATGGTATATTCATCGTTAGCTGGGTGGTATAGCTGCGATAAAATGCTCGATAACCCTCGCTTCTATAGACAGTCTTAGCACAATGGTAACATGACTTGTATGGACTGTTGTACATCTGCATCCTTTGCTTTATAACTGTAATAAAGAAGAAAGGAAAATATTAACAGAATAATTACAGCTATCCTGACAAAAGGAATACATGTACTCCTTATGAAGCAAAATCTATATGTGAGGTAAAATGTTCTTACCCAGTAACATAAGGAAGGAAACTCACTTACCAAAACACAAATTTCAGTCAAAATAAAGAAGGAATTGCGAAACCTAGCCATTACCATGAAAATGAATTTTCATGTCCAGAAATATCGTCACATTAATTTGAAAATTTAGGATGCACTGCAAAAATATTATCATTTAATTTAGGGTCCATATTTCTCGCAGTTTTTCTAGGTCGGACAAAAAGGTGTCTGGTGATAATCAGACCATAATGACCAAATTTGGGAACCACTCAAGCATCTAATGATCCATACACTCCTTAGACATACAACTTTATGATGTCAACTCTTCACGTGCTTGGTACCATTACAAAAATTGCTGGTTTTATATGAAAACCCCTCATATATATCGCAGCCAATTGTGCCTAATATGAAATTCATGTAAAAGCTCAAAATGCATCGAAGATGCAAAATGCCGAGTTGCAAAACTGGAATGTAAGTATGAATATGCAGACTAACATGAAATGTGTATGGTTTGTAACAACATTTTGTGGTCCTAAATGAAAATTTCTGGATCAAGAAATGGTCTTCTCTTTATTCTATATCAGCGTGTAATATATTTTCAAGGATACAGATTTTCAATCTCATCATACAGAATACTTTATGTCCTAATTTTTCTTGTTTACATGGTACCATTTGTAAACTCATGCTATTATGTACGAACATTTGCGATGATAAAATCATCGGTACTTGTTGGAAATGGCGAAATGTTGTGAAAATTTTAACCGAAAGTTGTCTAGTAGGGTGCAGGAACCTTAAGCAAAAGAGAACTACTATAAAACAAAGAACAAAGAACTTTTATGTAGAATTGGATTTAAATATTGAACTGTATTTGTATGTACAATATGATTTAACAAAGCATACTCTAAAGATACAGAATAAGGTACAATTCATATCTTAAATATTCATTGAGAACAGGATAAACTGGCAGAAAAATGACAAAAAACACACAAATATCTGGGAAAGCGCGAGAAATTTATTTCTACTTAAATCACGGGAAACATTTCTGGCAAGTTTCATGATTATAGGTGCAATACAGGCTCAAATATGGTTGGGAAAACATTTTCAATCATCTGAGTCCTGTGACCTTGATCTTTGACCTTTTGACCCAAAAATTAATGGCAAGTTTCATGATTATAGGTGCAATACAGGCTCAAAAATGGTCTGGAAACCATTTTCAATTACCTAAGTCCTGTGACCTTGATCTTTGACCCTTTGACCCCTAAATCAAAAGTGGTCATTTTCTATTCACTGGAAACATTTCTGGCAAGTTACATGATTATAGGTGCAACACAGGCTCAAATTCAGTCGGGAAACCATTTTTAATCATCTTAGTCCTGTGACCTTGACCTTTGACCTTTTAACCCCAAAATTGATAGTGGTCATCCTTGATCGATGGGAAACATTTCTGGCAAGCTTCATGATTATAATTGCAATACAGGCTGAAATATGGTCCGGAAACCATTTTCAATCATCAGAGTCCTGTGACCTTGACCTTTGACCTTTTGACCCCAAAATCAAAAGTGGTCATTTTCTATTCACTGGAAACATTTCTGGCAAGTTACATGATTATAGGTGCAATACAGGCTCAAATTCAGTCGGGAAACCATTTTTAATCATCTTAGTCCTGTGACCTTGACCTTTGACCTTTTAACCCCAAAATTGATAGTGGTCATCCTTGATCGATTGGAAACATTTCTGGCAAGCTTCATGATTATAATTGCAATACAGGCTGAAATATGGTCCGGAAACCACTTTCAATCATCGGAGTCCTGTGACCTTGACCTTTGACCTTTTGACCCCAAAATCAATAGGGGTCATTCTTGATTCATGGGAATCATTATTGGCAAGTTTCATGACTTTAGGTGCAATACAAGCTAAAATATGGCCAGGAAACCATTTTCAATCATCAGAGTCCTGTGACCTTGACCTTTGGACCCCAAAATCAAAAGTGGTCATTTTCTATTCACAGGAAACATTTCTGGCAAGTTACATGATTATAGGTGCAATACAGGCTGAAATATGGTCTGAAACCAATTTCAGTCAACAGAGTCCTGTGACCTTGACCTTTGGACCCCAAAATCAATAGGCCTCATCCTTGATTCAAGGGAAACATTTCTGGCAAGTTTCATGATTATAGGTGCAATACAGGCTGAAATATGGTCTGGAAACCATTTTCAATCATCTGAGTCCTGTGACCTTGACCTTTGACCTTTTGACCCCAAAATCAATAGGCCTCATCCTTGATTCAAGGGAAACATTTCTGGCAAGTTTCATGATTATAGGTGAAATACAGGCTGAAATATGATCCGGAAACCATTTTCAATCATCTGAGTCCTGTGACCTTGACCTTTGACCTTTTGACCCCAAAATCAATAGGGTTCATCCTTGACTAATGGTGAGTAAGTGTATGAAGTTTCATTGTTATAGCCTCTTTCGTAGTTGACTTATAGTCCGGAAACCAATTGTTGACGCCCGCCCGCCCGCCCGCCCGCCCGTCTCACATCAAATTAAGAGCCGAGTTTTGCAACTCGGCTAAAAATTTACATGAACTTTACATAAAAGTTAACATGAAATTTATGTGAAATGAGCATGAACATGAAACTTACATATAATTTTTTACATGAAATTCATGTGAAGTTTCTGAGATAAATTTTGTAAGATTTCAATTTCGCATTGAGATCACATAAAAACATTAAATTTATGTGAAATTCATGTGAAATATTTTTCACATAAATCTTATGAGAAATTTATATGAATTTCACATGAACTTTCATGTGAAATTTACATGATGCTCATTTCATATGAATTTCATGTGAGGCACAATTGGCTGTGTACAGCTACATCTTTGACACGCTTATATCATTTCTTAACTTTCCACATATAGATTAAAAGGTATTTTGAAGTTTTTACATGAAAAAGAAGTGGGCGGAGTGTCCTTCTTCTTCATGAAGAAACTTCAAAATACTTTCTAAACAGCTTAGATGGCAATTACCCTGATGGCGTAGTGGATAGCGCACCTTTTTAGCATGACTGATAGCACGCTGAAGGTCTCAAGTTTGTGCCTCACTCATGCCACATATTTTTCAAGTATTTACTGTTCAGCTTTGTGGGGTGCAGGATCCATGACGACCATGAAGACAATTTTTACACAGAATCTTCACATTTAAGACAATCAGTTTTATTGGCTTAGCCTAAATGTTGCCATCAAAATATTAAATCTAATCTCACAGATCTGACTCTTGTCTTATTTCAAGTTTATCGTTAAAAGGCTCTATTTGAAACTATACCAACCTAATAAGGGGCTTTTAAATGTAATGTTAAGTCTTTGAGATGTCATCGTCTGAAAACCCACAGCCTATTGCCCTATGATTATAGGCTATGTGTGCAACTGTAAGGGAATTCTTGTTTTAATGTGTCATATACGGTTATATAGTGTTACCAATGAAATAGTCTGTTTGAATAGTATCAGCTCTTTTGTGTTGGAGGGATTTTGTATCGCTCCTTCTGATTGGCTAAAATTCCCTGCTAGAATCGTTTCGGAACACCAGGGTTTCCCAATAGACTGTCCCACGGTATCTTACGTAGTAGAATGGAGAAGATGCCGTGGGTTTCTGACGATATTGAGATGTTCGTATCATGAAATGGTCAAGCGGTGCCTCAAGTTGATTGCTGATGCCTGATTATCACCAGACTCTTCATCTGACCTAGAAATGCAGTGCTCATAAGAGACATAATAAGGGGTACATCTCAGCTTGTGAGGGAGGTACTGATTACAAATTTTGTATGAAGATTTATTATGAATTAATCATCGAAACATAATGAAGAAAATGGCTTTTGACACTGATAAGCCTATTTCTGAAGACTATAACGATGACTTGTTAATTTTTCGTTAGATGCAGAGTTAGATCCCTTTAAATAACCCATAGTACATCAAGCAACCATGAAGCGCGATAAATCCCTGTGCTTTATCATTGTCACTTTTTGCACTTGATAAAGGCCCTTGGGCTGAAAATTTGTGTCCTTGAGTGTTTGTGCCTTTCAATAACATAAGCTGTAACAAAGCCACCTTACCATCAGCAGGGTTCATGAAGGCATCGTGTACGAGGGTAGCCGCACATCCAGCTGTGGCTGTAATAGAAAAATACTTATTACATTAACTGCATACAGCATTTTGCAAATGTTCTAATTAATCAGAAATTAAAGCTTATTTTGAGTTATGTTCATGAAACACAAATGCCCTTGTTAGCATCTTTGAAAGTATTAACACCATTTTATGTTAAGTAGGTCAAACTCGACAGGCAAGACTTAATGTTGAAAATGTCCAAAAGAAGGTCAAGGTCACAAGGTCAAAATTTTCGTATTAATTGAAAGGTCTAGTCACATGGAATACACATTACAAATAAGAACTTTATTACAGTTCCAACATTTTATGGCAAATGTGAAAGTTTTTCAATTTAAAAGATGGTCAAAGACCCAGGTCAAGGTCACAATGTCAAAAATTTTGGTATCACTGTAAACAATGGTAAAGGTCTTGTCACAAGGAGTAAACACTTCAAGTTTTAAACTTATTTCACCTGCCATTCAAAATTTATGGCCATATTAAGGTTTTCAAGAGCAGGTCAAAAGGTCTGGTCAAAATTTTGTTATCACTGGGAAGACTCTGTTAAAAGGAATACACATACATGTACATGAATGCTCTATAAGTGTATCACCTATTGTTCAAAAATTATGACCAATGTTAACTTTTTCAAGACTCAAAAGTAAGTCAAAGATACAGTTAAAGGCTTTCAGGCAGAAAATTGTGGTTTCACAGCAAAGGCATTGTCACAAGGAAAACACCTGTGAATTATGAAATCCCTATCACCTACCATTCAAAAAGTTATGGATATTAAAGTTTTTCAAAAGAAGGTCAAAGATCAAGGTCAAAAGGTAAAATATTTTGGTGTCTCTGGAAAGGTCTTGTCACAAGGAGTACAAAATTGAAATATGGAAGTTCCATCTATCATTCAAAAGTTATGCTTAATGTTACAGTTTTTCAAAACTATGTCAAAGCTTAAGGTTACAGTCTGCCATGGTCCAAAATTTTGGTATCAATGGAAAAGTTGTGTCACAAGGAATGCAAATGTCTTATCACCTACCATTAAAAAGATATGGCCAGTGTTAAAGTTTTTGCCATGGAACAGACATACAGACAGACAGGACAAAACTGTATGCTGCCAAATCTTTGAATCTAGGGGCATAAAAATAGAGATAAACAAATTCTTTTTAAAACATCATTTAGTACATGTAAAACAGAATCATCTAGAAGTGACATAAAGTTCATCAACTTGGTCATAAATCCAGCAACATTTTGTTTCAATCAAGGAACTGCCTTGAAGATTCAGGTATTTTGACATTGTGAGACTTTGAGCTATGGTTTGAAGACAAATCAACAGTGAGGAAATTTTTGTCTATAGTAATTGTAGACATCCTGATTGTTGAGATAAGTTCAATAAAGACAATGCAAGCATAGAACATCCCCTTGCAACTGCATTTCCATGCAATTTATTAACAAAAGTATTTTAACTTCAGTTCCACAGTGACCTTGACCTTTGACCCTGTAAATCGATAGGTTTCATCTCCCAATAGGGAACATTTGTGTAAATTTTGGTTTAAGATGATTGCATTGTCTTCTATGCTGATAAAAAGGATTTTAAGCCTATGTACACACTACACAGTGACCTTGACCTTTGACCCTTGACCTTGAAAGTCAATAGTGTTCATGCACTCCCTATGGGAAACATTTGTAGAAAGTTTGAAAAAGAGAAAAGAGTTATCTGCTCCTGACTAAGGTGGCGGCAGATTTTTCTGAAGGAGAATATTTTGGTAAAATTCCATATTTACTGAAAGATTTATCATCGAATCGTCATAAAAGACGTACAAGGTGTATGTACACAGAAACTGTAAGTTAACAAAGCTGAAAAATGAGTGTTGTTGCTAGACCAAGCTATGCCAGGGCAGCCGCGTCCGAGCGGGAAGTCCGAACAACAGCAAAACCTTTGTTTATCAAAGAGTCTGACTTTTTCGATAGTAAACCATCCAAAGATGAATGGATAACACATTCTGAATTATACAAAGAAATTTCAAAGCACGTTCCAGCAGGTAGCATCTCTGGCCTGCAAAGAGTCAGAGGATTGTGGCGGATCTACATGGAGGATTTTGAGACTCGCAATGCTCTTTTGACTAGTGACTTTGCCCTAAGAGAAAAATCTCTTACCATTTATAGCCAAAACCCTGGCTCTAATTTCTCTGAAAACTCAGTAAGAGTGCGCATAAAAAACATTCCGCTTTCGGCTGATGATAGCCAAATAACCAGAGCATTGGAAGTAAAAAACTGTAGAATTTCTTCTTTCTTTCGAGAAAAGCTCCGAATAGATGGACGGTTAACAAACTGTGAGAACGGGGACAGGATTGCAATTATAGAAACCCCAGAATCCCCACTCCCTACCAAACTAACCATTGGCAGGTACACTGCATCCATCTACCACAAAGGTCAAAGAGATGATCGCATCACCTGTAAAAAATGCCTGAAACCAGGTCATCACACGAGAGAATGTGTAAATAATGTTGTATGTTTAAATTGTCATGAACCTGGTCACATCATGTCCGAGTGTACATATAACTTCTTGGAAACTGAAGACGGATCAGATGATGAGCAGGAGCACTTTACTAGTGACAGTGAGGAGGAGGCAGATATGGGGACACAGCATGGACTGTCCGAAACTGTGTCTGCAACAACTGATGCTAGTACAAAGGAGGTAGCAACAGGTGAAAATACAAATGTGGCAGACAACACTTTGGATGAACCCAATGACCAAAATTCACTTGAGAGTGATAAACATAAATCATCTGAAGTCGTCAGTGGACCGAGTGGTTCCAAAAAGGAAACCAAAAACAAAAAGAAGAAGGCACAGTCCGTCAAATTCAGTGGCACACTTGACAGCTTCTTGTACAGTGACGGTACACCGAGAAAGCAAAAGGCAAACAAAGATGGAGCACCAATGGGCCGGACCCCGCCATCTCCACATGATGACAGACCGACAAAAAAACCTAAATAACTCTATGTACTGTTATGTTGAATGACAAAAAAGTAATCATAATGAGAAATGAATTCAATTTATTATCATTGAATGAATAATATCCAATTAATAACATTAAATGTACAAGGTTTGAGAGAAAAAACAAAAAGAGGAAGATTATATGAATATGTAAAGCAACAAAAAAGTAAAATTATTTTACTCCAAGAAACACATTTTACAAAAGAATATGAGACAATTGTGAAAACAGAATGGAATGGAAAAGCCATACATAGTTATGGAGAATCAAATAGTAGAGGTGTATCAATATTGTTAAAAAATGATCTAGATGTAGAAATTTGTGAAAATGAAATTAAAATAGACAATGAAGGTAGATATATCAGTGTAAATATAAAACTCTATGAAAATATGTACTGCATCACAAATATATATGCACCAAATGATAAGCATAAAAGAAACACATTTTATAAAAATCTAAATAAACATATAACAGATTTCAGTAAAGGTATAAATATAATTGCAGGAGACTGGAATGAAATCCAACATGCAGATGACAGAAAGTCAAGAAAAACTAGATTTAAAAATAACTCAAATCTAAAACAACTAAAACAAAATCTTAATCTTATTGATGCATGGCTATTTAAAAATAAAAACAAAAATCAATTTACATGGAGAAGAAAAAATAATAGTACAGAGGCCAGTCGGATTGATTATATTTTAATTACAAAGGATCTTATCCCTAAAATAATTTTTTCAGATATCAGACCAGCCCAAATAAAGTGTACAGATCATCAAGCAGTAACTCTAACAATGAATTTAAAAACAATAAAAAAGGGTAAAGGATACTGGAAGATCAACAATAGTCATCTGCAGGATGAAAATTACATTACAATGATAAAAAATATTCTAACAAAATATAAAAAATTGGAAAATATTGAAGCACGTACAAAATGGGAACTATGTAAAATAGAAATTAAAGAAAGATCAATAAAATTTGGAAAGTTAATAAAAATACAAAAAACTAATAAAATAACCGAATTAGAAATAAAACTGAAATCAATGAATGAGCAAAACATAATTAATGAGGAAAAAGAACTATTAGAAAATGAACTAGAAAAAGAATATCAATATAAAGCAAAAGGAGCTCAAATACGTGCTAGAATTAAATGGACCGAAGAAGGAGAAACAAATTCAAAATACTTCTTTGCATTAGAAAAATCACGCCAGACAAATAAATGTATTACAAAATTATATGATAAAAATGGTAAAATCTTAACTAAACAAAATGATATCCTAAATAGACAAAAGGAATTCTATGAACTACTTTACACATCAAACAATCCAAACAGACAAAACATCAAGGAATTCATTCAAGAAACAAACATCATAAAAATAACTGAACAAGATAGTAACTCATGTGAAGGGAAATTAACAGAAACTGAATGTTACAAAGCAATAAGCCAAATGAAACTAAATAAATCACCAGGTACAGATGGATTGTCAATTGAATTTTATAGGGCATTTTGGTGTCACTTAAAAGACCTACTTCTTGATTCACTCAATGAAGGTTATTCGAACATGGAATTAGCAAATTCTCAGCGAACCGGAATTCTTTCACTAATTTATAAAAAAAATGACCCTCTAGATTTACAAAATTGGAGACCAATAACATTATTGAACAATGACTATAAAATTGCTGCACGATGCTTAGCCAATAGAATAAAAGACATTTTACCTAAAATTGTAAGCACTGATCAAAATGGGTTTATTAGGGGAAGAAATATAAATTACAATATTAGATTAATACAAGACATCATCGACTATTCTGAAAAATTTGAGGTAACTGGATCAATCTTATTTCTAGACTTTGCTAAGGCATTTGATACAATAGAATGGGAATACATGTTTAATACTCTAACACATTTTGGCTTCAAAGAATCTTTCATACATTGGATAAAAACACTCTATAATAACATAACATGTAAAATCAATAATAATGGATGGATAAGTTCACCAATAACTATAAAAAGAGGAATTCGACAAGGTTGTCCATTATCAGCACTTCTTTTTGTTTTAACAGTAGAAACAATGGCAGCTAGGTTGAGACAAAGTAAAAACATAAAAGGAATAAGGATACATAACAATCAAGAGAAGGAATTTAAAATAAGTCAACTGGCAGATGACACAACCCTTTTTTTGCGCACAAAAGCTGATATAACAAAAGCACTTAACTTGATAGAGGAGTTTGGTACTTTATCCGGGCTTATTTTGAACAGAAGTAAATGCCAAGGATTAAAACTAGGAGGGAAGGAAATAATAGAAGATGACTTTGAGGAAATAGATTGGGAATCAAAACTAATCAAAGCCTTAGGAATTTACTTTGGAAAAGATTGTGAAATTGCTATTAATGAAAATTGGGAAAGAAAAATTGTAAAAATAGAAAAAATAATAACAGCATGGTTTAAAAGAAAACTTACAATGATTGGTAAAATACAAATAATAAATAGTCTAATTATATCACAACTAACTCATCTAGTAACAGTCATGCCACTACCTAGTGTATTTTTGAAAAGAATCGAATCCCTCATCTACAAATTCCTATGGGACAATAAACAAGAAAAATTAAAACGAAAAACTATCTCACAAAAATACGAAAACGGCGGTTTAAATTTAATAGACATATCAACTCATGCTAAAACAATGATAATAAGTTGGGTAAGGAAATTATTTGATGATACTGACCATCAATGGAAAACTATACCTAAATTTATTCTAAATAGGCATTTTGGCAACAATCTACTGCTTTTCAAAATGAATATAGATAAAATGGAAAATTTCAATCTATCTCTAAGCATGATTACATCATTTTATAAAACATTGATAAATACATGGATAGAAAGTGGAGGAGGTCAGTCAAATGAGCCACAAAGTATTACAGAAATAGGTAATGAAATAATTTGGGGAAACAAACATATCAAACACAAAAATAAACTCTTAGTGAACAAAAATTGGATAAAAAGTGGAATAAATATAATCCAAGATATACTTGATGAAGAAGGAAAAATATCAGAAAAAATAATTCTAGCTAAACTGAAAAATAAAACAAATTGGATATCAGAAGTGAATATAATCAAAAATAGTATACCCAAAAAGTGGCAAA
The DNA here is from genome assembly GCA_028142955.1 of Pinctada fucata. Lineage (NCBI taxonomy): Eukaryota > Metazoa > Mollusca > Bivalvia > Pterioida > Pteriidae > Pinctada > Pinctada fucata. Next base: position 65,828,315 of record AP027105.1, read on the forward strand.
ATATATTACAAAATTCAGATGCAGTTAAATACAAATTCAAAGAGAAATCTCCTAAAATATACTCAAAGTTGACAAAAGCAATAGAAATAGAGAAATGTACAAATAAAATGATTTACACCATCCTTTTAAGGAAAATTTCTGAACAGGCACTTACATTTTCTTATCTAAAACGAGAATTAAACATAAACAAATCATCAATTTCAAAAGCATTTGAATTCATTGCAAAAGAATTAGTTGAGAATAAAATAAAAATATTTAAATGGAAATTATTGCATAGAATTATACCAAATCAGGATCTTTTACATAAATGGAAAATTAGTGCTACCAACAATTGTAAATACTGTGGGGAAAAAGAAGACTACGAACACTACTTTATTAAATGTCCATATTATTCATCATTCAGAGATAACATTGATTCCTTATTTAAGTATCTAAGATTTGGTAAAGACATTTGGATCTTAAAAAACTTTTTGATAGGCTATAAAATTGAGGATAAAGACTACCATCCAATAAACATTATACTCTCACATATAGGATATGCAATCTATAGAGCCTATCACATAAGTGATGCAAAATCAAAACCAATCAATACATTATGGTTGTTTAAAGAGTCACTAGGATATCACATCATTTATCAAAATTATAAAAATGTGAAATTACCAGCTCTTATAAAACAGACAGCTAAATTTCTAAAACTTAGTTAAGAAAAAAAGAAGAAAAGAAATAAACGAATACACAGATAAATAGAGATAAATAAATCAACAAGTAAATAAATAAATAAATAAATGAATAAATAAATATATATACTGAATAAATAAATCAACAAATAAATAAATCAATCAATGGCAAATAAATCAATCAACAAATAAATCAATCAACAAATAATAAATAAATAAATAAATAAATAAACACATAAATAAACTATCAATAAATAAACAAATAAATAAATGAAAATAAATAAATAAATAAAAATAAATAAATAAATGAATACATAAATAAATAAATACATAAATAAATAAATACATAAATAAATACATAAATAAATAAATACATAAATAAATAAATACATAAATAAATAAATACATAAATAAATACATAAATAAATACATAAATTAATAAAACAGAACTAAGTAATAAATAATGTCCATATCTGTTGGTTAGATGAAATAACACTAAATTCTAAATCAATCTGTGGCATCTCAAAATAACTGTCCATAAAAGTTCACAACAGCACTAATGTAAACAAATCCTCAACACTAAACACTGCTAAAGCCAGCAATAGCACTGTAAAATCCATAAAAGTTCATAGCACAACAGCACTAAAACCAGCCTGCATCAATGGTAATCTTCAGCTAAAAAAAAAAGAAAGAAAGAAAAGTTATTACTACAGGATTGATTAACTATTAATTTAGTAAACTGATTCTAACAAAAATAAAACAAAAAATCCCCTTATCTAAAAATAGAACTTACATAATATTTACCCTACACTGAACAACAAGTGAAAATAAAAACAAAAAACAAAGAAAACGTCAAAGTAATACAAAGCAATCTCAAAGAAAAAATTGAATTCTGTAAAAAAATATAGGTCAATAAACATAAAAAGCTAGTTAGAGTAATACAGTAAATGCTAAGCACATTCCAATGAACCATACCTTACCCTCAGCTAATACAAAAGCCAAAATACAGAATTGAATAAGGTAAAATAAATATCAGTTTGATTATACTTTCTACATAAAATTAACAGAGAGAGAGAGATAGAAAGAGAGAGAGAGGGAGAGAGAGAGAGAGAAAGAGAGAAAGAGAGAGAGGTATACTTATCTTTTTTGTTGTAATCTCTTGGCAGTCCTGTCAGCATAGTACTGTATATCTGGGTCCTCTAGGACGTGTCAAGAAAGGGCAAGAAGGGCTGAAAATACAAACATAATATTGAATACATTATATCCATTAATGTTTATATACACGTTTAAACAAAGTACATATAGTAACAAAAAAGAATATCAAATGCTCTTATATTTAATTAGATAGCTTACCTTCTAAAAGAGTCCAATATCTCTACTCTGTATTCGATGTATACGTATACATGTGAAACCACGCCGTCCGAAAGTCTGCACTTCACGTGAATCACTTTTTGACCCTACTCGATCCATAGTGTTACGGTTATAATGAGGCCCTCGAAGGGGGTATTTGATATTCACAAGAATTAGTTACGAATGGATATTTTCCTATAGTTATACATATATTTACGACAATATTATTTCTATATACCGGTATATTTCAATATGCAAAATTAATAATTCAAAGGCACTAGTTAATGAAATTTACATTGAATAATATATATATATATAAATATCCTTTTGACAATATATATAATCGAATCAAAACTATAGTTCTAAAATGTTCTCTGATAGTGATATACCATACATATAGTTGTTTAAGATATGCACAATACTGGCCCGGTAATTGTGTTATATTGTTAAATGGGCAATATGTTATATATGTAATAAAAAAAAAAAAAAAAAAAAAAAAAAAAAAAAAAAAAGAAAGTTTGATGTTTCTAAGATGATTGCTTTGTGTTCAATGTTGTTGACACAAATTTTAGGCCCAAGTCTACAGTGACCTTGACCCTTGTCTTTGAAGAGAGTTCATTCTATCCCCATGGGGTTGATTCTGTGATGATTATTTTGTTTTCTAAGCTTTTCACAAGAATCTAGACACACATGTATGTACACACACTAAACACTGTTCACAAGAATCTGAACACACATGTATGTACACAAACTAAATACTTTGAATGTGTGTTTATTTTATAAGGATTAAAACTATCATTCAATCACTGTCCATGGCCTGAGTAATACATCAAGACAGATCTATTGGTGAAAATCCATACTTAATACTGATTTCATCTTAAATTGATTACTGTGTATATATGACAGGTAAAATAATCCTCTTGATTTCATGACTTTAACCTCATCTGTCATCTATAAATATAACTTTAATGCCCTGAGGGTCCATAAACATCATAAATATTTTAGATTATATGAACTTCAAAATAAAAGTACTGGTGTTTATGTCAAATGTTTACCTTAAAATCAGAACTGTTAAAGGTATAGTTAACATGTGCTATGAACCATTTCAATGTTTGATTTTGGTTTTCTCATCATCATTCATGCATGTAAGAGAAATTACAAACATAGGTAATCACAGATTACAAAGCTCACCTCGTGACAGCAAAATTCAATTCAAACATATTTCTTAGTACATGTATATTGGCTTTTAAAGGCAAAACCACTCAAGCAGAAAAAGTAGGTCAAGGTCATTTTATGAAAGTTTGATC